>JALPQD010000351.1:0-537500 GCA_023101885.1 Typhlomys cinereus | reverse complement strand
CTGTATTTTTAAGTTCTTGAAACTATAAAGAATAACAATTTCAGATCATGTGCACTTGGAAAGGCAGATTAATGTAATTATGCCAATTCTATTTCTCATGTGGGCTTGAGAAGAGCTGCTTAATACTTCCAAATATCATGATTCATTTAAAAAAGAGTCGGTGATCACTAAATCAATAGAATTGTGATAATTAAAAAAATACTGTATAGAAAATTCCATAAACATGCAGAAAAAGCTCAATGAAGATTGCATAGTGAAATTATGATTTTGTGTATAACTTAGACATGTATTAATCTCTTCCCACTTTCTCATTCCCAGAGTGTGTTCTCTTGAACTGCCCCAGTCTATCCTTGCGTATTTGCAATTCGAATGAAATTTGTCTTCTCACATTAATGGTTCAATACAGATTCCAAGTTTGCTGAATCCTTGCTTTTTCAAATGATTTTTTCTTAATTGCTGCCTGACATAGATTCAAGCAAATAAAATATAATCCTCTGATTTTCATAATGCAGCACACTTATTCATTTGTCAACACTATTTCATTCTTCATTACCAAATAACCTAAATCTCATTAACTATGTTAAACACCTAGATGAATCTGACCTTTGTTCTTCCTTTCTAATCTCATTAAATTGTGCTTCTATGTTTCATGTTCCTTGTCCACAAGGACATGATATGTGTGCACATGCACATACATATATCACACACATGTATGCACATATACACACTCACACACATGCATTTATTCACATAAATTCATATTACCCCATACATATGAACATACATCCACACATTCATAGCATACACACACACACACACACACACACACACACACAACCAAAAGGATTTGTTATTAATTTGTGCTTCCTGTGTCAGGATTCACATTTGTTTCCTTTTCAACATTATAATTTTGTGTATACACAATATAACATATACACAAGTGTTGAGTTGCTATTGAATTTGTAAGACTAAAGAATGGCTGTTACCTCATAAAGTTCTGCTTTTGGTCTCTCTGTAAGTTATAATTCAGGTAGAATGAACTGGATTGTCAGGTCAAGATATTTGCTCAACCAATACTGGTATTATTGCCAAAATTCATATTACCACCCTGACCTTGTATGCTTAATTGTCCCAAGAGATACTAATATTTTACCTGTATGATAGATGCTCATTGTATATAAATCAGAACATTAAGATTAATATACTTTATAAATGATAAAGCAATATAGATAATTTAGAGAAAATTGAAGATCTTAAATATGTCCTGGACTCAAAAGTGTGTATAGCTCAGGAGTCAGTGATTTTATCTCATTTTGTCTCATGGTTTTCCAAAAATGAGGCGAGGTACAATAATTAAGTATAATGGTTCCTGTTTTCAAGTCTGTTAAAAAGAACGGGAGATAAATGTTTTGGAATTTGATTTTGTTTATTTTTTTACAGCATTGTTGGGAAGAATAAAAGCCTAAATACTTCTTTTTCCTTTTCATATATTTGGCTCTAACATTCAAGGCAGATCATCTGGCTTCTTGCCCAGAATTTCTGTCGTAGTTGTCCAGGGCAGGCTGCTGGCATGCCTGCTGCTGTTGACAGGTGGCCACGACCTGGCTAGAGGAGGGCAGGGAAGTACTGACCTTTGGCTTGGTTTGGCTCAAGGGTCGTGGACAGTGATGATTTTTAAGGATGCATTGCTTTCTGGTGTTGCATTTCTGTGCTCATCTATTTGATGTCACTGTCAGAGAACTGCCCAAAGGTTCAGCAGGTGGGAGGGTTCCTGCCAGGCGCCAGTGACAAAAGATGTATTGTGTCTAGTTTCTACAGAGAGGAATACAGAAATGAAATTTGTCATATCGTTGCCCTTGGAAGAAACCAATGCTTGTAAAAATTATAATTGTCTTCTCTAAAAGTTTGTTGAATTTCTGCAATTAGAAAAATGTGTGTGTACCAAGTACCAGGCATGGTGGAAATTGTTGCATAAATGAACCCCACAGGTGGTCTTGGGTTTGACCTTCATGGTAAATGAGGGGATGTTGTGAGATTCCAGTTTTAACACTTCCTATACACACACCTAATCAAGGTGCATATCAAGTATGGAACTTTGAGATCTTACAGCAAGTTTAGAGACCAGTATGCTCCTTGTTGGAAACAAACTAGTATAAAGTGAGTTAGAAGGGCAGCAAAAAAAGTCTAAAGACATTGAAGTGGTCATAATGGAAGCAGACATTTGTGTGCTAGAATGCACCCAAGGATCATTTAATAGGAAATCAAAGTACAGGTCACAATTTAGAGAGTTGGTCAGGGAAGGACTCTGAACTGCATGCACCTGTACCCTCGGTTCTTTAGTTCTTCCATGGAATATGTAAATCTAGACAAATCCCAACATTGACTATTATCTTCTTGGTCAAAGCATTTCTATTCAAACTTATCTTCTTGACTTTCTATCAGTCCTTTGTTGGAACACAGCCTCTGCAGGGCAAGACTCAGGAGAGTATCAGCCCCTACTCTGCGACCCTCTGCTGCCCTCTTCTGGTGACAGGGTATCCCTGCAGCTAACCCTGCTGATAGGTGACTCTCTAGACATGGTAGACGCTGAGACAAGGGGCGCAACTTTTAGCACAGCACAACTGCAGATTCTATGAAATCAAGTCTTATCATAGAATGTGATTTTGAAATCTATGACCAATGTTTTCAGTCCAGATCAGGCTGATGGAAAATGGCATGATTGGCATGTTTTCAGTGGATATGCATGGGCATAAAAATGAGAACATTACCTTCCACCAAGCTGTGTAGGGAGTGACAGTCATAATTTAAGCCAATTATCTTTATGCTTGTATTTACACTCTTGCTTTATGCTTTCAAGATATTTTGCATTACCTATCACAGTACATGTGATTCATGTGTGAAAGGCATATATGTTATTAATAAATAACTTCCAGAAAATAAGTTTATAGTTTATTGAATTTTTTTGACAACTTCACACATGTATATTATGTATTCTGGTTTTATATCCTTCACATCTTTTATGGTCCTCCACTATTAGCCAACACCCTATTTCTGGTAAACCCGTTTTATACTTTCAAATGAGGGTCATTATGTAAGGATATGTAATATATAGGGATTTTTAAAAAAAAATTTTGTTATCAATGCTCAGATTAGGACCTGACATGCATTATTTATGCAAAAACACTTTTATAATAAGTAAATATCAATAAACATCAGTCCCCATTCACTGAACTGCTGGTCGAAGCCACATTATGCCTGCTTAAAACATGGAATCTTTCATTCTTATTGCTTAGTAATTGAGTACTATAAGCCATGATAAACATGACTAAGTTATCAGATCTGCACTCAGACTTTAAGAAAATGTGATCAATGGATTGGAAACCATTAAAGCTGACTAGGAATATCAAGGAATCTTGTTTAAATGAAGATTCCATTAAAAATGATAAAGAGATTGCCCAAATCTCCATTCCCAAAATAGATTCTGCATCATTTGCAGCATACTCCAGAGTAGAGCTGTTCCCAGGGGTTGAGGAAGGTCTTGCAGATGCTGTCTCCTTTGTGGAAGAAGGGAGACAGAAGCTAGGGGAAAGTAGAACTTGGGGTGTCAGAATACTATCGCTTGCCCAACTTCAGTGCTGGTTGCCATGTGTTTTCTGTGATTTTATTCCCAGAGATTAAGTTTTCATATTTATCATGCCATTCCAATGCCAAAAGCCTCAAATTCATACTTCAGAGATAGTGGCATGAAGAGAAAGAAATGGGAATCTTAGAACAATCTCTATTATGTCCATGTATTGGATATTGTTCTAAAGAGCTCCATCAGAGCTGCATGTTATTACCATTACTTTATGCATAGAAAGACGATAAGCGTGTTGTTTATCACTCTGAGCTCACAGTGACAGAAAGTGACAAACTATGACTCAGATGGGAAGATTCTTCAAACCACCATTCATTGTCTTCTTATTCTCTCAGGGCTTTCCATTATGGGAAATGGTTAGCTCCAGTCTGTGTGTAAAAGAAATTTGTGCAGTGGATAAGTGAGTGAAGGATTTAGCATAAAGTGATACACAACTGAGTGGTAACAGTATGACTGATAAAATGGATGAATGTGAGATAACTATGACATGTAGAATCCTTTCTCATCATTGTGTTGGTCAGAATCATGACTTAAGTTACTCAGAATATCAATAAATACTTTGTTTTATGTACTGAATATTCTAGGAGAAAATCAAATTTATTAATGTTCATTATATTCAGAATACACAATGTTTTAAAGATAGATGAATTTGGACAAATATGCATTGCTCCCACAAGAAGAAGGACAAAGAACTGAACCACCACACAAATTATTCCATGATTCCATGTTGTATTTATATTTTTTCTCTTGTCACTAAGTATTAGTTCTAATTTATTGAATTTATTTTGCAAAACATTTTAAGATTAAAACATTTACAAACTCCAAGAGAATTAATTAAGCTGAACACTAATTTATCGAAATCAATTCATTTCAAACAGTCAAAGAACGCTACAGGAAAATAAAGAAAATAAAGCTACAAATACAATTTTAGAAACATGTAAAAATTTAAAACATGTAAGTATTCAAGAATAAAATTTCATGACAATTAAAGGATATCAAAACTTTTGCAATAGTGAGTCATAAAATCTAAAGACATGAATTCTGTCTAAGTTGCTTGAAATTTAACATGATGGCAATAAAGATGCATTGAGATTTATTTGGTGGGTAATAAGTTGGGAGTTTGGGAATTCTAAGAGATTACTGCTGTAGAATGTTTAACCTCCTGATATACTATGCCGGAATTATATATTAGATACTGTGGATAATTCATGGTACCTGTGAGTCGACAAATCCATGACAGTAATTTGGACAGTTCGTGAGCAGCTCGAAGATCAGCATATCTTGGCATTGGTGATAATTTGGAAATTAGTGTACATCATAAACTGCTAAACCCACACCAATAGCCTTTAACCCAAAGTGCCAGTAACACTCCCAAACTTAATCATCAAAAATATCTCCAGATACTATCAAATCTTCCCCAGGGACCAAGATTGCCCTTATTTGAGAACTATTGGTATAAGATGGATTGGAATATAATCGATTGCTTATGTTGCAAGTAAAATCCTTCAAATAAGAAGGAAAAAACCATTATTTAACCTTATTATTGGAACTACTGGATATTCTAAAGAACAGAAAATCAAAATTACATTCTTCAGAACAAAACAATTTCTGACAATTTGAAGGCCAAATTTAAAATGTACATTGAATAGAAACCATCAAATCAGTAGAAGAAAATAATTGGGAAAGGTTATTTTAAAATTAGTTTTTGACAGTTGTTGCAGTCCGCCTGATAAATGACCAGAACACAGCTTAAGGGAACAAGGAGTTTACTTACTTACGACAGTCCAGTTACAGTTCATAGTCCAGCTTGACGGGAGAGCACACACCAATACCAGGGCCGAGGGAACTGGCCACCATAACGGCTGAGAGATGGACAATCCTTACTTGCCAGACCAGCATGTCTGGCCAAGTGAACAGGAGAATGCCAACTCTCTCAACCAGCTCTCTGTGATTTATCCAGGGCCTAATCCCACCCATCATGGGCTGGGTCTTCCCCAGCAGCCAGACAATCTCCTTCAGGTTTGCTCTGGGCTTAACTCAACCATCAACTCTCTACACCTGTGCCCACAGCTCAAACCCTCAAGAGTCAAGTTGACACCTGTGCTTAACTATGACAACAGTATACAACATGTTTGTTTATCTTGTTCCTGAGGAACCTACTGAAATTACAACTGGATTAAAAAAAATTCCAAGAACTGCCAGAAATATTTAAATGAAAGTACAAATAGTCCATGATTGAGAATAATTTGTCTACCAACAAGTAAAAATCATGTACCATTGATGACAATCATTCATAGTTAAAAGGATTGCAATATAAAAAGTCAAGAAATAAATGAAAAAAGTATAAAAGCAATCTCAACCCATATCCCAAATAGTTATTTTCCCTGTGATGGAAAATGTCCTCACAATAAAGAGACACAATGAATCCCAAATTTACAATGGTTTGAAATGATTGACAGGAAAATGATACAGCTGACCAAAGTTTATGAAGTAATACTTGACTTATTCATGATTAAAAATCAATGATAAGTAAAATTTTACTAATGTAACATTTTCTTTGTTTTGTCAGAGACAAATAAGATATGATTAGTGTGAAGAGTCTAAGTGTTTGGTAAATGTGCAGAAGAGCAAACTCATCTTTAAGGATGATGTGTACTCATCAGGGAAAGGGGAGTAAAATTATGAGTGTCTATTAAAAACTATGGATTCTGAAGTATGAATTAGAGTAAGGCATTTTGAGCATATCTTTCAAATTATTGACAAATTCTTCAGGTATATCCTAGATACATATTCATAGCTTCTTGGAATTATGGGTTCAATAAGAATATTTATTAAGATATTAGCAGGTAATACCAAAATTGTGGAATCAGCTTGCTTCTTTACCAGAACTGACTAAAAGTTGAGTATGTTTTTACAAAAAAATAATGTTCAGGGGGCTGGAGAGGTGGCTCAGGGGTTAAGCCTCCGCCTTGCAGGCGGAAGGTCCTGAGTTCGGATCCCAGATCCCACGTATAGACGCCAGGCGGAAGCGGGGGTGGCCTGCGCTTCTGGTCCTGGTAGGGCGGAGCCTGTGAATCCCCGGGCAGAAGGAGGTGGAGGCGTCCATGGTGGTTCGCGAATTCGTCCGTGGTTCTACACATACACAGACACACACACACACAGACACATACATGCGCGCGCACATACATACGCATATGTGCACAGTTGAATAAATAATAAAAAAAATTATAAAAAAAATAATGTTCAGTAATGAGAAATGCAGCCACCTAAGTTACTTAATCAAAAATAACTGATGTACATCTGACATTGCAACAAATATGCCATTTCCCATTTGTAAAAACAAGAGTACAGAAAATGAACATCCAAGAGAACATCTAAAACTAGAAGGGATACTTTCCCATATTAATTTTTGAAATATACCTTTAGCAAATAAGGTATTCAAAATGAGTAAATGCAAATTTAAAATGCAATAAAGATATACTGATTGAAATCAGGAAGGATTGCTCCTTACAGTGCAGCCAATCAGTCTGCTTCTCCAGAGCTTCTGAATGGATTGGCCCAAATAGTTCTATCTTAACAATGTTCATATTATATGACCCATTTGTGTTCATCTCTAAGAATGGATTGGCTGTAATGAATTTTGTCTCTCAGACTCACCCAGGATACACACATGGAAAATTTGTTAAACATCTTACATAAGCATGGGAAAACAATTTTAAAAACTTATATTTATGCTATCAAGATAACTCAGGAGCAAAGTCACCCACGTTCATACCTGGAGACCTGAATTCAATCCCCACCTCCCCGGAGCCCACACATGGCAGAAGGAGAGAGAAATAATTGTGACCTCCACAATTGGACTTTGATATGAATGTGCCTGGTCTCTCTCTCTCTCCCTCTCTCTCCCTGTCTCTTTCTCTCTCTCTCTTTCTCTGTATATCACATAAGCAAAATAATTCAAATAAAAAGTATATAATTTATTTCTACAATTGGAAAAAATTTGAGAGAAGTGCCACACAGATAAAAATAATAAAACATAGGATATCTTAATATCTTTTTATAAGTGGTTATTAATTTTAAGATGCTTTGTGGGAATACCATTTAGTCACTATTTTAGTGGGGTAAGATGCTGTAGGATCTTAATAATTCTGGAGAAGATATATCCTGGTGACCACTGATTTTCATTCATTTTGTATAATCTTTGCCTACACCTCTATGTCACACCAATCATGTAAAGTGTGCACTGTGTGGTGAATATGAACACAACAACACCATTTAACTGCGGCCTACTCATAGCAATGGGAGTACACAGCAGGCCTCTCTTCTTCCAGTTAACACATAGGGCTATAATGCCTGTGTGTTTTGTTGCAAGGGACATCAGCTACACAGTGCCCTCATGGAATATGTCCCAGACTCCTCCCTCCAGACAGATAAGGTCACTAGCACTTTCTTTCTTGTGAAGACAGAGATTCTAGCTGTATTTTGTCTTTGAGGCAAACTCTATGATTTGGTCGTTTTCTGGTAGTCCCTGAAAATAAGCCTCCCAGTTATCATAAGGAAGAAAATAGGTCTGGAAATAGATAAGTTGAAATTAAAGGGGCGAGGACTGGGAGAATGAAGAGGTATTCATTTATTCTAAAAATATTTTTACATGCTAGATCATTGCCAGGCACTGGGCTGAATGTTATGGATGCTGAGGCTAGAGAGGCTGAGTTGCTGTTCTCATATTCCAATGTTACTGCTTTATACTAAATCATTTTCAGAATTCCATACAAACTGCTAGAGGCCCACTGATGCTTCCATGTGTTTTCTAGTTGTTATCATCGCTACATTGTTGTTGTCTAAATGTTGATTTGCAATGATGTTTCTTTGCTATCTCCCTATAATACATTGAATGGAGGTGCTGTTATCATGAACTTAGACCCTTGAGGGAGCCCAAGGAGAAAAAAGGGCTTTCTCAGAACATCTGAAGGTACTCACCTGTGTTCTCCCATTATGAATCTAGTTTTAATTCATATGTATGTGTTAGATGTATGTGTGTGTGCATAAAACTTTTGGTAAATAATGTATGCATGTATAAATGTATGCACATATGTGCAACTTCTAGTATATAATATACACAAATTACTCACACATTTTTAACTGTATTTCTTGATAGGCCTTAATTTCAGTTTCTTTTTTTCTCATGAATGCATAAGTTATGAAATAAAGGAAAGTACATTAATTTATGAATTGATTATGAAACGTTTATCATGTAGCTAATGAGTGACAAACATTCTTAAAGAGAGATGGCGACATGAAATTGAAAAAATAGGTACTCTAAGGAATATAATTGTTATATTTTCATATATAATACAAATAGATATTTCAAGATAGTCTTACAAATTATATAGACAGCATGAAATCCTGTCATTACAGAAACTTGTGGAACTTTGGGACAGAACAGGTCAAAACTGTATTTTAGACAAGACATTGTCAAGATGTTAGTGATGTAGAGGCAATAAAACTACACAATGAATACATGTACAATTCTGCTATGCAAACAGTCACTTGTTTCCAGCTGAAATTGGTTGTTCGCTATACATGGCATGTCCTTGACCATGACCAAATGAAAGAAATAGGATTCGCATGCAATTTTAAAAATATTGCATTTAATTAATTAATTAATCTATTTATCTATTTATTTATTAAAGACGGAGCAAGAGAGAGAGAGAGAGAAAGAGAGGGAACACATGCATGCCATGGTGTATGGTGGGAGATCAGAGAACAGCTGTGGGAAGGCAGTTCTTTCCTTCCATCAGGTAGGCCTCATGGAACGCAGGTCGCAAGTTTAAGAACAGATGTCTTATCCACTGAGCTAGTTCAGTGCCTTCTGACATACATCAAAATAACCCCAAAGTTTCCAGAGAATATTCATACTTGTAGTTCTTACATTATGTATACAGAAGAGTCACATTTAGAATATTTTGAATAAGGAATTCAAATGTGCTAAAGGTCGTTGATTAATCCCCATAGATCACAGATGGTACTCTTGAATCCTTTCTGTTTTCTTACTTAATCTCTTTTGGTTTACAGATCTCACACTCCAAGGAAGGAGACACGCTAAAATCCACTCCATCAGAGGAATTAAGAAAAGACCAGCCTACTCTTTTACATAATCATCAATCTATTTCTAGTTCTATCTAAATCTAAATTTTTATCTGTGCTGTTCACAGCTTTCTGTTTATTTCTCTTTTGCTCTTACTATTTTGTTGAGTAATAAAGGTTTTCTTATTTAGTGTAAAGACATTCAAGCTAAAGACAATATTTTTTGAGATGTTACAGGAATGGAAGTTTCTAATTTCAAGATTCTGAAAATTAGTAAAGAGAGAGGAAAAAAATCAGTTTTTCTTATTATTTAAGACTCATGAAAGCAATCACTATGGAAACCAGACCTAAGAGTCTATGGATCATCAGGAGATCAGAAGAGGTTTGGTGTTGAGAATTGCAGTGTTAAACTTAAAATGTTGACAGAGATTTTAGCCTTGCTTGCTTATAAACTGAGATTTACATAGCTCTAAAAGTTTTTGATTATGTAAAATTATATGTACTGCTATTTTCTTTCCATTTTCTTGTCTTCTTTCCCCCATTCCCTCATATCTATCTCTCCCTCTGTTCATCTCTAACTTTCTTATCATTCATTTCATACCTACTCCTCTTTATCTCCCTCCCTCCATTTCTTCCTTCCCTCTCCCTTCCTCCCTCCTTATGTTCCTCCCTCTCTCCCTTACTCCTTCTCTTCCTTCCTCCCTCCTTCTCTTCCTCTCTCTCTCCTTATTCTAATGAATTTTACTCTTTTCTCTGCTGATCTTAATCCTTTCCATTGGTGATATTGGAAGTTTATGATATTTGTCTGAAAAGGGAAGGTAAAGGAAGAAAATTCCTTTGCTTTCTACTGTTAGATTACTAGTAAGGAATAAAAGAAAATTCAGTTAAGATCTAAGAGGAAAATGATCATTAGAAAGCACATAACTTAAATATGTTAGCTAGTTCAGAGTAAATGTGTGTGTACATATATCTTTAATTTTTTCATTGAATCCCATTTATAATTATACATGTGTAAAGTAAGATTTATAGTTAAAAATCTTAACTAACGTGTGTTTCTAATGATGCAGGAAACCATTCACTGATTTCCAGCACCACAATAGGAATACAAGTTTTTTTTTTCCTCCCACATTTTATCCTACAAGCTCAATAGGTATCCCTGTCCTCTCCCTTCTCCCTCCCCTCCCTAGCCATCCCACGTTGTACTCTCTTCCCTTCCCTGTTTCCTTTCACTCCCTTCCTTTCCCCCCTTTCCCAGTGCTTCCCCTTTTCTCCCTCCCATCCACTAGAACATCCATTTATGTGGGCACAGAACTCCCTCTGATTCCTCCACCCTAGTAAGGGTTCAGGACTCAGTGGCATAGCGAGGAGCCCTTTCTTAGACTCCTCTTTAGTATGGGAACTCTATTATGACTGTTTGATCCCTTGCCTCTAAGGATCCTACTGCCTAGAGCCTTCTCCCCTGTGATCCATGATAGACTTTGGGAGATCATTGACATGTCAGTCATTGTGCAGGTCAGGCAATGTCCAATCCTGGCTGCTGCAACCCTGACTTGTGTGGAGTACTTTGCATATCATTGGTCATCCTCATCTTTAGGCTCTTACAATCTTGCAGCACCCTCTTGCACAAGGTTCCCTGAGCTTTAGAATGGGAAGAATTTGGCTGGTCTGGTTCCAGATGAATAATGTAGGGTCTTTGGTGTTCTGAATTATGGTTTGTTGTTGTTTTCAGTTTTGCTTTTCCTGCACTGCCCTTGGCTTCATCTCGATTGTTATTGAAGGTCATTTCCTAACCAAAGATAAAAGACTGTTTAAATGAAGATCTTAATGTAAGAGGAGACTCGAAGGTAGATGGAAGAATAGGAGTAGGACACAGAAGTGGGGGAGGGAGTCAGTGTCCCACTTGCTGGATGGTTCCTGTCTATCTGCCAGTCCCTGTATCCTCCCTGATTGGTGAGATCAAACCTCTTCATTTGCAAGTGACCAGGAAGGGAAGTGAGAGTAAGCGCACCAGATGTTTCACTACTTAAATGCAATATTTGATTGTGGCCTATTTTCTCTACTGAAGGGTGATCTCTTTCTCCTTTCTTTTGAGGTCCTTCTTCCACTTCCCTCCTGTTTATAATCCTTTGCCATTACAGTGAGGAATACAAGGTTTTGTATTCAATAAAAGTGAGATGAAATATAAGTGAAACTAGACTTGTAGAGCTTTGATATTATCCTTTGTAACCTCTTTATTTAGTAACAATAATATCCTCTCATGTTTGCTTAAGAAGTACATCCATGCATAGAGATACATCTACTACTTTGATGAGTGGAAAATCAAAACAAGGAAGTCTAACTTGAATGTCATCAGAAAATAAGAATCGATATTTGCCATTATGATTATTTTAGTCTTATCTAAAGTATTGACCCAGTATTATAGTCTTTTGAACATTATAATTCCTTCTGTATTTTATATTTTTCTTCTGTTTTCTTAAATATGCAGAATATGCACACTTAATGAATTTTTGAATAAAAAGCATTCTATTCTTGAATAGAGATCTGAGTATGCCAGTATTCACCACTGACACAATTTGATTCAAGATTCAGGTATCATTTTCAACATTGTGTCACAACATGGTTCAACTAGTAATGATTCCACTTTGGGATGTAGAATAGTATAGTTTAAAAACTTTATTCTAAAGACGAGCAAATTCCCTTAGCTAGACATTATTTACTTCTCATGGATTATATGAAGAAGATATATGTTTCAGACAAAAACTTGCCTCTTAAGTGTTAACAAGAGCAAAATATGAAAACATTATGAGAGGGTACAAGTCTTTCCTTGGTATGAAGATATGCATGCTTAATGTGAATGCTTGCTGTGCCTGCTTAAGTAAATGACTCTTGCATTCATATTTACATTTTTATGACACATTAGTAAAAGATAAACACAAACAACATGGAAAGGCCAAAATGTGGTTCTTAGTGCTGGAGATACAATACTGAGTGAAATGCTTGGGGAAAAAAATGAGTTCTTTTGGTCCCACCAGATATCACCTGATGCAATGTTTTTGAAAGCTGTCAGAGATAACTGCCATAAGAGTCAATGTTCAGAACTCTGTAGCTAGGCTGTTTCTGCATATTAACCATTTTATGCCCATTTTAGACTCCAGTGTATGAAAATTGATAGAATACATTCATCAATCCACTCAATAACTACTTGGTTGGTCATTATCACATGCTAACAAAGTAATTTGAACAGAGAATGCATAACATATCACATTTAGCTAAGAAGTGCAGTTATGATACACACACATATGCCTTTCTCCCCTTCTCTCTCTCTCTCTCTCTCATACACACACACAACACACACACACACACACACACACACACACACACACACTTATGCATTGTGTTCTGTCAGGAAAGGCAGGAAACTAGATAATTATAATTTGATATGATACTCTGTATAAGGGCTTTTTAGCAAACCTTGTGGTTGCACAAAACATGTGGTTAGCATGTCAAAAGGGTTGAGCAATGTTTCACTGGAGCAGTTCTTCAAGGATGAATACATATTCATTAGAATAGAAGTGGATAATACCAAATGCTTTAAAAAAGGTAGTGCTATGACTGAAGTAAATACTGTGTTAGCAGAAGTTAAGCTTATTATGAAAAGACTGGAAAGCTGGGGACATGCAAGTGAGAAAAATGGGATATCATGTTTCAGAGTTTAGACATTCTTATGAACATTAAAAGAATGAGCAGAGTTCAAATAAGAAATCAGTGAGATCTACATTTCCAAATTATCTCCATTTCAGGACAACATCTAGGAAGCTGAATATTTCATAGGCCCTTAAATTATCAAGTCTGACTTGATTGCAGTAAACATTTAGTTGAACTATGGCTCACTCTCAAGTGCTTATGGAATATATCCTACAATATCTTAACAACAAGTGGCATTTCATGATTGCTGTGGGTAAAATATTACTTTAATGGCCTAATGTGAGTTCATCTCTTCAGTACTAATAGAGATAACATGAAGCAGTGCAGTTCTTATTATGCTCTCTGTCCATCTTAAATAAGGAAACTTAAACACAGAATGCTTAATTCATCCATAAACACCATTAAATAGAATGGCCAGTTGTCAAAATCATTCAGAGTGGCATCAGAGTTCTTACTTTTCATCCTGCACTATTGCAAGTTGATATTGCATTCAAATTAATAATGCATCAAGTGCTTGCCAGGCAGTCCTCTTCACATGCAACTCAGTTCCTTTTCATTCGCAGAACTTTTAATTCCTCCATTTTATAAACAAGTGTGTGGAGGAAGCAGATCAAGTATTGTCCTTCGGCTGTAGCATTTGACGCTTGTGCCCCTTCAGTGCTTCCTGTATATATCACTTTATGATATCACTAGTGAAAACTGAAGTCATAAAAATTTTAACACCAGAGCGTAAAGTATTAGCTCATCAATTGTCACAATTGTGTATTTCACTGATACTGTATTACTTTATACAGTGTTTGTCTCTAGCTCAATGAATTGTTTCTAAGAAAAGTGGAATGCTGAAATCCAGTGGAAATCTCTTCAATCACTGAAGTTGTAGAATGTTGGACATAATGTGAGATTAGATACTTAACATTATTCCTTCAGACTAAATATATTATGAATAGATACAACAACTAAATCTAAACTAGTGATAAAACAATTTTTCTCTATTAAATAATGGTTTGAGAATATGTTTGGAAGAATAACACTTTCTGCAAATCTTTATCATTTAAACTTTATTCATTCATTCATGTGTGTGTGTGTGTGTGTGTGTGTGTGTGTGACTAACCCCTGTGGAGGAGCAAAGATGACTTTGGGAATCACTTCTATCTTCTTTTTTCTTTGCCCTGGGATTTCTTAGGCTCTGTCATTAAGGTCCGGAAGTGCAGGCTACCTTCATTCCTGCCTGGTGTTTTTATGTGGGACCTGGGATCCAAACTCAGGACTTTCTGCTTGTGAGAAAGAGACTTAACTCCTGATCCAACTCTCCAGCCCTACATGGTCATTTAAATGCAAAACGGAATACGGTGATACTATATCCAATCTGTTTCTTATTACAAATAAAAAGTAACTGTCTTTGCTAAAGTTATTAAGAATTACACAATACCCGACCTTATATTTTAAATATATTTTCAAAGAGACAAACTCTTATAGAGTAGAAATTGATTTGCAAAAATTCCAGATAACTTAAGAAGTGATCCTTACATTTAGTTACTTTGCCATCCTTATAGCTATGGAACAACTGGAAAGTCAAATAAAGTAAGCATTTTCCCACCATTCTCATTGTTAAGGATTATGCATGTGCCTCATTCAGGTGTTGAGTAATTGCTCCCTAGTCATTGTTGATTTTCCTAGTAATAACTTCACAAGATAGGTGCCAATAAACATGTTTTAGCATTGGAGAACAAGATATTTCTAGCAAATATAAAAACACAATTTAGAAAGAAACATTCTTTTGTTATTGATGACCTTAATAACACAATATCCAAACTCTTGCTTGCACACAGTATTGTACTGGCACAATAGGGACAAGTTGTCACAAAACACGAGGCAGAAAAGAATCATGACTCTCTAAGAGCTCAATAGCACTTTTAGTTTGCAAGTGACTTTATATATAGCTGAGAAAATTAGATTTTTAGAAATTGTCTTTGTCATTTCCATTTCCACACCAGGAGATGAAATCTCAAGGTTCAGAGCTTGTCTATATCTTGAAATCAAGAACTAGCTACACTGGGTTTTTGTGTGAGTTTGACAAGATGATGTGCAGTGGATATGATATCACACACACATGTAAGGGGCTCAAGAGTAAGTCCAGCTGGATGTTTCATAGCTTTTCAGAAATGTGCTTTACTTCTTTCAATAAGATTGATGATTGTGACCACTGATCACTGAGAAGGATGGCTATTTAGAGGACTGCTAGGCCAGGTCTTCATTCTAGAAAACACTGATTGAAGTTACTGTGATTCCCAGAACCAAGAGACTAATTCTCATTTCTCTTTGTAGTTTTACTATGTATGATGATAAAATTAAAAATACAGAAGCCACATACTATGTATGATCTGCCTGGAGAGAATAGAAATAAGTATCCCAAACTCATGCATTTCAATTTCTTTGCAGTAGAAGTCCATGTAATGCCTAGATGTTGTATTGAAATTTCATGTAAGGCAGAATTAATATGAAAATATTTCTATTTCTGATATGAAATCCTTGCTGAAGATGCTGACTTTTGAACAAATAAAATGGCCAGAAATTATGTTCAAAAGCCACTTGTCTCTTATTTAGTGGGTTTTGATACACGCTGACTTGCAAATCGATTAGAATTGGAACAGTACCTTTGAGGTTTAAGAGGCACTATGGAAAGGGTGTATTGTTTCCATACAGGAAAAATTAGCTGCCAGAGTTACCTTGCAGACTTGCTATGAATACTCATGTGTTTTAACATCAATGTTGACGACCTTGAAAGGCAGCATGTATCAGGCATACATTTTGAAAATAATGTTGTTTATTACATTTATATGTGTGTGTGTCTGTGTGTGTGTGAGAGAGAGAGAGACAGAGAGAGAGAGACAGAGAGAGAGAGTGACTTGTGTGTTTACGTGCATAGGTATGCAAGCATGTGCATTTACCATGTTACATATGTGGAGGTCAAAGGATAATTTTCTGAAGTTGGTTCTTACCTTTCACCATGTTGGATCAAGAGTTGAACTCAAGTCATCAGACTTGACAGCAAGTGCCTTTATCCATTGAGCCAGCTCACTGGTCTATGCTTTTTTAAAAATCCTTTTTCCTCTCTTTTCCTTTCATATACACAAGTAAGCACAGAAAATTTAACTCAGCCTCACTTGAAATTAAAAGAGAATATAGTTTTGATTGAAAGTGACATTGACAAAGGCATTACTGCCTGTCAGGGTTTTTCCCCTCTGCTATTGAGCTCTAAAACTGAAAAACATATTGCTTTAAATTTGCATCAGTACTTTCACATCTTGGCCTTCATGCTTTTACTGCATGTCTACTTGAAACTTATCAATGAAAAGATTATAAACTTTACTTTTAAGATGCAAGTTTGTTTTTACCTTGTTATTAAGAAAAGTAATATGTATTCATTTAAGTTTTCAAATCATTTGTTGAATGTCTTCTACATGTTAGAATTTTTATTTAGAATACATCAATTTAACAAAATACAAAAATATTCCCCATTGAGAATAGTATTTTCTAATACAGAAGAAGAACAAGTAATAAATAGTTATGATAACAATTGAGTAAATTAATGTGAATTGTGAATTGAATTAATATCTTGAGTGGGGCCATTAGGACTCCTGGCACTTAGAGGAAAAAAAGGATCAAGATAGAAATTAAAGAGATAAGATTTTTACAGAGATTTGAAATGGATAAAGTGCCACATAAACAAGAAGAATGTAGCTTGAATCCTGAGAAGCCAAATAAATGTCATGTGAGCATGGCATACTGCCTAGAATTCCAGTCTCAAAGCGTGAGACAAGATTGCCAGAGAAACATGGAGGGGAACTAGTCACACTGTCAAGCTCTGGGTAGAAGAATAACCAAGGAAGATTTTGGCATCAACCTTGTGAATCTCCATGCTTGTTCATACACACACATGAACCACACCTGCCCATACATGTGCTCATGTGTTGGAGCATGTGTACACACATAGACACATACCACACATATATATTTGAAAATATAATTTGAAGGTGCAGAAAGACTTGCATAGCAATGACTTGAGAGCAGAAGATTTCTTGAAAACGAAAGATGATGCAAAGGCCATTCAACAGGATCATGCTAGGGACAGTGGAAAAGTAGGGAAGAAGAATAGGTGGCCTCAGGGGAAGGCATACTAGAAAGAGGCACACTAGAAAGAACACTGGGAGAGGGGAGGAGCCAAAGGAGAGCAGATTATTTAGGGTTTTACTGTTACATGAAGTTATTGGAGAGCATTGGTCTAGCATGGATCATAGGCAGTAAGATCCTTAGAGGCAAGGGATTAACAGTCATAATAGTGTTCCCATACTAACGGGAGCCCAAGAAAGGGCTCCGGGCTATTCCACTGAGTCTTTATACCTCACTAGAGTGGAGGACTCAGAGGGAGGTTTGGCATTCACGCAAAAGGATGTTTCAGCAAAAAGAGGGAGGAAGGGGAAGGAAGGGGGTGAAAGAAAGGGGAAAAGAGGGGGAGGGTACAAGGGTGACTGGGGAGGGGTAGAGGGAGGGAAAGGACTGGGGTACCTATTAAGCTTGTAAGACTGGGGAAAAAAACTAAAGAAAAAGACTTGTGGTTTAGACAATCACTGTACCAATTTAGCATTGATTGCTGAAAGACGACAGTGCTTTGGCTCATCATGGCATCTGTGAAGGATTGAATTGCTGGGATTCTGAAATTGAAGGGTGTAAACAGCAGGATTTCCAGTTGTCACATGTGAGAGGAAGAGAAGAACCAATGAGGAGTCTAAATTCCAAGTCTGATGAATTATTGATATGAATGGGCTTTCTATTTTCCTTTTCTATGCAAATGTTAAATATTTCATTCTAAAGCAACAATCTTTCACAAATTTAAAGTTAGAATGTATTTTGGGGACTTAAGATACTGCTTCTATGTTCCCTTTCATTTTAATTTTCCCTCTGGTAAAAATATGAGATAAAGCTAAATTTTGAGCATTACTGAGCATGCTAATTTAACCACGTAATTTATCATGTTTCCCTTCTCATATCAGAATATTGCTACTGATCAACATGGCATCATTTAATTTTAACTCTGAGATATACCTCAGGAAACTGCAGATAACATGTTTGGAATGCTTTATCATCTTGCATATTCTTTGGATTGCTCTAATATCATACATCACCCTTGGACACAGGAGGGGAAGAAATATGTGTAGGAATTTGAAACATTTCAACTCACTTATTTTAATATTTGACCCAGTTAAAAATGTGGAAGAAGATTAGGGAACCTGGAGAGTCCAATGGTTATCCTAGCTACGAAACTTGCAAAAAAAAATGGATTGATGATCTCAACCGCCTTTTCCATAAAACTGAATCAAAAGGCTGTTTTATTCATGACACGCAATCACCAGAATCATGACTTCATGAGTTATCTCTTTTCACTAAGAACTCTCAAATTTAAAAGTTTTTCTTACTTATGAATTCTTATTTATTTATTTTTCTGGGTAAGAGCCACCATCAGGAGACAGAGCAATGCAGAGGTCTATCATCCTAATGCTCAGCAAGGTGTGATAGATACACTCTTATCTGTCTTTCTCTTATTGTTGAATAACTGCAATGATCAAAATATTCCTTGCTTTATTGCCAAGGGTCCTATATCAAGTACTAGCGATCACTACCTACTAACGATTTCTATCCTTGACTATAACATTCTTTTTACTTCCTTGCATCCTGCTACTGAAAGCGCCAGGTTTCCAATACCTGCCTAGGTATTCTTTTGTCTAAATTAAGCCATGCAAATAAATTATACCAGTCTCTTTTTCGGTTTCATTGAAGTGAAGCCTGGTTTTATAATGTGAAGGTAACCTCAGCATTTCTGACAGTCCCCGGTCAGCTACAGGGGTAGCGGGGGAAGGGAAGTCAAGTCGTTGGAGGAAGTAAAAGACATTTAAAGGCTATAGAGGAAGAATGTTAATGCATGTAGGAAGAACTACTGGTAAGAAATGCAGACAAATGCAATATGGCATTATTAAGAAGCAATCCCATTAAAGAAAGCATTCTTTCTAACTGCTCACACCTCGAAATCATCTTGGGGTTCCCTGACACCTCTCTCTCTCTCTCTCTCTCTCTCTCTCTCTCTCTCTTTCTCTCAGCAATGCCGCCCCTTCTTCCAATCATTGTCAGGAGTTGAAGTACTACCGTCAGAGAGAGGCTGATTATCTACCTGCTCCCCCAGCTTCTCTCTGAGTGACACACCACCCACGCCTCCCAGCGCAGCTCTCCTCTTTCCCCAGCTTCGAGAGGGAACCTGACGAGCTGGAGAGACTGCAGCCCATGGCTCTCTTCGCCTGAACCCCCGAGACCACGAGGCTTTAGGACCCTCGCCGACCTCCGGTGAGCCCCGGCCAGCCTGCCGCCCCCGGGCTGAGCGCTGCAGGAGCCGGAGCCAGCCCCGCGCTGCGCCTCCAGCTGCGTCCGCCCGAGCGCGGCACGTGCTCCAGGCGCTGGCGCGAGAGAGCAGCGCCGCCACCGCGGGCCCCGCAGCCGTTCTGCTGGCTGCCACTACCGCTGCCATCGCAGCCGCTAGCGCCTCGGCTCCAGCCCAGGCCGCTAGGAGAGCGCGGCAGCTCACGGGAAGCGGCTGGCCGAGGGAGCCAAGCCCTGGGCGCGCACCCGGTAAGCACAGCGCGATTTTTCTTTCTCTGGGCTGTGGAGTTCCCTGGGATGCAGGATGCCGCTGGAGCCCCTCCCCCAGCGCAGGGATGGAGAGTGAGCCGGAGAGGGGCGGGAGCTTGGACTGAAGGGACCCAGGAGGTGCAGGTGGTGGGCAGGTGGAGGACAGGTGGACTCAGGGACGCTGGGAGGTCCTGCAAGTTCACAAAAGTCACCCTGCAAGGACATGTGCCCTGTGAATCAGACGTGAATTTTGAGTCAGGGATCCAGGGCTTCCGTGCTAGGGCTCTAATGGGAGGATTTTGAACATCATTTTGTTTTTATTTGCATAAGCGAAGGATTCAAGTGGGCTTGTTTCCATAGAAAAAAACCTAAAATAATCAGGGGAAGGAAAAAATAGAGGTTTGAACAAAACCGAAGCCCTCTCTCTCTTTCTGTCTCTCTCATTCTCTTCTCTCTTGTCTCATGCTGGTACATGTGCACCAAAAACATGCATTTAGCAAGCGAAGGGGACTTCTCTTTCTTTGAGGCCATCAGCGTTTGGGGGGCTAGTAAAAGCGCTTGCTAATACTGCATACCGCCCGAAGAAGCAGCAAAAGGGGGTCTCGGTTAGTTTGAAAAACCAGTATTAGATTTTTAAAATGACACTTTGTGAGGGCAACACCAGGAAGGAGAGGTTTGGTGGAACTGAGAATCATCTTAAGGGGTAATACCTGATTCTCTGGACTTGAAAACAGGTCCATCTATATTCTTGGGAAGAGATCTTCACCTTTAGTTCTTTTGCTGGAACTTTCACTAAGGATGATGATGATGATGATGATGATGATGATGAGAGAGAGAGAGAGAGAGAGAGAGAGAACACCAAGGAGATGAATATAAGTGAATGAACTAGGTTGGAGTAATGAGTCTGAGAGTCAGGGTTGGAAGCAATGCCCCTTCAAGTCACACCCTGGAAAGTCCTTGGGCTCTTCTCTAGGAAGATACTTGACCTTGAACAAGTCTTTCAGCCTTTGTATACTCACTTTCTCTATGTTTCAAGGTGTAAGAGGTTGTGCAACATTTCCGGACACCAAAGTCTCATAGTCTGTTGTGCATATGATTGTATGCGTTTGAACAAAAAGTTGCATGCAGAAAAAGAAAACACCTAAAATACAGAAAAATGAAGCTCTGAGGCATTGCCTTTCAAAGTATAAGAAGCACTTACAAAAATTGTGAATGTGCTGTGGGATAAACATCCCAATATATTTGTGGAAAGGGACTAGATCAACCTAACACCCAGCCAACCTGCAGAGAATCTAGAGTTCTCAGGACTGTTTGGAAAGGTTCAGATGCACAGAGCCTAAAGTCAGCTTTTTGTTTGTTTGCTTGATTGTTGTCTGCTGCTTTTTTAAAGCAGCAATAGCAAAAAAAGGCATTTAGTTACAAAATGCAAGGTTCTTTGAGGATTGCAAAAGTTATCTAGCATTGATTCTGACATAATGAAAATGACTTCCCAGTTTGAAGGTAATCACTCATGATGACAAGAAAAAGGTCTTGGAGTAGCATGTGAATGAAATGGACAGATGGGCTATGGAGAGAAGAAAGGAAACTTTGCCTAGGGCAAGTGTCTCTATATTTCCAGGACTTAACCGGCACCACTATATCCTAGATGCCTCTTCCTGCTTGAAGAAGACTTAGGCATCCTTTCCTTTGTAATATAGAATTAAGGACTTTGCACCCTAGGTGGTCAGATGATGCACATTCAAAAACTCAATTCAGGGTGCCTTCAGCTCCCCCACTATGTGAGCATCTGGCTTTGGATTTAGTTCCCATCCTGATTTGCCCAGGAGTCTATGTTCCTAAAGGAACTCACTGTGCCACTTGGTGGCACCAAAAAGTTGCGCAGAGAACTCTCTATAAATACAAACTGCCACCCCTCCCTCTTCCACTCTCTCCATTTCCCCCTTCCCCCTTTCTCTGTAGCAGGGAAGATTGTTGCATACACCGCCTTCAACTCCACTGTTTTGTGTGCACTGAGCTCAGGGGATGAGCTTGGGATCAACTTGGGGTTTGGGGGAGCCCAAGACTGGAAAGATTGACTCAACCTGGCTGTTCCCGGGAGACTCAACTTTATAGGGGGCTAGCCAGACTGCATCTCACTGCCTGCTGCGTGGCCGACAGTGGGGTAAGCTTGCTATGTGTCCATGTACCCAGGTATCCCTTAGCCAGAGAAGGATTTAAGAAGCTTTTAGCTTGCTGAGCGGCTCACAGCATGGTTTATGGGAGGAGGATGTGGGTGGTGTGGGGGCAATCAAAGCTGAAAAGGTTCACATCTGCTCCTTATTTCCCCCTCCCGGGAAGGCCTTGGTTAATTAATACTGCTGATAGGAAAGGTGTGATCAAGACATTAAAGGAGGGAAGAGCTGCAGGGTCTGACGCAGGGATTGTGCATGCCACTGGATACAAGTGCCAGTTCCAAAGCAAGGGGAACATGCTTTCAAATGCAGACTACTTCCAAACCACCCGCGGGTTCAAATTGAGAAAAGCTGGATTGCAAAGGAAAGGGAGGAGAGTTGCCTACCTACAGATGGGATCCTGATTGCAGGGTTGCACTTAGAGGAGGGAGAAGGGGGACAGCAGTGGACTGCAAGCCTTACTTACTCAGTCTGACCACCTAGACTTGCACTTCAGTCTAAGCCCCCATGCTCCCTCTTTTCTCATGGATTCTTCTTGTCAGTCACAGAGCTTGTTAGTTGCCAGCATGTAGATCCCAGGATACACTGCCTTGGTAATGAGACTCCAGAGCAGTTCCAACAATGCCAAAGCTAGCTTGCATTCAAAGCCTAATCAACACTCTTAGAGGGAAGGGGTCTGTTGGCCTAGATGGTTGTTTATCCAGTGCTGGAATTGATGACTCTTCACTTTTCCCCTCAGAGTATGTACTGTACAAAAAGGGATCCTGAGGAGGAGTTAACAAATACCTGTGTTTAGTTAGCCACTATCTTTGTACTGTCACACCTAGACCAACCAAAGTGGAAGGCAGATAGAGGGTACTGTATATCAGGTAATTCTTGAGAGAAATCACTATGGACCAATTTAGTGTGGATGAATTCACTGTTCTCCCTTATTTTCCATGGCCAATGTGACATTTTATTGTTTGAAGTGCCTAAGGGGCAAGCTGAAGATGATTTATATTCCCAAGGCTGACTGCAAGCTGATGGTCTAGAACTGCTCAGAACTCATGGCCTGATACAAAGTACATCCCCTTCTTTCAAGTTTTTTTTTTTTTTCTGGAAGCCTCCGAGTTAATTAACATCTTACTGTGAGGTTTTTTTTTTTTTTTTTGAGTGTGTAGGTAAGCTACCTCTTGCACTTTGTTCTGTTCCCTTCACGATGTACAAAGGGTTTTCTCCTTGAATTCCTTTGTTATGTTTATGTAAGTAAACATTGAAGGGCCAGCTATGGCTATTTATGTTCTTTGTGGATCCTGGCTTCTGTCCTGAAGGATCGTTGGTTTAGAAATAGAAAATACTTTTTGACTAACTCACCAGGTTAGTCACCAAGTGTGCAGCCTTCTCCAGGGGAAGGTTTTCAGCACTTTGGACAGATCTCACAAAGTTCCATAGGCAAGAACATGCAGTAAAATCCTTTCTGAACACCACTCTTCTTAAGACACTCCATGACGAAATAAAACCTTTATGTATTCAAATTGCATTGCTCAGAGCTGTATGATATCACATAAAGTAAAGAGGGAAAATGAAAGAAAACTTCTCAATGTTGATTCATAATAAGACATGCTGAGACTATTTTGAGGATGGTATTCCAAGTACACAATCAGAGCTTTGCTTTGTTGAAATAGACAGACACAGGGATCTACCATTACTTCTTAACATACATGATGACCATAACGACACACACACACACACACACACACACACACACACACACACACACAGAAACTAGAATATTCACTTATGTATATCAGTAAAACACAGATGATCCAGACCTTAGGAGTTGCTTGAGCATTCTGAAAGTACATACGTGTCACTTTTTTTTTTTCTGAGTAGTGACATTGTGTCATTACTGTGTCTGCTGATGGACTAATTTACTTTGCTAAGCTTTTGTGACTAGATAAGTTTTACTTTTGTTCAAAATGCATGGGTCTTTTTGTAGGTATAATTCTATATTTTCTTATGTATAACTGTAAGAACGTTTTTGGAATTATAAAGAATTATTTTAAATTAGATGTGGTAGCACACACTTGAAATCCCAGCAATTGGGAGGTGGAAGCAAAGAGATCCAGGGTTCAAGGTCATTTTCAGTTACATAGAGAGTTCAAGGTCAGCCTGTGCTATAAAAAAATCCTCTTTTGTAAAGAAAACGAAATCTTTTAAATTAGATACCGATAAAGTGCAGATGATCCTACAGGTGGAGCATATGATATAAAAAATCAATCATGAAGAAAATTGCAATTATTTGAAATGTTTTATGCAAAGTTTGTTATGATCATAGAAGAAAGAGAATACGCATTTATCTGAATATATACGTTTATTTAGATAAAATTTCTATCTATATTATTTAAATGGATTCAAACTGAAATCACTTTGTAGAATAATAAAAACTTTTAAAACATGATTAATATATGTGGAATCTACTAAAGTATATTTTATTTGCTAGTATTTGAATATGCCAAGATATGTTGCATAAAAAAGGATTATTGAATGACTTGGAATTACGTGACTAAAGATATTAACACCAATACCAAACACCATTTTGTCTTGCTTGTCTGTGAATGAAGCTTAGGAGACTTAACAGGATAGGACCTTCCTAACAATTTTTTTACTTCACATTGTGATCACACAAGAGAAAAAAACACATTTTGACATTGAGTTTCCAATTTCTTATAAACTAGAAGATCTTATTGATATATTTTATCTATATAAAATAAAAGTGTTTCAATGAGATGTTGTACTATAGGCTTGTTTCTTTTCCTTAAATTCATTCCACGGAGAAATAAATCTTTATTTGGCCAGTCATAATTTTCTTTAAATTAAATTAAATTAAATTAAATTAAATTACAGCCTCTTTTCAAAAGTTTTGGAGAACTATTCCTGCTTTATTAACCACCCTTTAGCTATTGAATTAGGCATCACACTAAGTACTAGATATGCTATTTTATTTCATAATCTTATTATTCATGGAGACTTACTTGTTTTCGGTCTTGGGTTCTGAAACTTTCACTGTCACAAACTGAAGTAAAGGACACAAAGAAAACAACCATAACACTGATTAGGTGCATATGAAGACTAGGTATGATTTCTTTGCAGCATATATATAATTGTTTAATAACACTCACCAACTGTATAGAAAGATCATTGGATTATTTCATTGTGGTTTCCCATAACTTGGGCTTACATGGAAAGGCATATTCTGACACTACATCTCATAAATGTCAACCTCACTTGAGTATCTTTGATTTTTGTCAAAGAAATTAATCACTATGTTTTAATATCCTTATTTTTGAGAAAAGTAAGATTAAATTTATATCATTGCTGTTGAACAATTATGACAAAGTAATTGTACAAAGCAATGTAGCTTGCTTAACCTGGAATGAACAGTGTATGAATGTAAGTTGAGACCATTAATCATATCCAGAATGTTGGATTAAAAAAAAAGGGTTGCCACAAGAGTAGACAAGACAGAGTGAATCCTGGAGTCCATAGAATCATAGAGACAGAAGGGTAGGAGGGAGTGGGAAGGATTGATGAAGGGAAAGAAGGGGATAGGAGGGAAGGGGGAAGCAGGGATGAGTACTTAGTATGCTTGTAAATGTAGCAAAAATTTTTAAAAATTAATAAAAATAATTAAATATTGCAAGAAGAAAAAAAAATGTTGCCTGACAGCCACAGTAGTGTCCCTATGCTTAAAGGGAACACAGGAAACAGTTCTGGGAAATGCCACTGGGTCTTTGCACCTCATCAGAGAGGAGGACCCAGAGGAGAGTTTGGCATGCTCATTAAAGGATGCTCCGGGGATGGGAGGGGGAAGCACTGGGGGATGGGAGCGAAGGGGGAGGGGCGGGGGACATAGGGCGGTGGAGGGGTGGAGGGAGGGAAGGGACTGGTGTGCCTGTTAAGTTTGTATGAGTGGAAATAAAAAATATATTAAAAAATGTTGCCTGGGTTCCCATGCCTCTAATATTCTTAACAGCTACATGGATTGTTTTCTATCTTTATTTCATGAATCTAATAGAAAGAGTGAGACAGAGTCAAGTTAATGCCAAATTTTCCATAGCTTATGTCATGATCATACAGCTGATTAATCCAAGCACATCTGAGTCTGACACTCTTACTCTGTTTTTTATTAATCCACATCTTGGATATATAAGTCATATTTTAAAAATTGTATTAATTATTAGTCAACAGCACCTTCTTCTTCCAGAAGGGAGTGTGCAAACATTCGTTTTTTATCAAGCATCAATAATGTATAAAAATAGAAATGCTAATGTTTGGAGATAATCAGAAATCTAAATGCTACATAATTTCTAGCTCCAGTATTTTTTTAAAAACTAAACTATTTGAGAATATTTAAAGAAAGATGCACATACAAAAAGGAAGCATGAAAAAAGGAAAGAAATTCTTAGGAGAAACAAGAGTTTCAGTGGGAGATGGAGAAGAATGAGGAAGATGGGGGTGAAAGTGACCAATAGTCATCATACACACCTGTAAAACTGTCAAAAAATGAAAAAAATCAGTGATATTACATTTTGAAAGCATATATTTAAATTACTATATAAAGTAGGTTTTGTTATCTTGTTAAAGTCATAATGGATTTTATCAGTCTAAGGAAGTGGTCTTTGCTACTGTGAAGTGCATAGCATGCTATTGTCCTCACATTTATGTACTGTAATTTGTGGCTACTCTGATCTATGCTTAGTGAAGATAAGAGAATGCCATTTTGACTCTTTGAGTTTTGTGCCTTGAATCTTGATAATACAGAAATAAGTAGTAACGTCTTGAAGGCATGCTTATGCCAACTGTGATAGCGAGATATAGGTATTAACTTGTAAAGACTAGAGTTCTGGTGACATTTTCAAAGAATTAGTAGTTGAATTAAACCCTGAACAAACCTGAAGGAGATGTCTAATTGATAAGAAAAATTCAGTTCATGGTAGATGGGACCATTTCCTAGATAGGTGGATAAGATGGAAGAAGTTGATTCAGCAGCTTGGCATACTTCAACCCACTTGAACATATGCTGTCTGGAATATGAGATTTGCTTCTCTATCAACAGTCCTGTGGTTATGATGTGGCCAGTTCTCATGGTTCCTGGCCATTTAGAAACCATGTTTCCAAATGCCCAGGTCTCAGCTGCATTTGGCTTATGCGTACTTTACTAGGATGACTTTCATGTGAATCAGTGTTTTTCCAGTGAAATGATTTTGCCCTGCAGAAAGCATTCAGAGATACTTGGGGGACATGGTACAGAGCTAGGAGAGGGCACTGCCAGTCTTTTGCTTCAGTAGAGAGAGACAGGTGAATCAGTTGTTCTTGTGAACATGACAGCATCCCACTGCAGCAAATAGCCTGTAGTCCCATATGACAATCATGGTATGGTTGAGAAACCATGTTCTAAACGGTGCCACTAAACATAGTTTTAACAAAATTATCATGATTCATTTATATGGTTTCTGATTAATCCATCAGCCTCATGTATGGATTGCCTCATGGAATGGAATGCAGAATTGCTACAATGGTGAGCAGTTACTACCTGAAATTTAAATTACCAAACCAGTTTTTACTTTGGGATGAATTATCACTTGATTATATCAAATGTGGGTATCAAGACAAATAGGCTCAGTTCTAATTTAGATATTTTTCATAGGTATGCAAATTTAGCAAGTGTTACTGCTAATGTGACATAGCAAGAGATGCCATCATATAGTTAACAATCACACTACCTTAGAGGGCTGTTGCAGGTCTTATATTAAATAATCCTTGTATATTTTTGCACAAACTCAATAATTATTAACTATTAAGTGAATATATATCAAATTGTAAAATGCAAATCCATCTTTTCAAACACCTGAGGATAGGTAGTGTAGCAGGAACAATAATGCCCCTCAGTCTTTAGAGGCATGCCATAAATATTAAGAAGGCAGCTAAAGGCTACACAGTGGGCAGAACTTTAAAATCCCTGCCTGATAATTAAATGGAGACCAGTTAAAATGGTGGATTGCATTATTGTTTATTGCTTTGTTGCAGAAGGCTGCTTCAGGTCTTTGTGGACTACTAAACCACTTGTTAAAATGATTTACAGTGATTTAGTGAGCATTATTCTTCTGCCAGCACTTTTTAAGCTAATGCATAAAATTGCAGATTTCCTTTCCACACGAAGCCATTTATGGCTTTGAGGGGATTAAAATATGGCCTATCTTTTTTCTGAGGCTGAACAAAGAGGATGCTGTTCTCCCTTGTTTACGAGGTCACAGATGTGTGCTTCAGATCATGAGAACAGTGGCGCTTTCTTACAGGGTGTATGTCTCAGTATTTCCAGGCCTCCTAGTACCTCCTGTCTATGCACCATTGTTTCTTCAAAATAACATCAAAGGCACACACAGCAAATGGAGCAGTGATTCTCTTTGTGACGGGGCTGTTGCTCAGGCAGAAGGAATCGTGTTAGTGTTGATGTCCTGAGTGATGCGATTTGCTTGTGTGAGGATAAGTTACATAAGAGACAGCTGTGCCAGAAAGATGGTCAGCGTCAGGGGAAGACAGTTGAAAATCAGAGAAAATGTGAGCTGAGGGTCTGATTGCACTGCCGTTTGCAGTCTCTAGGCAAGTTCTTGCCACCAGTGTCTCCTTTCTGTGTTCTGTAGGATGTGAGGCTGCATAGTTACTTAATATAAACTACATGTGCACATTAAATACATGCCTATTGTTTTCTATGATGGACAGTGATTAGTAATCAGGATAGGAATCCAGACTTACGGTAGTGACTGAAATTAGGAGGTTGAATTAACATGGCTTATAAATTGAATGTTCCTTGTTTACATGTTTTGAGCGAATCAACAGTCTCCACAGCATATTATGGACATCTACCATTTTGAAGTCTTTTTTTTTAATAGCATGAGGCAATACATCCCCATGATTTACAATAAGGACTTGTTACTTTTTTATGACCAAGACATCATCCCTGCAGCCTTAAAAGGTGAAATCTATAAAGCAAACAAACAAACAAACAAGCAAAACGTACAAGTTTATTTTCTTATATATGAAATAAGAATAAAAAGAATTTTCAATATTTCTACAAGGTAGAAGTGAGATTAGACAATGAAAATAGACTTTGTCCTCTAAAAAATAAAACACTATTTTTGGATTTCATCTACCAAACCCACATTCCAAGAATCGGAGATTGTCATGGTGAGCTTGCTGGTGAGCTGTGGCTTTAGTTAGGAGTTTATGTAGGGCTACTGCTCACTGCACTCACACAAATGTTGAGACCCGGTTTATACTCCTCAGTCTGACTCTCCTCAGTCTTTGAATCCGGCAATTTAAAATTTTAAATATCATCTTTGAAACAATTTCTTTTCTTTTTCTGCTTCCTAGGTGATCTCATCCAGTTTCTTGGTTTACAAAAAAAAATCGACTTGCCCATGTGTCCCACATTTTTATTAGCAATTCAGACTTCTCTCCAGAAATTCAACCTTGAGCGTCCTGTTGGTTTATTCCATACATCTTCCTGAATCATTGTAAGTATCCAAAACTTGATATATCACAGCAGAATCTCTTTGGTCAGCTTCCACATCTGCTCCACTGTACTATTCCTTAACCAACAGGACTCAGAAAGAATATTTATTTCTATCACCTGAGTGTGTTCCATGGATCCTAATTTTTCTCTCAGCATTTGCTTTTGTTCTCTTATCCTTGTTTGAATGTGAGGCACAGTGTAACCCTTCTTTGTTGAAAAGCCTTCCAGGAAGACATTACAGTAAAAGTCTTTTACTGTGCATGGACACTCCACCCATCCCAAGGCCTCACAACCTGACCATCTGCTTTCACGGCAGGAGTTATGGCTTCTTTCAGTGTTTAAGATGCTAAACAAGTTCTGTCTGTAGGATTTCAGATTTGCTAAGACTCTTGCCTGGAATACTCTTTACCTAGATGTTTTCATGCCCAAAAAGTTCACACATTTTATTTACTTACTCTAATTTTCCTTTTCCAGTTTGTTTCACTTTGGTCACATCATTCAGCAGTCGCATATCCCTGACACTTTCTATTTTACTTTCCTGCTTTGTTTATTCCTCTGAAAGCTTCAACAACTGCTATATAAAGAGTTTTGTTTGCTGATCTTGATTATTATCTGGCAACTCCGCTCTCCATTAGATTTTCTTAATTATTATTCGATATTTCTACTTTTATAAGAATTTTGAGTACTTATCTCTGCTTCTTCCATCCCTCTTCTCTCTCATCCTATTCCCTTCCCTTTATCAATCCACCCCATTCCCTCCCACTTTCCTGCCTCTCTGCTTATATGGACTCCAGGGTTCCCTCTGGCTTGTCTACTGTTGTAGGGATTCAGGTCCTTTCGTGGCATCCAAATTTGCCTCTCTTTGGGCCATTCCACTGATAGGCTCATTTCCTTTCACTCGTCTTGAGTTCCTCAATATTCTATGGGGGTCATGTTGGTATGCCAGTGATTATGCAGGTCTGGTAAGGAGTCTCACTGCAGTGAGTTACTAGATGCAGCAGTCCCTTCTTGAATGAAGTGTTTTACCTAACAGTGAATCTTCCCATCTTTAGGTTCTTACAATCTCAATGTCCCCTCTTCCATGAAGTTTTCAAAGCCGTAGGATGGGGAGAGGTTAGATTGGCCTGATTCTGGGTGAACTTTGCTAGGTCTCTGGTACACTGCATTGTTACTGTCCATTGTCGTCCATTCATGGCTGCATCTTCTTCTCCTAGCTTAGGCTGAATCCTATCAGGGTGTCGATATCCATTTCCTTTGTTGTAGAAGATTCCCAGATTCTTCAAATTTATAGGTATAATACTAACTATTTACAGAGTAGTTTGGTATACAGTATTCCTACCTTCCTACCTGTTCATTGGGTACTTTTCCCTTTTGATCTATTTCCTTCCCTTTTTTAATTTCTTGTTCTAGTTAGCAGTAAAAGGAATGTGTTCCATTACACAAGTGGGTCTTGAGTTCAATCAGAAACCTTTTGGTTGTCTCCTTAATACTCATGTCACTATTATACTGGTGGTCACCTGTTGCCATGGTGATTTTTATTACAATTTGCAGATCTCATGAGTTGATGGGGTCTGGATTATTTCTCTCCCCCAGTAGCTTCTTTTATTATTATTTCTGCTCATACAGGAGGGCTTGAAATTATGTCTTTTGTATCCACAATAGAATGTTCGTGACCTAAAAGGGTGTTTGGTCCAAAGTAATTAGTAAATGTTTACAGGACAAATTAATGATAGATGTGACATATACTCTATTGGATTATGTGGAATTCATCTCCTATTTATTCTACAGTATTTTGATAGCATGTATACTGGTTTTCTGTATAGCCTCATAATAAACTAAGTTGTGGTGCTTATCTGCTATATTTTCAAGTCATAAATTGTTGCAAATATAATTTCTTAGCATCTGGGCTCCATAATCTCCAGGTGGACAGCAGAAGAGCAACTTGTGTATGTGGAATCACATTTTCTTTTTCCTGGAAGGCTTTCTACCCTCAATTGCTAAGTAACTCCCATAGTGTCTCTATTCCTAGTAAGTTCAAGGTGTGTCTGTGTGAACCCTGTCATTCTCACAGACTACTACTGTGTCTCTTACAAGAAGAGGTGACAGAGCAACAAAGGACACTGAGAAAGTGTTCTTTAGAGTCTTTATCTCTTTATACATAATTGATTAGATCACTGATAAAGTAGAGGTAAAGAAATACTACGTACATCTAAGGGTCTGAAAAGGATTATTTTCTATTCATTATGTAAGCAAATGCATAGATATTGTAATAAATATCAATGAGTTGTACAATGCATATAAAGTATATATATATATATTTTCAAAGGAACTAGATAATTTTTTTCTGTACTACACATAACTATTCCTCATACCCTGATTTCACATGTTCCTGCTTGTCTCTCACTCTGGATAACTTTCTTTCCTTAGATGGTCTTTTTTCAAACCTGGCCTCTAGGTTGACCTTACTCCTGAGTTCCACTGTTGGTAGGTTTTTGCTTGGTCATTAGGTGACTTCATGCATGCCCAAATTATACATTTGTTGCTCTTGACTTATATTTCAAAATAAAACACTCTTCTAAGCCATGCCTTATCTTCTATTTGCCTATAGAAATTTTTGCCTGGACAAATCAGAAGCACCTTTAATTTAAATCTTTTTCTGCTTTCTGTTGCTTCATGTGTCAGTATATGAAAGGCAACAAAATGCATTAATTTCCTAGGATAACAGGAGTAGACCCACATTCTTCTTTCTATTTTACTGCCCATATCTAGTTGATCAGCACATCCAGAGGCTTCTATTTGAAAAAATGTATGTAACTATGCTTTCTCTCTCTTCTGCTATCAGTTATCACCAAGCCACTGTTATGCCTTCCTGATCACTGAGTTTCTATGTAAAATTTATTCACTCTGTTATCTAGACTATTAGGGTGCTTGGATAATCTTAAATTTGAGTTTTGCTTCTCATTTCATTTTATCATCAGTATGGAGGTCAGATGAAATTGAAAGTAAACATTTTTTAAACACCTAAGCAATCCTTTTTAAGCATTGTAAGAAAGCTGAAGTATTATACCACCCTCCCTCTGGTTCCTTGGGTACTATGCTTCTCACATAATCTTCTTCCTTTTTACTTTTCTTTTCATATTTTCTTTCATTAATTAGTTTAAGCTAATGCTGTTACTTTGAATACTGATTTCTAAGGTCCATAAATATCAGGAGCATGCATATCTTGTTTGGCTTTAAATATTCAATTCATAAGAGAATTGACCATCAGTACTTTAACATACATGCTGCATCTCAGTGTAAATGGCTATTCTAAAACAACTCTCAACATACTTGGGATTCAAAGATCAGCTTCTTGTATAAGATAGATCATTTTTTGTCTCCTAAGACTTTGATGCTTTTGCATAAAAATTATTTATGGGCTTTTGTATAAGGCATTTTCAATGCCTGTGTGTAAATCAGAGTTTGGGTCCCAAGGACTCACATAAAAGCCAGATAGGAATAGTTTTTACCTATAATCCCAACTTTCCCTTAGCAAAGGCATGAAATTCCCAAGGTAATTCTAACTGATTAGTAAGCTCTGTTTTCAGCTGAGAGATCCTGCTTCAATAGTAAAAGTGTAGATTCATGGAAGAAGATACCCAGAACCAACTTGGGCTCCATCTGCGTATGTACATGCACACACTTATATCCCCCCACAAGAATTGTACACACATGTATGCATACATCTGATACACATATACAAAAAAGTGCATACATCTCATGCACATATATAAAAAAGTGATTCATGTTTAGTCATTGAACTTGTTCACCATTTCTGGATATAGTGTCAATAAGTCTAAACACTGATTCTAGGCTTTTGGTTTAAAAAAGTGAAATAATACTTGAGTGTTTTACAATGAAAAAATGCTAGTATTTCCCCCTTTCCTTGTCTAAAATGCAAAATTTTATATTAATTATGAACTGTTTCTATATATTATAAAATCTTTCATTATTCTGGAACCTGTTATTGATGTGATTTTAATTTAGCTTTTCTTTTCTGTCTTGCTGTGGAAACAGGAAACACTGAAAAGGAGGCCAGGAATGGTCAGAAATATGGATGGAATAAAATTAATTAGTGACCACTCTAAACATCTTGAGATATCTGATAAAAGTCTTCTAAGTAAACTTAGTCCTGATTTTGAGAGGTGATCCTTAGGAGTTAGTCATTTTCAAACAATTTAAGATTCTTGACTGAGAAAGATAATAATATCTAAAGTAAATGTATTATGAAATCTATTTAAGTAACTGAAACCATTAATCTGTTAGATTTTTTTCCCCCAAGCAATTGTAGAATTTGTTGTTGGAAATTTGGAGCATTTTTTTTTCATGCTAAGAAGGTAAAGTTCATTACCATGTTCATAGCTGTGCCGTTTTTGCTTGGAAAGGAGAATTCCAATATTCATCTGTACCAATATTTGAGCCTCAATGAAGGGTAATTTTTTTCTAGATAATAGACAGAGGACTGATTACTGTGAATTTTATTATAAGTGTCTTCAATCTCTGGAAACTCCATGGAGGAATGAAGGGATTGTCTGAGAGTTGCCTGACCTCACCAACTAACCACAGACTTCCCTTAGAACATTAATGACAAGCAAAGGTTATAATCAGAAGCACAAATAGCCTTATTCAATTTTAAAACTTTGAGTAGTTGATACTTTCTGTTGGTTGTCATAAGCCCAGTATAGTTCATGTCACCCCATCATCAAATAAGAACATTCCTACACTGAGAGTTTATAGACACTACCAATGTTTCTCAATAACAGAATTGGCATGTAAACTGACATTCTTCTCTTCACGAGTTGGTGAGAACATCACTATTGCTTGTTTATTGAACTTTTGAAATAGCAGCCTCTCTTTCTTTCCCATAATTCGTTGGATTTGAAATAACCACCTGTTTCTATTCATCTCTTTTAAATCTTATATGCTAAATAGATAAAAATGGTAACATATTCCAAGGATGATTATTTTGTTGATTTTTACATTGCACTGGGAGAGGAAGCATACAGGATTTCTCTGTTTTGTTTTGTTGGCAATGCTGAAGCTGGATAGCAGGGTCTCATACACAGGAGGCAAGTGCTATACCACTGAGATCCATTTTGGGCTCTTTAAAGATAAACCTATCATCAATGTATGTTCAGGAATAAACATTTGGAGAAAATTAAAGCCTAATGAACATTCTAAAAGAATTAGTGATTGCAATCTCCTTATCCAGAGATTGTCAATCTTTAAAAAGATTGGGGGCACACACTTTCTAGTTTTTAGCATGTGCCATAATTGTGAGAGATGGAGGCTCTCTCTTACCTCTGCAGAAGTTACAGGTCTGCTTAACATAATACATTGGTTTTGTGTACACAAGATGAGCAAAAGAAAAATATTAATCCAAACAAATCAGGACTGAAAAGCTACTTGTCTAATTCATGAAGTGACTTTAGTGATAGCCATAAAAGCTGAAATTCCTTCTCAATTCTGCTCTTAAAGCAGTGACATAAAATTCTACTTTTCTGTTAATATGATCATTCAGAAACTTCTCTGAACTAAGTGTACTTGTTTGTGTTTTTTATTTTTCCTCAGGTTTGGAAGAATATGACTATATGGATGTATCTAGCTCAATGTGACCTGGGGACATGGCTATCTTTTAGAGAACACATATAAACCTCTGGATAATTTCTTGGCGTGGCCATCCACATTTGATAGTGTTTGCTTTCATCTACTAGAGCTCTCCTACGTTTTCCCCAGCATGATGTCTCTACTAGCTTGAACTTTCTTTCTTAAAATGGTCCTTCTGCTAATCCTGTCAGTCTTCCTTTTGAAAGAAGATGTCCGTGGAAGCGCACAGTCCAGTGAGAGGAGGGTGGTGGCTCACATGCCTGGTGACATCATTATTGGAGCTCTCTTCTCTGTCCACCACCAGCCTACGGTGGACAAAGTTCACGAGAGGAAGTGTGGGGCCGTCCGGGAGCAATATGGCATTCAGAGAGTGGAGGCCATGCTGCACACCCTGGAGAGGATCAATTCAGACCCCACACTCCTGCCCAACATCACACTTGGCTGTGAGATAAGGGATTCCTGCTGGCATTCAGCGGTTGCCCTAGAACAGAGCATCGAGTTCATAAGGGATTCCCTCATTTCTTCAGAAGAGGAGGAAGGCTTGGTTCGCTGTGTGGATGGCTCTTCTTCTTCCTTCCGCTCCAAAAAGCCCATAGTAGGTGTCATTGGGCCCGGCTCCAGTTCTGTGGCCATTCAAGTCCAGAACTTGCTCCAGCTTTTCAATATACCTCAGATTGCTTATTCTGCAACCAGTATGGACCTGAGTGACAAGACTCTGTTCAAGTACTTCATGAGGGTTGTGCCTTCAGATGCCCAGCAGGCACGAGCCATGGTGGACATAGTGAAGAGATACAACTGGACCTATGTGTCGGCTGTGCATACTGAAGGTAAATTTTCTCTACATATCCTGAGTGTGTCTTGTGATCTTCTCAATATTTCTCACTTAAAATTTCAAATTTGCAAACCTGAAGTATTTCTAACTATTTTGGGTGTTTTGAGACGCTTCAATGTTGCCTGTGTGATAAAAGGGATAAGACAGTAAATATTTAGAGAACCATCTATTGAGACAAAAATAATAATTTATGCAGCCCCTCCTGTGGTCAAATGCAAAGTTTTTCAATAGTATTTTGCATTATTTCTACTTGTGGTCTACTGACTTTTTTTGATATTAGTTGCTGAAAGTTTTTGTTTGCTAGCACTTCAGTGAACATCTCATAAATTTAACACTTTATCATAGTTCTGATGGCCTGTTGCCATTGACAGTTAAAGGGAAGTACATATCAACATATACACTCCTGAAGGTAGTCACTTGAAGCCTAGTATATTGTTCTAGACAATAATCAAATGGTCTAGATTTAGACATAGTTTTCAATTATAGTGTATAGACAAAACTGAAATAGTGTAAGAATGAATTGATTTTATCTCTGTGTAGATCATATGTAAAATTTAATTATTCAGTGTGTTTGATTTGTAATTTGCTGCCTTGTAATGTAAAAAAGGGAAATGTTTGAATGATGCATTTAAAATTTATTTTTATTATTTTAGAGTTTTGCATGAATACAATGAATTTATGTCATTTTTTAACATTTCTTTACCCAATTCCTTTCCCTTCTTTTTCCATTGCAAACATTTTTCTTCCCAACCATTCTATCTCCTATTTTGATGTTTTTTTTTTTTCATGTATGCGGCCCACTGAGTTTCCTCTGGATTGGCTTTGATGGCAAATGCCTGAGCACTTGATGGAGCATGCATATATCAGTGTATATACTGCTGGGGAAACTAGGTCCCCTTTCCTAAACTCCATCCAACATTAACTCTCATTAGTGTCCCAGGGAGGTGTGGAGGTTCTATATCTGGCTGATGTTTTGAAAGCCAATGGTAATTAGTTTTGCATTGCTAAAGATATTTTACAATGATTTTTCATTGCTATCTGGTAATATTTTGTTTAAGGCTACTGAGATACGTTTGGTTTGTGCTATAGAAGTTGCAAGACCTGGAACAATGAAGTGGATAAGCTAAGCACCATAGAATATTAAGGAAATACAAAACATATTTTTAAAGTCATTGAATTATTGTGAAAATTTTCAAGATTCAAAAAGAAATCTGCAGTACCAAATCAGTGTGGTACAAAAAATTGAATCTTACAAATATCGTGATAATTACTGGGGAAATTAATGAAATTAAGTTGAATGAGTTTACTTCAGAGTTTATGAAACAATAAATAATGAAGTAGGTCAAAATTTTACTATCAAATGATATAATATCATACAATTCACCATAAGTCTCTCATTTATAATATTTAGAGCTGCACAAATATAAAATGGGCTTTCATATTGATTAAGATTTCGCTGTCTCTAGAAGTTTTCATGTGCAGATTGGTACTTTATGTAGAGACATATTGATGTGGAGCAACTATCAGTAATGCCAAAGTGTTTAGGTTAGAATAACATTGAAATATTTCCTTTTCTGAGCCTGAGGGGGAAAAAAACTTTCTTTCCCTTTTGATGTATGCTAGTGATCAAACTCTAGGGTCTTACACATAGTTAAATAACACTGCCTTGAGTTATTCCTTGGACACACTGATCTCTATCCCAAACTCACAGCAGTGCTGAGATTTCTCTTGCAAAATCTCAATTTTATTTCAACTGTCCAGATGTTTTATTCTAACTTTAAAATGCAAAGGCATTAAAGTATTTAAATAATTAAAATACACTCTATAGCAATTTTAAAGTTTTAATTATAGATCATAAGTTCTAAATTCTAGCTTTTTACACTACTATATTTAAGAGAATAGCACCTTGACGGTGCAGTCATGAAACACACATTTGCCAGTCACTGATCTATGCAAGCCCCTGTGATAATTCTGTAAAGAATGGTCCTGTGTTTCATATATCAAAGCATTCAGTAGGTTTACAGCTTTCAAAGTAGATGAGGCATGCACAGATACTTACACAACCTTTAAAAGTGGGGGAAAGTTGCAAATATTATCTACAAAGAAACCTGAAAAATATCATTATCTTTTATTCTGTGCTGTGGAGGCATGATGGAGATTTGAATTTTAACTGGAAGAACACTGACAATAGGATAAAAATTATTAAGAAGTGGTGAATTGAAGTGATGTGGAGGAGCAAAAGATGGCAGCTTGTTACTAATTTCAGAAGAATAAAAGTCTTAGTATTGGAGAAGCTAATTCAAGTGAGTGCTTCCAGGGATACTCAGGGTCATTAATCTTGGGCGGTCTGCTAATTTAATCTGTCATTTTAAGGTAAATACATACCAATATAGAATCTTATAAAATACATGATAATGAATTCAAATAATATATTTTATGTACCTTTTAAAATGAGTAGTGTATGCTATTGGTAACCAGTTACTAATAATGAATTTTAATTGAGAAGCATAGCAAAATTCTGCAGATGTAGTATTCTAAATAAGCTATTTGTCTGAACATTTGTAGAATTGCAAGTAAAAATGTAAAACTGAAAAGTTCCTCACTGTGAGAAGAAATCTGTAGAGTTTAGAGAGTATGTAATAGAATGGAAGAGATCTGGATAAATTTTGTATATGTCCATTAAACATGATGTTATATAAGTTCCTGATTGTAATATATTAACTATAAAATCTATGCTGTTTGAAGGTAAAATAATGAGACAATAGACATTGTGTTGCCAACTCAGTTAGTACAAAAAGAATTCAGGAGAAGAAGTTTCAGAATCAAATGTTGAAGAACTTGAAATATTCTTTGGATCACAATATTATTTTTGAAAAATAGTCAACATAGTGTCATTTGAAATAAGAATGTGGATAGTGAAGTTATTTAGCTTTATGTCCTGTAACTTACCAATAAGAGGTTGGTGAGGTAGGAATTTTGACAAAGTAAAGTAGCATCCAGAATTACAATGGTCATTGAGTCAAACAAGGTACAGACATTTGGGGTCATATGAAAATCTCCAAACTGATGTGTGGTGTTCTCTTCAGAAAATCTTTGTGGAATTTTTCAGAGAATGTGAATGTCAGTTAATACTTATATCTGCGCCATCTTCTGCTCCAGGTAATTGGGATTCCCTGTAGTCCTAGATCAATCAGTTCTCACAACTTTTATATATTATGATTTCCCTATAGTGACCTTCCTTTGCTCTGTGACAATACTCTTTCTTGAAAGCATGAAATCTCTTGATTCTTTCACATGTTCCTTTGAGTCCTATGAAATGCATGTTCCTAGTCCCTGAAGCACTTTATCCTCCACTTGGTCATTTATTTTATGCTGAATCCTGACAGTACTATGTCATCCAATTCTTTTAGAAAACATTATTCAAGAAAGTGCATGCTATCTAGAATTCCAGAGGAGAAAACAGGAGACCTGGGATCCAGCTTTAATACTGAAGTGTTACACTTGTATTTCATGTGATTTACAATATTTGTGGGCTGCTGGAATTAACAATCACAGTGATTTCTAATATGTAAAATTATATATAGAATTTCTAGATGATGTGTTTTTTATAATATAAAGAATGAATTGGGGAAGAACCATAGTAGATTTTTAAGGACAGGCTCTTCAACAGTGTAGATGCAGTGGCTTAGATGAGTAACTTCACAATGCACACGAGTCAGCTAAATTAGCACCTTTTATGTCTACAAAAATTTAAGAAGTGCTCTGCTTCAGATATTCAGTGCTTGGCACTTTTTCCCATTGCAGCACATGTTTGCTTGTTTAGGCCTGTTGGAGATTGATTGTGTGAATGACCCTCTCCCCACCACTAATGACTGCACTGAATCTATGCCATTTGCTTTGAAATTGGATCAGGACAGGTACCTTCTGCTGTCATCCTACTTGGGATTCATGCTTATTTTTTTTTCAAAGAAGAAATTGCAAATGGGGACTTCCCTTATCCCTAGGTGTTGGAAATTATTGAATCCAGGTCTTTAGGCCTTGGCAAATATTCTGCCACCAAGCTTTGTTCCCAAGATCTTTTAGTTTTGTTTTAACACAGAGTCTTAGTAAGTTTTCCATATTGCTCTTCATATCAGTCCTCCTGCATCCCTTCTGAATGACTGGGATCATAGACCTGTGCCACCAGGACTGTGTAAGACTTCCTTTGTAGTCTATCTTAGAATTTTACTATTACCCTTTGAAGCATTAGCATATTCAGGTTTTCCAGAAGAAAGCATTGTGGGCTCATTAAATCAACCATATAAGAGAACTCCTTGGATATCAGCACAATTACTGTCCATCCCACAGCAATTTCTACCACATAAAGACCGCTAGCTAAAACCATAACCATTAGCCCAGTGACTCCAAGCCCCGCTTTGAGCAGTAATGAATTAATTCAAGGCATATTTTAAGTTAAGCCTATTTATCTGCTCTGCTTTAAATTCCAACTTCTTTCCCCACAAATAGCCATCTTCAAAATTTTAACACAGCCATGTTTAAATTTTGAAAACAAAGAAAATAATGCACTATTATTAATGACATAAAATGTGCCTTGAGATGGAATAAATGTTTGGGGCAATAAAGTACGTTACTCATACACTTATGAATTGGTCATTTGAGAATTATTTGGAAACGTAAACTGTAAGAAGCATAAATATCATCATATACTTGTATAGATTCCGCTATTGCATGCTTCCAGATGTTATAGCTTTTTTTCACTGAAAAAAGTATTACTGGGCTAGGTTTTTTTTTATATAAAAATATATATACACAGGACCTACAAGATAGCTCAGTGGGTTCACAAACCTGATGACCTGAGTTTGATCCCTGGAAAGTCACATGGTGGAAGGAAAGAACTGACTTAGAATTTCTCTGACCTCCATCTATGCACCATGGCCTCCATGTGTGCTCTTCTCTCTCTCTCTCGTTCTTTCTCTCTCTTTGACTCTCTCTCACTCTCTGAAATAAGTAAAATATTAAAAAAACACATATGCTGTACTTTATATGTGAATTACAAAATTTTTAAACTGCATTATTTTTGCTAACTTTAGTTGGAACTTTAAAGTATACCCTCAGGGCCTATTGGAGTGGCTAACATAAATCAGGTGCTCACAAATGATTTTCTGAATGGATAAATTTCCGTATAATAGTGCATAATTCACTGTTTATGAATACATGGCATGTAGATAAATAGCTGGCACTTGTAGTTTTCACAGTTTGGCTTTATTATAAAAATGAGGTGCCAAAATACCTCCCTTGATTAATTGTAAGGTGCTGTTTACACCTTACTCCCTTTTGTTTGCACTGGTTCTTATTTCTCTCTAATGATATAAAGATGCTAATATACTCAAGGGAAAATCCTTGTTGGTGATGCTCTGGGGAACTTGTATTAGTAACTTTCTCTGGTAATATAGCATCATTAAAAACATTGTCTTCAGACCAGCCTGCAGATTATAAGGCTGTACACATCTCAGGTTATGATATGATTTCCTATCATATTTATGTACATAACCATAGTTAAATTTTAGTTCAAAGATTTTTGTTGTGACTTACAGTTGACAGGTTTAGTTCAGCACATTCATATGCATTCCTGTCTGAATACAGATGTATATGTGCCATATGTTATTGTCAAAGGTGAACCACAGGTGCTAGACCTTGCCTTCTACCACGGTTGAAATGGGGTCTTGTAGTTTCACGTTCCATTGCTATAATGAATGCCTGATCCACAGTTTAGGAGATCATGTGACCTACCCATGCTCAGGACTGCTGAATACAGTTACTCATCATAGCAGGAGATTGATGCTGGCACCAGGAGCTGAGGGAACTGGTCATACCATATCCAAAGGATGAGCTGAGAGAGGGGCAAGAAACAACTAGCTGTCACATCCAAATCACTAGCTCTCTCTTTCTTATCCACTTAGGGTACCATCTGGCATGGGTTGGATCTTCCCACATCAGTTAGATAATCATCTACAGTCTTATTCAAAACTAAAAGTTCTCCTGTTGTTTTTCCAGATTAGCTTCCAATGTCGATTCTATCTCTGCTTCTCACATCCCAGTAGATTGGTCGAGATTAGAGACACTTGCGTGCATGTAAAACAGTTATGATTCTGGGGATTTAAATGCAAGTCTTCACAACCGCATGACAAAATGCTTTTAATCACTGAATTATCTCCCTGGCTCATAGTTAAATTTTTTTAAAAGATTACCTCTATATATTAAGTGTACAAAATTAGTAGAATTCAATGTGATATTTCCAGATATTCATGTAGTATATACTGGTAATATCCAATAATCCCACTCTGACATCCTTCCCAATCTCTAATAACTCTTTTTTCTCTGTTAATTGTTTTAAACTTCCATGGATGAAAGTAAGCATAAGGGCTTTGTCTGCACTTATGTGACTTTTTTGATGAACACAAAGACCTTAACTTTCAGTAATGCTTACCATGATAGGGTTTCACTGTATTTGTAGCTTAAAGTATACCATGCTTTCCATACCCACTCATCCATCTATGAACATCTAAGCAAGCTGTTAATTCATTGTTATAAAGAGTGCTATGTTATTAAAAATGAGCATAGACATGCAAGGTTAGTGTGAGCACTTTTCTTGTCTCATCTTTTCTGCTAATTGTGACTATCAAGACAACAGTTTGGTTTGGAAAGATTAGAAATGTCCATGTGGAACCCAGTAAAAAGACTTGCTTTTTTTAACTCCAAGGAACCAAAAGTTTTGGAAACCGAGACAAACACAAAGATGATGGCAGTAATAATTTAGAAATATAAACTACTGTTAGCTTCATAGTATGTTAGTACTAGAAAGGTATTAGGTAACTATTCATCTACCTTCTATTTGAGTTGAGAAAGCAGAGAAGGAACATTCAAGCAACTTGACCTTTAACACAAAACCAGCTGTGGAATTGAATCTTGGAACTCAAGATTCCTGTCCAGAACTCTGTTTCTATGACATTGTGTGGCTTATGACTCAAGTCTTTTACCATACCCCCATCATAGTGACTTTGCACCAAGTCATTTCCTTTCTTTTCCCTCTGTAATAGCACTGACCTTTGTAAGCAATCTGCTGCATGAGTTTTATTAGGAAAATGAGTAGTATTGTAACAAGATTGTGCACCCCAATGCTGCCTACAACCTGTTAGCCTCTTAAAGGCAAATAGTATTTACCTTCAGTTTAAAAGTCCCATTAAAAATTAAGAGACATACTAACCCTCTTTATCTCAACCTGCAGTCATTGTGGAAGAGACTGGGAAGAACCCTTGATCAGGATTCTCCATCTGGCTCAATTTATCTGCTTGTACAATTGCTTGCTGCATTGCAGTATTCCTTCTGGTCCCTCCTAACTGATTATTCTCTGTATACCTGCAATCAATGAGATATTGCTGAAATGCTCTGTAATCACCTTGCAACTAAGAAGTATAAACTCCATGAGTTAACTTTGCAAGGCATTTTGGGCTTTGGTAAAAGTCCTCCTGAGCCTCAGTGGTCAAATAAACTTTAGTTATTGGCATTCTGGTATTCTGATTTCTCAGGCAACTCATATTCCCATAACAGGAGTGTGCCCCATAGATAAAGCATGATAGTTTTTCTACCTATTTTTCCTTCTCAATAGTATCGAGCCTTTACCTTGTTTCAGAAGCTTTGAAAGATTTACTTTGCATTCTCGGAATTATGCAGACATTACATCACAAAGCAGCTCTGAGCCTATAGATTGGTTGCATAATTCTGCTCTTTACTACTAGTGTGCAGTCTGTAAAGATCAGATGTTGCAGAAACTTTGCAAACCTAGATCATGGATTTATTTTATGGGAAATACAGCAGCAGTTCTGATAAAAAAGGGAAGAATTTTTGCATTGTCACTATCAGGAACCTCATTTTAATGATGAAAAAACTTTAGAGAAATTCAAGTAGCCTTAAAAGATTGTACAGAATGGTACTCTTTTATCTTTGCTTCCAACAGAGCAGCCCTGTATCTCCTAGTCTATAGCAGTGAGTGAAGTCATTATTTATCTTAGAGGCAAAACGAAAATCCATTTCTCACTATGGCATGTTGTTATCCAAATTGTTTTGGCATCCCAAACAATCCAGACTTAACCACCTATCCACAGAAGACCAACTAAAGAAACAGGTCACATGAAAATCATAATATGGACATTTATTCATTTTGGTTGCCTTAGGAAGTGATGCCCATTGTCCATCTCTAGGACATGGATGTGGCACTTAAGCTTGAACAGAGGGCAAGCAGTGTGCACAGCTGAGTTGTCCTAGGCGTGATATTTTCTAGCCATCATTATTGTCTCAGCTCCAGTCTCTCCTGCAAAGTGGCCTCGCTCATCTAAAATCTCTATCTGGGAGGCTAATTCTCTTTTGGCTGACATCAGGACACCAAACTTTTCCTTCTTCTTTATGAAACTTCAGGGGAAATTTTAATTTCCTGGGTGAAATTTTAAGATTCATTAGGTAGATAGTTAAAAGGAGGGGTTACAAGTGCAGGCAAGATATCCTCCCACATTTTACTTTCTTTAATATCATGTGAAGTCCTGCACAGTAAACACTATGCCATATGCAAGGCAAATAGGAAGGAGAAGCAAAGGTTAAGATCCTTGTCCTTCTTCCTTTTCTCCCTCCTTCTTTCCTTCCTTTTCTTTCCCTCTTTTCTTCCCTCACTCCTCCTTTCTCCTTTCCCTCCCTCCCTCCGACTCTCCCTCCCTCCCTGCCTCCCTCCCCTCCCTGCTTTCCTCCCCTCCCTGCCTCCCTCCCTCCCTCTCTGTTCTTCTTTGCTTTCTTCTTTGCTTTTTCTTTCTCCTTTAATCTAACCTCCTCCTTTTCCTTGTCTTCATCAATGAATTTTTCCTTCATCTTTCCCCTTCCTTCTCCCTTTCCTCTGTCTTTCTTCTCTCCCTCCCTCTCTCTTTTTTACAACACTTTCTTTTACAACACCATTTAGGAACTGAATTTGATTTATTTGTTTGTTTAATTTCAGTGGGTCTGATCAGTGATAATAGCCTTATCATTATCTCATACTTAAAATAAAATATTAGTATCTTCAATTTGAACAAGGCAAAATAGAAAGAATGTAATTTGTGCTAAAATATAACTACTATAGCAACCAAGGTCCAAAAGTCACTTTAAACTTTCCTTTCATTTGTTGAAGAAAAAGATTGTAAAATATGTATTTTTATGTTTTTAAAAAGTTATATTTTATTTTCTTTATTGAATTTGAATGACTTTATTGTTTAGTGTTTGAATTTATGATATATTCACACATTAATCCCCAATTCCATCCTCCCTCCTCTGATGTAACCCTTCTTCTCTCCTTTGAGAATCCCTCTTATTTTCAAGTTATTTTTGTTTGTTTGTTTGTTTTTTGTATTTGTGGTCCACTGGTTTCCATCTGGTTTGCTTTTGATGAAATGTGCCTGATTACTTGGTAGAGAGTGAATAATATATCAGCGGGTATATCATTAAAGAAAGCCATTTCTTCCCTAATGGTATTAACCTTCAACAGTCTCTCAGGAAAATGTGGAACCTTTTGAGATCTTTCTCCTTCCATGGCTAATCATTGATAGAACATTCCTGTGTGCATCCTGTCAAAATATACATAGTTGCAGTGAATTCATGGATATCACAGTTCTGTCATGTCCAGAATACAGTGTCTCATCACATCCCTGACCTACTTCAGGCTCTTATAACCTTGCCACTCCCTTTTCCTTAATGTTTCTGAGCTTTGGGGTGTCTTAGATGTCCTATTTAGGGCTGACCAATATGCGGTCATTTATTTTCTACACTTTGACCCATTGTAATACATCTTCCATTTGTAGAAGGAAGCTTCTAGAGTGAGTGCTCCTCCAATGTACGACTATAATGACAGTTGCTTAAAAGGCAGTTTGATATGGTGTTTTTATAGCTAAACCTTCATAGCTTGTACTCTTCCTAGGTTCTATGCCCTCCCTTTTCATAGGTTCTTGTTCTAATTTACAGTTTCAGGAATGCAGACACTGCCAAAAGAAATTAAGATAATATTAGAAGGTAGAAAGTCTTCCCTTACTTTGGATTGTTAGGAATAATATTGTGAAAAATAACCATCCTGCCAAAGGCAATATCCAGATTCAGTGGAATCTCAGTCAAAATTCCAATGTAATTATTCAAAAAAATTGAAAAACAATCTCAAAATTCATATGGAAATGCAAAAAGCCTTAATTAGCCAACACGATCTTGAGCAATAAAAAAGCTACTGGAGATATCACTATATCAGATTTCAAACTAAACTACAGAGGCATCATAATGAAGACATCATTGTACTGGCACAAAACAGATACATCAACCAATGGATTAGAATGGAGGAACTAGCTATAAGCTCAAACACTTAATTTTTGACAAAGATGTCAAACATGCACACTTGGAAAAGACAGTATGATGTTAGGAAAATTGACTATCCACATGCAGAAAAAAGAAAATTGACAATTATCTTTCATATTGCACAAAAAATTAACTCCAAATGGAACAAAGAACTCAATATTAAGTCTGAATTTATGAAACTTTTAGGAGAAAGAGTATGGAGTACTCTTTAATTAATAGGCTTAGACAAAGATTTTCTGAACAGAATCCCATTTGCACAGAAAATAAGACCAACAATCAAGAAGTAGAACCTCATAATATTAAAAAGCTTTGTCCTGAAAAAGAAACTTTTAATCAAGCAAAATGGCAACCCACAGAATGGGAGAAAAACTTTGCTAGCTATGAATCTGACAAAGAATTAATCTGCAGAGTATACAAAGAACTCATCAAATGAGCATTAAGAAAGCAAACAATCCAATTAAAAATGGACTCTATAACTAAAAAGAGACTTTTCACAAAACATTTCCCTGGTCATCAGAGAAGTGTAAATTAAAACTATTCTTAGATGCCATCTTACCCCAGTCAGAATGGCTAAGATCAAAAACACAAACAACAATGAACGCTGATGATAATGCGGAGAAAAAGGAACACATATTCATTGCTGGTAGGAATATAAACTGGTACAGCCATTTTGGAAATCAGTATGGGGGAGTTTCAGAGAGCTAAATATAACTACCATAGAGCCCAGCTTGTATCACTTCTAGAAATATTTCCAGAAGGCTCTACATCTTTCTTCAAAGACACTTGTGCATCATCCATGCCAATTGCAGCATTATTCACAATTGAAAGGAAATGGAATCAGCCTACATGCCCATCAATGGAAGAATGGGAAACAAAAATGTGGTACATATGCACAATAGAATAGTATTCAGTCATCAAAGAAAATGAAATTGGGGAATTTTCTGGCAAATAGATGGTACTGGAAAATATAATATTAAGCAAAGTATTTCAGATACATTAGGACAAACAGTATGTTCTCTCATATGCAGATGTTAGCACTGAACTTTTTTTTATTTTTTTAATTATTTATTCAATTGTGTGTGTGTGTGTGTGTGTATGTATGTGTGTGTGTGCACGCGCGTGTTCTGTGTGTGTAGAACCACGGACGAATTCGGGAACCACCATGGACGCCTCCATCTCCTTCTGCCCCGGGATTCACAGGCTCCGCCCTACCAGGACCAGAAGCGCAGGCCGCCCCCGCTTCTGCCTGGCGTCTATACGTGGGATCTGGGATCCGAACTCAGGACCTTCCGCCTGCAAGGCGGAGGCTTAACCCCTGAGCCACCTCTCCAGCCCCTAGCACTGAACTTTTGACTGACGTACTTGATTTGGAATTACTGTAAGAGTCAAAAACCTCTAACAGGACCATCGAGTATGTTGAGAGATGAAGGTTAAGATGACGATCATATAGGAGGAAATATAGAATACTATGAGTAAAAAGGTAGAAAATGGGGGGTATGCTTAAGAGTGGGGAATAAGGAGAAAGGGTGTATGAAGGACTGAGGATGTAACAAAAAACATTAAGATTATAAGATACAATCAAATAGAAACCTCCTACATTATATATCAAAAACATTTTTGTTAAAAAATGAGCAAGACCAGACATTCTATGTTCAGGGGAATGCAGAGAAAGAAGATAGGTCAATACAAAAAAAAAATGCCTTGTGATAATCCAAATAGAACTCACATGTAATTAAACAATACTATAAGTAATAGATATATGATGCTCCCTGATAGGTTGTCAGTCAGAGTGGTCTCAAAGATCTCTGCTGCAAACAGCATGGGTTTTTGCCATTTCCCTAGGTTTCCTTTCATAACTAACAGTAAAATCCTATTACTGAAGATTCAACACAAGTAGTGTTGCAGTCTAAGCACTGCAACCTCGAATCCAGAGCTCTCCTTGACAAGGTGGGCAAGGCTTCAGCGAATGAGAAACAGATACACACACAACTCTCTGGGCTGGGTGAATCTGAATCCATTTATTGGAATATTGTAACAGCTTTTATGCTAGAAGATTTTGGGGCAGAGAATGCTGCACCTGCAGACAGACAGTATCCTTCTAATCAGCAGGAATCACCTGTAGGATAAACATTCTTTAAGAATTTAACTCATTGTTTAAGGGTGAGACACAAACAAATCCTTATCACATCTTAACAGGTTTTTTTTTCCAGCCCTCTAACAGGTTTTTCCCAGCCCCTCAGTCTCTCTAAATTTATCTATCTTACAATATCTCACCAAACAGTCACAGGGTCTAAGTCTGTATTGTATTTAACAAAGACTTTATTTGAGATTTAGTTAAAATACACCTAGATTGAGCTTCTTATTCATTATATATTTTTGTAAATGGTAAAGGTAAATCTGTTGGAGGGGGCATATATTATATATTAATTTTTTTCTTTTTGAGGATATTAGATTCTGGCTGTTATCATATAAGCTGGCCTATATTAGGTTATAATGGTAAGAACTATATTAGAATTTATTTTACTTTTTTATTCTTTTTATTAACTCATGCTAATTTTAGGAATCTTATTATTATTTTCTATTAATTATGTGTTTTATAAGAGATAGTTGTATACTAATTTTAGTGAACAGATGGAATAGTCTCATATATGTAGAATTTCTGAATTAATTTCACAAGAGTCATATTTTTACGGAATTCTATCTATGTTTTAGGACTCTTGAAATTATTCTCTAATTTCTCTGCAATCAATGTATACATTCTGGTTAACAAGCCTTTTTACTGTATATGATTGGACATAAAATTTCTAGTTAGAATTTTAATTTAAAGTTAAAAGCAGGCTTGGTATGTATTTAGGAAACAAAAGACTTAAGGCAAATTACTTGACATCTGTAATTCCTGAAGAAGGAACATAGGGGGAGGTGATATCCTAGGTAATTTTTTGGGAAAAAAACAAACAGGAGGCCTGGGAAAAGATAGGAGAGCTCCCAATCCACAAAAAAGTGAACTCCTCTGGCAGAGATAGGAGGCATGCACAATCACAAAAAGAGAGGAACTTGTCTATCAAAGATAAGAGGCAAGACTCTAACAGGAATGGTCCCTAGTAACCGCTCAGGCCCTTAGCAACTGCCCCTTCCACATAGTAGGCTGCAAAGCCTGACAACTCTCATATGTATCATATCTTTATTACTTATTTCAAAATAAGCCATGTCCCATTTCCAGAAGGTACTTCCTTGAAGTTCTTCACCAGGTTGGGACCTTGTCTACCAGCCTGGTTGGCACAGGACGTGACAAAGTAGATCACAGGACATGTACAAAACAAGACCAGCTGGAACTGGTCTGGCAGTTTCCTCCTTGCTGAACAGCTTTCATAGTACCAGAAAGTACTATGGAAATTATTGGGGCATATAAGCAATCAACAGTCCCATTAATTTGTAAATTCTTCAGGCTACAACACTCTTTACCCTGGCAAGCAATAACTATCAGTGTAATAGTTGCATGAATGTTGAGGAGGCAACCAACAGTTTTTTTGTTTGGATTTAAGGCCCATTTTTCAGCAGGGAAAATACGTTTTCATGGATCCTTTCTATGATTAACTTTCTATGACTTGTTCTGATCCAGAGTCTCAGACAACACATGGACTAACTCAAATATTGGGAATGTCACTTAAAACAAATACAGACAAGTGTGACTTCTTTGGGGAGAAAAACCAGATGGTTATGAGTTTTGAAACCATGTATACAGAGAATGAATTTGGCAGAAAGAAGAAAGAATTAGAACAAAATGACTTTTACACTTAAGCATTTGATACTTTGAAGTATTTAGTATATTTATGTATTGATCATATACAGCTGGAGAGGAGCTAAACTCTTTCAATATAGTTAGGTACATAGCAAGGAGCTAACTTGCTGAAATGCCACAGCAATACATTTTAAATAAATATTTGTTCATTAGCAGAATTGTCCATTGATTGTTCAGTTGTCTTTCTTTAATGTAGTGAGTCAGTTCTCTGTAGGTTCTTGTATGCAAACCAGCATGGTTAGTCACTGGGGAGGTGTACAGGAAAATGAAGTCAGCCTAGTTTATAACTGAGATGCTATCACAAAAAAATTTTAAAAAGAGTAAAATCTTTAAGCTGGCTATGGTGGCAAAAGTATGTAATCCTAATGTTTGGGAAGCTACAAATAGAGGATTCAGGACCTAACTGGGTTACTTGCCAAGATACTTTCTCAAAAATTAAAATAGTGCAAAAATAAACACACACAAAATACAGTTGGCTAAAAAAGGAAGAGTAGTAATAATTGTTCCTTTTATAGAGCTCAATGCTGAAGCTCAAATGTCACTTATATTGATACTCTAATGTTAATAAAACATGATTACATGATCTATTGCATTAAAAAATCTATCTATTTATTCCATAACCCAGGCAACCAAAAATCACTATTTTACAAGTTAGGGAATAACTATGGAAGAGTATATAATTTCTCCATAACATTGCAGCTAGTCAGTATAAGAATTCAGACTCAGAACTGACTTTTTATTATTTTATTATTTTCTATTTTTCTAGTTTTACAAGCATAATGGATAGTTGTCCCTGTCCCCTTCCTTCTCTCCTCCTCCCTCTAACTCTCCCTTTACCAATCCCTCCCACTTCTTCCCACCCTCCTGTCTGTCTGCTTCTGTTGGCCCCAGGGTTTCCTTTGAATTATCTGCTCTAGTGGGGGCTCAGGCCTCTGCAGCAGACTGTGGCCTTTCTTTGTAGACTCACTGACAAGGGCACACCCCTTCATCTGTCTGGTCCTAGTTCCTAAGGTTACCACTGCCTGTGATTGTTTCTCCTGAGATGCTCACTAGTCTAGGGGGGGGGGATATTGATATGTCAACCATTGTGCATTTCTGGTGAGGATAAGTCTCATTTTAGTGGGTTCCTGGATGAAGCAACCCTGCCTTGATTGATCAGTGGACCTCCCCATCTTTAGACTTTTACAATCTTACATTGTCCTCTTCAGCAAGATTTATTGAGCCTTAGGATCCCAAAAGAGCAGAAACAAAAGATCATGGGTAAACAGATAAAAAAGATCTTTATGTAAGAAAATCTTAAAGGATTGTGAAGAACAGGAATAGGGCACAATGGAGAGTACAGTTGTCCTCCATGTAACCAACTCCCTGCTTACTATCCCCTAACTCCCCACCACTCCACAATAGGGAACACATGGCCAACACTGTAAACCAGGGTGACAATAGATAGCATCATATGTCGCAATACTAATTACAAAAATCAGAGAGCAAACTTCCATCTAAACACCTCTCATTCTCAACACCCAAACAAGAGGCAGTCCAATGCACTGGATTAACAGTGAAATTGACAATGGCGACCAAAGTGGTGACTGAAATGTGCAGTCAAAATCAGGCAACTAAAGCTGACTCTTAAAGCAGTTTCAAGAAAGAATAGAATGTGCATTTGCTGATTCTTTTTTGCTTCTATAGGCAATGCTTAACACTCTTTCCTTACTGAGATGACTTTTGTGCATGTTTCATGTATCTCTTTATAGAAATCAGAAGGCAACACTTTTCCAACTGGATTGATTACAGTAGAAAGGAAAATAAGGCAAGAGATGCATGGAAGAAAGTTGCACTTTTTGTTTGTCTGATGATAAGGAGATACTCTGATTTTTTTTTCTTAGTCTCATCTCTACTCTAGACTTTATATTTGTCCTTCATGTACCAATAATAGAAGGAAGTAATATGGTACCCACTTTTATAAGAAGAGGAAGATAAATATTAAATTATGCTGTCTTATGTACAAATTCTTCATCAAAGCTAGGAGACATGAAATCTCATTTTGATTCATCCAATTTAACCAAGATTGCTGAATTAAGACTTTTTCCTCCTCAGTGTCATAATGAGTGTGAATCTCAGTTCAAAATCGTCAGCAAAACATAGTGAAAGTAGACTGAGGCATCAATTTTAGAAGTAAAATGCTTCCATTAAGTGTATATACCCAGTGGAAGTGAGTTCTTAAATTCACAAGACATGCTGCAAAACCACCTATAGAATTCATGTTCTTGGACCCAATGGATCCATTGGATGTCCCTAACTATATCTCTAACATATATAAAAGAAGGATTGACAGGTTAACAGTCTGACTCCAAAGTTTTCCAGACTTTTAATTTTATTTTGCATAAATGCACTTTATTTATTTATTTATTTATTTATTTATTTATTTATTTATTTATTGAAAGAGAGAGGGTGGAGAGAGAGAGAGAAAGAGCAACTGAAAGAGAGAGAGAAATAGAGAGAAAGAGAGAGGGATAAGTCATGCCTATGTGTCAATGCATGTGTAAAAGTCAGAGAAAAACTTTTGGAAGTAGTTTTCTTCTTCTACCTTGTAGACTCTAGAGCTCCAACACAGGTCAACAGATTTTGCAGGCAGATGCCTTTACCTATGCTGCATTTTAACAGTACTTGCATTGGAGGATTGGAAATGCTAAACTTTACTAAACCCAGTGGGATTATAGAAACACTTTTAGGAAAAACATATTTTTGTATTACTACACGGTGACATTTATCCTTTAGAGAAACTGAAAAAAATGTAAAATTAAGTGAGCTATACTAAGTGTCTTGCTAGTTTCAATTTCATGGGATTTAAAAAATACAAACTGTAAATTAAATTGCTAATTAACATGACATTACTGAATTGATTTCAAAAAAGGAAGCACTGGAGAGAAAAGTTATCTGGCTATGTTATTTTTAATCAACATTAATTTGATTTTCAGTTTTCAAATTACTGTACTCATCTTTGAGATATTAAGAAAACCAATTGCATCTGTTGTTTCAGAGGAATCAACACAAGCACATACACACAGTTTTTAATCCTATTATGCTTCATATTAAGATTCTAGGTTTTATTTTACAATACATACCAAAAGCTCAGCTGAGAAAATTTTGCTAGAAAATGTTGCATCTTTATGAAATGAAATATATTTCTTTACCGGTATTTGGTATATTGAATTACTCCAAATAAAGCCCAAATTCCATTCAATACTATAAATAAATAGGTTTATTAATTAATCTAAAATATTTATTGGGTATATATTATATGCTTAACTATTGTAGACACTTAAAATGTGAGAGGGGGAATGGCAAGATAGCTCAACAGGTAAGCACCTGGTTGCAAATATGGAGACCTAGGTTTGATCCGCGATAGTGGAAAGAGAGACCTGACTTCTGAAAGTTGTCCTCTGACCTCCTCTTGCACCATGGCATGCATATATGTCTTCTCTCTCTGTTTCTCTCTCTCTCTCTTTCTCTCTCCTTCCTTACCTCTTTCTCTTTCATAATAAATAACTGTTTTAAAAATTACTAATCGAGCGACTGTAGCTCTTGATAGCACTTGACTTGTTTCAGAGATTTACCAAGTCATAGATTTACATTAATATCAAATGTATTTTCTAATTGTATCAAAGGTAAATATCAGTTAAAGCTCAACCCTGAGCAAAATTACTAAAGGAGCTAAAGATAACCCCTGATAATTTTTTCCAGGCATGTAACTTTTCATTTGTCCACACTGACAAAAAATCCAATTTGTCGATCAGTCTTATAAACTCTAACACAGGCTTTTATGACTTTTTTTTGCCATGGAGACTTCAGTTCACAGAAGGCATGCATCCTGGTGGTGAAGTGTGGTGGCAAGGTCCAGGCAGCAAGTCTTACTGTGTTCATAGTAAGGAAGCAGAGAGATGAATATGTGTGTTGAGTCCACTTTCTCCTTTTTATTCCATCTAAGAGCCTACTCGGCTCAGTCACTTGTTTCTGCATATACCCATAGATACACTTCTTAGTGCTTCTGTATTTAGCCACATCAGCAAAAATGGTTAATCAAGGAGTAGGAGAAGTCTGTAATTCAGGCCTGGAAGGCAGAGCCTGAGAAACCTCAGAGCAAAACAATAAAGTGGAAAAGCAATCCAGCATGGTTCCCTATGTTATCCTTGTGCTTCATAGGTACATACACTCAAGTGTACTCTTATATACATGCCTGCACACACATGCATACCCGCCCACTTGCAAAAATACATACACACACATGTATGTGTACACACACACAGACACACACACTCAGACACACATGCCAAAAAAAAAAATTCAGGGAGTGGAGAGATGGCTCAGGAGTTATGACTCTGCCTTGCTAGCAGAAGGACCTGAGTTTGGATCCTGGATTCCACAGACAAACTCCAAGCAGAAATGGCAGTGACCTGCACTTCAGGTAGTGGAAGGCAGAATCTGGGAAGTCCCAGAGCAAAGCTAAATGGAGGTAGACTCTATTCCAGATGATCCACGAAGTCACCCTAAGTCTTCCACAGAAATAGACACTGCCCTCTGACACAGACAGACAGACACACACACACACACACACACACACACACACACACACGCACACACACATACACACACAGAGGCAATTAAAAAAAAAGATTCACTATCACAATGTTATTATCTTATTGTTATGCTTAATAGCATCTGAGTATGTTCCCAGCACTGGCACTGGAGTCGTTATTTATTTTTACAATTAGACTGAGTTTTAGTAAAATTGTACTTACCATTTAACAGATGATAAGTGGGTACACAAAGTGTTGAAGTTACAGAGCAAATTTGTCAGAGTGTTCCTTAAAGATGTCAACACATGGACTTCTGCTGCTTCTTGTCTGTTTTTGTTCCTTTTCATTGGTTCAGAAGTTACTTACATTGACCCTTTGAGACTGCAGAAAGCTATTTAGTTGGACGTGAAGCCAAAGTGCAGAATAAACCATCCACAAAGAAAACCACTTGAACATTCTCCTGAAGACTAGTTATCTGCAAACACTCAAACTGAAAATTTGAGAAGTTTTCTGGAAGGAAAGGAATAAAATCAAATATACACATTTGTTGTTCAAGAAATCTGTTAGGGTCAGCTGATTAAAAACAATATGCCTCTGCTCATAATCACATAATTGAAATTGTGTTGGAAAATGATGATTCTGGTTCCTAGATTTGCTACTAAAGAGCACTTTTTTCTGTTTTTTTAAATTTTTTTTATTATTTAATTGTGTGTGTATGTGTGTGCGCGTGTGTATGTATTTAGAACCACAGACGAATTTGGGAACCACCGTGGACCGCCTCCACCTCCTCCTTGACAATTTACTCTGCCCCGGGATTCACAGGCTCCGCCCTACCAGGACCAGAAACTCAGGCCATCCCCGCTTCCGCCCGGCGTCTATACATGGGGTCTATGATCCGAACTCAGGACTTTCCGCCTGCAGGGCAGAGGCTTAACCCCTGAGCCACCTCTCCAGCCCCACTTCTTTTCTGTTTTTATTGGTGTCTATTTAAAACCACTACTTCTTGGAGATTTAAAAACCACTACTTCTCTCCAAGAAATAGGAATATGATAAATTATAATATCATTTAAAGTGAGCGGAAATGTTGTCATGAAGTACTGGACACGTGGGCTTTTTGACTCTTGTGTCCATTGGTCACTTTGGCTGAATTATTCACCAAGACAATTTTAGGAAAATTGGCAGCAATTTAGGAAGGGCTGGATTAGGATCTTCTTGCTACAAGGCCTTTGGAAAACCAAAGTTCTTGCTTGAAAAGTCCTCACTGTGAATCATCCAGTGACCTCTACAAAATGTTCTTACAAACCTTTATGGAATGATCAACTACACACTATTTTTGGCACAAAGAAAAGAAAAGCACAGCAAAATAAAACAAAAATGTTCAATTTGGTAAATATTTACATTTAACATGTGATTTTCAGTTATTTGTTCATTATTGTCTTGTGATTTAGGAGTACGTATGTTTATGTGGGTATAGGTACATTCCTGTATGTGTGTAAGGGTGCATACACCCAAAAGTGCACATGCTTGTGGAGGTCAAAAATCAACTTTGGATGTTGCTCTTTTAAAAACAGCCATTTTAATTTGAGAGACAGTGTCTCTCTCTGGAAGCAGGGGCTCACCAGTTTGATTAGTCTGATATCTAGTAATTCCTGGAGTCTTCCTAATTCCTCTTTCCTAGAACTAAGATTACAGTTGTGTTCTAACATACCATTTTTATTGTTTATTTGTCTGTGTCGATTTTTCTCAATAGGGATATTTATTATAGTGTTATTTCTAATGATAGAAAACAAGAGCCAATCTCAAAGTAAAATAAACAGTATGGACCAAATAAATGAAGGTCAATTCTATCTCTAGAAATTAAGTAATATTTTCTAAGTTATTTTGTAGTATGAGCTTTTTATGATATTTTAGCCTAGAATGCCAATATATATATATACAACTTATAAATATACTTAGGTGTTTGTTTTTGTTGGTGCTGGGAATTGAAATCACATCCTTAAACTGAACAATTTCTCCAGTTCAACAATATAATTCTAATGAGCGCGCTAGAATATTGAATTGTGATCAAATACTGAATACTGTAGAATTTTGAAATACTTGCTTTAAATATGTACATGACTTTCTAGCAAATTACAGCAAAATCTTTAGAATGAAGCATTATTACCTGGATCTAAGTTTCACCCTGTGTGGTAACTTTAACATACCTAATTTACTTTTTTGCTACTACTTTTTAATTTATTTTTTATAAACTTCAATTTTTCCTCAGAATACGGTAGAGAATAATCCTAAATATGTTTCAACCATCCCTTTTTCCAAAATAATTTGTAGTTTTTTTCTCTCATTAGCTTCTTAGGTTTACCTTTGCTAATTTTTGTATGAGAAGTGCTAGAACCAGTTTATTTTTTATTTTTTAGTATAAAATTAGTTTAATTTTTGTGGGAACATTGCAAATGGATTAGGAGGAGATATTCAGCGGCTCTGGCAACACAGAAGAGATTGTTCAATCACCTAAAGTTCTATTTTTTTCCTAATCTAACTTTTTATTTTTGGTGTTCTCCCCCCACCTTTTTCTCCCACATTTCATTTTTTTCCTAATCATTCAAGCTCAATTGGTACCTCAGTCCTCTCCTTCCCCCCTCCCTTCCATTGTAGTCACCCGTTCTACTTTCCCCACCTTCCTTCCTTGTTTTCACCCCCCTCCCTCCCTTTCCTTCTCCTGGTGCCTCCTCCTTCCTCCCTCACTGTGAACCATCCAATGACTTCTACAAAATGTTCTTACAAACCTTTTTGGAATGATCTGGACAACGTACAATGTTTTTTTTTTTTTCCTCCCACATTTTAATTTTTCCTAATCATACAAGCTCATTAAGTACCCTTGTCCTCTCCTTCTCTCTTCCCCTTCCCAGTTGTCCCACCTTGCAGTCTCTCACATTCCCTCTTGCAGTCTCTCACATTTCCCCTTTCACCCCCCTTTCCTCCCTTCCCCTCTTCCAGTGCCTCCCCCTTCCTCCCTTCCATTCCCTGGAGCATCCCTCTGAGTCCTCCACCATAGTGAGGGTTCAGGACTCACTGGCATAGCCCTGAGCCCCTTTTGGGGTTCCCCTTTAGTATGGGAACTCTATTATAACTGTTTAATCTCTTGCCTCTAAGGATCCTACTGCCTGGCTGCCTTCTCCCCTTGTGATCCCTGCTAGACTTTGGGGGGTCATGGACATATCAGTCATTGTGCAGGTCAGGCAAAGTCCAATTCTGGCTATTGTAGCCCTATCTCGTGTGGAGATGCTTTCATGTGAGACTTGGAATCCAAACTCATATCCATATTTTTCAGTGCAAAAGGCTTTAAGCCCTGGGCCATATCTCCAGGCCAAAGGAATTTTTTTTAGCAAAAGTTTAATTTTTGTTCCTTTATTTCTGCTGAATCTTGGAAGCAGTGACAAAAATAAAGCACAGGCATATTTTGAAGGCAGACTGATGCTCTTCTAGGCTTTAGTGGCTTCCAGACAAGTGTTTGTGTCCTGGGACTGTGGGTCTCCTTCATCATAGTATTGATGCTTGATGGCTTTCCACACATTGTCACTTTGGTTGGTGCGATCAGCATTCAGCCTGTGTTTGAATCCTCACATTATCCTATCATGCTCCTCAGCAACGTGGGCATATGTTTGTTGTATGCTACCAAGCTCCCAACACCCTGCCAGCTACCAGCACTAATTCATTCATTATAACTCAAACAGAGCTCAAATTTCTCTCCTTTAGATATACTTAAAATGGATCGTCTCTCTTCAGAGCAGAGGAAAACATATTCATAATTTTGCTTTTCCTACAAATCACTTCTTTTTTTTTTTATTTCAGCTCATACAAACTTATTAGGTACACCAGTTCCCTCCCTCCCTCCTCCTCCCCCCGTACCCCCTGCTCCCCCTCCCCACCCCTCTCCCTCCCCATCCCCCAGTGCCTCCCACCCCAATTCCCAGAGAGTCCTTTCTTGTGCATGACTGATTTTCCTCTGGGCCCTCCTCTCCGATGACGTACAAGGACCCAGTGGCCTTTGCCGAACCCTTTCCCGTGTTCCCCTTAGGTATAGGAACACTGCTGTGGCTGCCAATTCTTTGCCTCCAAGGATCTTGGTGCCTTTAGCAGATGCTAGACTTTGTGAGGTCAACAGTGTGTTGGACAATGCGCAGGGCATGCAAAGTCCAATTATGATTGCTTCAGCCCTAACTAGTATAGAGTATCTTACATATCATTGCTCCTCCCATCCTTATGCTCTTACACTCTTACCTGCCCCCTCTTCCGCAAATTTCCCTGAGCTTCAAGATGGGGAGAGACTAAGCTGGCCTAGTTCTAGGTGGTTGATATAGAGTCTCTGAAGTTCTGGATTGTGGTTTGTTGATTTTCTTTTGCAGTTTTGCTGCTCCTGCAATGCCCTTCACTCCATCCTGGTGGGCATTGTATGTTACCCCCTGGCCAGAGACAAAAAGTTGTTAGAGTCTTGTGATAAAAGCACATTCAAAGGTAGATGTAATAAAAGAGGGAAACCACAGTGAGGGAGGGGTCTATCACCCATTTGCAAAATTGTTACTTTTTATCTGCCAGACTATATGCCCTCCTCTTCTGGTGAGATCACTCCCCCTCAGTAGTAAATGATCAGGAACAAAAGTCTGTGAACTTAATCAGATGTCTCATTACTTATTTAGGTCCTTGGTGGAGGCCTATTTTCCCTGCTGTAACATGGTCCCTTCTCTCCTTGTTTCTGGTGTGGCCCTCCTACCCCATCCCTCCTGTTCATAATCCTTGGAATTCCTGTCTCTAGGTGGGCTGGGTGGGTTTGGTACTAGGAGCCACCTATTAGGGAGTACATACGGCGCGTAATTTTCTGGGTCTGGGATACTTCACTTAATACAATTGTTTCTAATGACATCCATTTCCTGGCAAATTCCAGTAATTCATCATTTTTGATGGCTGAGTAGTACTCCATTATATAGATGTACCACAGTTTCCTTATCCACTCGTCAACTGTTGGACATTTGGGCTGATTCCATGTCTTTGCTATTGTAAACAGTGCTGCTATGAACATGGTCGTGCTTGTGCTATCGAGGCGAACCTCTGCTGTATGGGGGGTTATTCCCAAAAGTGGAATAGCAGGGTCATATGGCATTTCAATCTTTAATTTCTTTAAGAATCTCCAGACGGCTCGCCAGAGTGGCTGTATGAGCCTGCATTCCCACCAGCAATGTAGGAGAGTTCCCCTCTCTCCACATCCTCTCCAGCATTTGTCGTTGTTAGTATTGTGGATTTTTGCCATCCTGACCGGGGTGAGATGATATCTCAGGGAAGTTTTGATTTGCATTTCCCTGATGGCTAAAGAAGTGGAGCATTTTTTCAGATATTTGTTAGACATTTTAATTTCATCCCTGGTAAAGTTTCTTTTAAGTTCCAGGGCCCATTTTTTAATTGGGCCATTGGTTTCCTTGGTGTTTAGTTTTCTAAGTTCTTTGTGCACTCTGGACAATAGAGCTCTATCAGATATGTGGTTAGTGAAGATTTTCTCCCATTCTGTGGGTTGCCTTTGAGCTCGTGTTACAATCTCTTTATCTGAACAGAAGCTCTTTAATTTCACAAGATCCCAACTGTTGAGAGTTGGTAGCAGTGACTGTGCCATTGGATGTCTGTTTAGGAACTGTTGGCCTAGCCCAATCAGCTCGAGGGAGTTCCCTATCCTTTCAACTATGGTTTTTATAGTCTCTGGCCTGATATCAAGGTCCTTGATCCATTTGGAATTAAGTCTTGTACATGGTGACAAGTACGGGTCCAGCTTTAATCTTCTGCATGTGGAGATCCAGTTTTACCAGCACCATTTGTTGAAGATGCTGTTCTTTTTCCACTGGATTCTTTGGGCCCCTTTGTCAAAGACCAAATGGCTGTAACTTTGTGGGCTTATATCTGGGTCTTCAATCCTTATCCATTGATCTGTGTGTCTATTTTGGAGCCAATACCAGGCTGTCTTTACAACTATGGATTTGTAGTATAGACTAAGGTTTGGTATGGTTATACCTCCAGCTGTGTTTTTGTTACTCAGGATTGTTTTTGCTATCCTGGGTCTTTTGTGCCTCCATATGAACTTTGAGATTGTTTGGTCAACTTCTTTGAAGAATTGCTTTGGGATTTTGATTGGTATAGCATTGAATCTGTATATTCCCTTTGGTAGGATGGTCATTTTCACGATGTTGATTCTGCCAATCCAGGAACAAGGGAGGTCTTTCCACCTTCTGGTGTCTTCGGCTATTTCTTTCTTTAGGGTTTTAAAGTTTTCACTGTAAAGGTCTTTTACCTCCTTAGTTAGGTTTATACCAAGGTATTTCATTTTTTTAGGGGCTATAATAAATGGTATTGTTTCTCTCAAGGCTTTTTCACTTCTTTCATTCTGGGCATATAGGAAGGCCTCTGATTTTTGCACATTTATTTTGTATCCTGCCACCCTGCTGAACTTCTCAATTAGTTCCAGGAGCTTCCTGGTGGAGTTTTTTGGATCACTCAGGTATAAGATCATGTCATCTGCAAATAGGGATAGCTTGACTTCTTCCTTGCCGATTTGAATCCCTCTTATGTCCCTTTCTTGTCTTATGGCTTCAGCTAAGACTTCAAGTACAATATTGAATAGAAGTGGTGAGAGTGGACAGCCTTGTCTAGTTCCTGATCGAAGTGGGAATGCTTCCAATTGTTCCCCATTGAGCATAATCCTTGCTGTGGGCTTGTTGTATATAGCTTTTATTATATTGATAAAGGTTCCTTCCATTCCTACTGTCTCTAGCGTTTTGATCATAAAAGGCTGTTGGATCTTGTCAAAAGCTTTTTCTGCATCTATCGAGAGTATCATGTGGTCTTGGACTTTGGACTGGTTTACATGATGAATTACATTTATTGATTTGCGTATGTTGAACCAACCTTGTGTGCCGGGATGAAGCCTACTTGGTCCCCATGAATGATCTTTTTAATATGTTTTTGAATCCGATTTGCTAAGACTTTGTTGAGAATCTTTGCGTCTGTGTTCATCAGGGAGATCGGCCTATAGTTTTCTTTTTTAAGCGAATCTTTATTAGGTTTTGGGATTAAAACGATATTAGCTTCATAGAAGGAATTTGGTAGTGTTCCTTCCTTTGCTATTTGATGGAACAGTTTAAGGAGTATTGGTGTTATTAACTCCTTAAATGTCTGGTAGAACTCTGTGCTGAATCCATCTGGTCCAGGACATTTTTTGGTGGGAAGATTCGAGATTACTTCCTCAATTTCCTTATATGTTATAGGACTATTTAAATAATTCATAACTTCCTGATTCAATTTAGGTAAGTTGTGTTTACTTAGAAATTCATCCATCTCTTTTGTGTTGTCAAACTTCACAGATTATAAGTTTTTGAAATATGATGTTATAATTCTCTGGATTTCTTGGGTATCAGTAGTGATAACTCCATGTTCATTTCTAATTTTGTTAATTTGGGTTTTCTCTCTCTTGCTTTTGGTTAGTTTCGCTAGGGGTGTATCAATCTTATTGATTTTTTCAAAGAACCAGCTTTTTGACTGGTTGATTTTTTCTATCGTTTTCTTAATCTCGATTTCAGATATTTCTCCCATTATTTTGCTAATCTCCTCTCTTCTACTACTTTTGGGATCAGATTGCTCTAGCTTCTCTAAAGCTTTAAGCTGCATTGTTAAGTTGTTTATTTCTGACGTTTCCATTTTTTTGACGTAGGCATTAAGAGCTATGAACTTACCTCTTAGAACAGCTTTCATTGTGTCCCAGAGATTTTGGTAAGTTGTATTTTCGTTATCATTCACTTTCAGGAAATCTTGAATTTCCTTTTTAATTTCTTCCTGAATCCAGTTCTCATTCAGCATCATATTGTTAAGTTTCCAGGAGTTAGTGTATTTTCTCTTGTTTGATGTGTTGTGGATGTCCAGCTTTAGGCCGTGATGGTCTGATAGTGCACAGGTTAGAATTTCAACTTTCTTGTATATGTGTAGATTCATTTTGTGGCCAAATATGTGATCTATTTTGGAGAAAGTTCCGTGTGCTGCTGAGAAAAATGTGTATTCTTTGGTGTGTGGGTGAAAAGTTCGATAGAGATCTGTAAGGTCCATTTCTTTCAGGGTTTGATTAAGTTCCAAAGTGTCTCTGTTAAGCTTTTGACCTGTTGATCTATCCCATGTTGACAGGGCGGTGTTGAAGTCCCCAAGAATTATCGTTTGGGGATTGATTTCTTGCTTTAGACGCTGTAGGGTTTTCTTAATGAATGTGGAGGGGCCCGTATTGGGTGCATATATGTTCAGGATTGTGAGGTCTTCCTGGTGAATTGTGCCTGTGACTAAAATGTAGTATCCATCCGTGTCTTTTATAATTTTCTTTGGTTTGAAATCCACTTTGTCTGATAGCATAATGGCTACCCCTGCCTGTTTTCTGCTTCCATTAGCTTGTAGAATTGTTGACCAGCCTTTTATTTTTAGAGCGTGCCTATCTTTTGTGGTGAGATGGGTTTCCTGCAGGCAGCAGATTGATGGATTGTGATTTTTAATCCATGTTTGTAATCTGTGTCTCTTGATTGGTGAATTAATTCCATTAACATTTAGTGTTATAATGGAGAAACTATTGTTAATTCCAGACATTTATTATGTTTAGTAGCTTTTATAAGTATATTGCTTCTTTTTTAATGATGTTATACTTGCCTTCTGTTCTCCTGGATATGCCTGTTTTTTTCTTCACGCTTGAGTATCATTTCTAGCATTTTTTGAAGGCCTGGTTTGGTGGCCATGTATCCCTTAAAGTTGTCTTTGTGCTGGAAAATTTTTCTTTCTCCCTCGATCATGACTGATAGTTTTGCAGGGTAAATCAGCCTTGGTTGACATTTTTGCTCATTCAATACTTGAAGTATGTCTCTCCAAGCTCTTCTTGCTTTTACTGTTTCGACTGAGAAGTCATTTGTTATTTTAATAGGTTTACCTTTAAAAGTGACTTGTTTTTTCTCCCTTGAAGCTCTCAGCACCAGTTCTTTATCTTGAATGTGGAGTGTTTTAACTATTATTTGCAGCGGTGTGCTTCTATTTTGGTCGTATCTGTTTGGGGTGCGGAATGCCTCTTGTATATGGATGGGCCTCTCTTTTTTTAGATGAGGAAAGTTTTCCTTGATGATCGTTTGAAAAATTTCCTCAGGGGTGGTATTTTGAGATTCTTGCTCCGGTATTCCATGAATACGCATGTTAGGCTTCTTCAGGGTGTCCCATATCTCTTGGATATTTCTTTCAAGTATCTTTTTGGCTTTAACAACCTCTTCCATTGAGCTGGTTAGTACTCCCACTTTATCTTCAAGGTCTGAAATTCTGTTTTCTGCTTCGTTAGTTCTGTTGGTAAGACTCTCTGTGGCGTTCTGGGTTGAAGATAACTTGTCTTTTAGCTCAGTTTTAAACTCTGCTTGAGTTTGTTTTAACTGCTCTATGCCACTTTTTGTTTCTTGCACTGTTTTTCTCAACTCCTCCAGATGTCTGTTGTGTTCCTCTTCAAAGCGATTGATTCGATTATTTAATTCCTCCCTGATTTCCTCTTTCATAGTATTGAACATGGTAATGATCATATGTTGAAAGTCTTTATCCTGGGTGGGGCTTTCTTGGCCTTTTTCCATGGGTTTGTTCTTGTTGGAGTCTAACATTATGGGATTAATTTCTTCAGTGGGAAATTTGTTTACTTGATTGTTGCTTCTCATGGATTTGCACTTTGACTTTGGCATTGTCATTTTAACTCTTAAGATCTCTCAATTTCACTAAACTGAATTATTTGGCCTGTGGTCCTGGTGGGCGGGGCGGGCGGAGACTTACCTAGGTCGTGGGGTGAGGCCCGGCTGGACCGCGCGTGCGTCCCGACCGGTGGAGCGGGGCGGGGTGCAAAGGGGGGATGGGGGCGACCGCTTGGAGCTATTTAACCCGAGGGCAGCTGGGGCGGGGCTCGGACGCAGGGGGAGGTCCTCCTGGTCCCTGGGTCCCATGCGCGGCTCCGGCTGGATGGTGGGAGTCGGAGCGGGTCCCTGTGGGCCGACCTGGGGGTCCTGGTGGGCGGTGCGCGGGGGGGGGGGGGGGGGAGGTACTCACCAGCTAGGGCGCGGCGTTGAGGCCCGGCTGCACCGCGCGCGCGTCCGGACCGGCGGAGTGGGTTAGGGTGCAATAAGGGGGGATGGGGGCGACGGCGTGGAGCTATTTAACCCGAGGGCAGCTGGGGCGGTGCCCGGGCCCAGGGGGAGGTCCTCCTGGTCCCTGGGCCCCGCGCGCGGCTCCGGCTGGATGGCGGCTCCGGCTGGATGGTGGGAGGCGGAGCCGGGTCCCTGTGGGCCGACCTGGGGGTCCAGCTAGGGCGCGGCGTGGACGCCCGGCTGGACCGCGCGCGCGCGCGTCCCGACCGGCGGAGCGGGTTTAGGGTGCAAAAAGGGCCTACAAATCACTTCTCCATGTACTTTTTACATCTCAATATTTGCAGAGGAAACCAAAGTGAGTGTATTTCAAATGCGACTTTGTCTATTTTTTCTCTCCTACATTTGGTTTTCAGTTTCTCCTGCCAATTCTTTATGGATTGCTGGTTCCAGAAAGATATCAAGAAGACATAAATTAATCTTTCTTGGTGGAAAATTTGCCTATTAGTAGTGTGGAACTCATTTGATTACCTATCATTTGAGACATTCATCAGTAGTGATTTAGCGAGTTTACTATGCTGTAAAACTAAGCCAAGGTGTAGAACATACTTTACAAATATTAGATAGCAAGCTTGATCTATAAATGCCACGTTTATTTGCCAAACAAGGTCTGTACATTCTAATTATGCAGGCGGTGATTGAAAGTATTTAATTAAAAAGTTGAGCAATGTAGAAAATGTTTTTCCAATACTGCTTTTCCATAATACATTGGACGAAAATACACATGTTTTCTTCTATATAAAATTTTCTGCTTGTATAAAAAAGATGATATGAATAAATAATGTTAGCTCATGTTCTGTATTAATCAAGTGTAGTTCAGTTTAAAAACTGCAATTTTATTATTTGATAACATTAAAGAGTAAATGCTGAAACAGTCTGCTTCTCTAATTGGTATATTATTGTATAATTGTTTGTGATATTAATCAAAGAATCTAAAATCCAGGACACCCTGCAGCACAATGGAGGCACAGTGGGTCCTCATTCCTTACAATCTCCCCTCTGTGCTAGATAAGACCCAGATGAATGAGTTACTTCCCCAAACTCACATGCTTTTCTGTATCTCTAATGTGGAAGGGCAAGTTAACAGAATATTTTTTTGCATAGTATATCAGTGAGGGTTGAAGCAGATAAATTAATCATTAATATAATTTTTAAAATAAAGTTAATACAATGAAGATTTTAATTTTCATTTTTAAAAAGTATTTTAAGAAACCCATCTGTAGATCAACTAACGCCCAGGAAATGAAAAACACTTATAATTGGAGCTAGAAAGTCTGTGTCTGTCTGGGTTGCAATATGCCTAGTTTGTTTCACCTGGAGATCAAAGAGACTTCAACGACCTGGTCAACACTCAACCCCACAGAAGTAGCTCCAGTGCTTGAATAATAGGAGAAGTAGTGTAAGTCTGTAATGTATGGGAAGAAAATAATATTTAAAGCCATACTGTGCAAAAGGAGAGCAAAGTGTGTAACTTAATATATGGTACATGACCTGTTCTCAGGCTTGTTTTCCTGCGCTTCATCTGATTGAGAGTAAGAGAGAGAGAAAGAAAGAGAGAGAGAAAGAAAGAGAGAGAGAGAGAGAGAGATAACAAGAGCATACAACAACACAACTTTAACTATCTTACTGTAATATATTGCTGTTTAGGAAAAGTACCTGAAAACATCTAAGAATCTATTCAAAAAGTTCCAGGAAGGCATATCATTGGACCCCACCCAGGAATTCATGGAGAATCCTGGGAGTGGGACCAGCCATCTGTGTGGTACGCATTGCAGTGCAGGTTTAATTCTTGAAAAATGCTGTTTGTTCTAGGAGAATTTGATGTAAGTTTCTCAGTGCAGAACAATGTTTGACAAACATCCAGTCCAATCTGGTGCATTCTGGTTACTTTCCCCCATCCGTCTGTCTTTTCCTGTCTCTCCCTTTTCCCCACAGTGAGTTTTTCCTTCAAAATTTTCCATATTCAGGGCCTTTTGTTTTATGTCTTGGATTAAATTATTGCCTTTTGTGTAGTGCTGGACGTGGGATTCTCTTGGGGCCTAGCAGATGTCCTTGTGGGTTGACAATTGGATACTCTTCTTCCTCTCTTGTCCTGGAATCTGTTTGTCAGTACTTCACAGTATGAAATGGGTTTCTTCTCCATTTACAGCTGACCGTTGGCTGGTAGGACCATTATAGTTGTGGTGTTAGTCACCAGATAATCTTTGTATCTGTGGTGTGAGTTCATAAACTACAACTCCAGGAAATCAGAAGTGATTAAACACTTCCCCAATGCAAGGTGTATGCTACCTTATTCCACCATGCTCACCAGGGAGTCCAAAAGCTTCCAAATCAGTTGTCTTCCAGAACCTGATGGCAAAGCACTATTGTCTGAAGACACAACATACTACGATCACAGGAGATGGAGAAATTAACTTGAAACTGACGTGGAAGCTTCCTTCTTCCGGGCTAGCTTTCAAAGTATGAAAAGGTATTCTGCAGTCTACTGGGTTAGAAAAAGTTATGAACGGTTTAAACCAGCTGTGAATCTTCTGAACTACAGAAGCCCTTTCTGATGAGATGTACCCATCAGTTCAGTAGTGGCATGAATGCTATGTTGATATGCCACTGTTTTTCAATTGGACTTAAGACCTATTCCGCAGAAAAGAAATGCACATCAGAACCTGTCTATTAACAACATATTATATTAATGATTTACTGGAATAAATGTTCTTCAGGGGTTGAATTTGTTTTATTTTTAATTTACATATCCAAGCTCGAATATGGGAGGATTTATTGTTATTTTTCTGCATGTATTCTGCATCAAATGCCTTCTAAATATTTTTTTTTTTGCTCATGTGTATATGTGTGTGCATACGTGTGTGTTTGCATATGTTATGTGTGTACTAGAGGGAACTTGAGTGTATGTGCCTGTTGAGGCCCAAGGGTAACATCAGGCATCATCCTATGTAGCTCTACCTCATTTTTTATTTTGTCTGGGATTTCTCAGTCCCTGCCTTCCAGAGCTGGTACTGGACATTTTTACTTGGGATCTGAGATCTGAACTCAGGTCACTTTGCTTGAGAGACAATGGCTTTAATCCTAGAGATTAACCCCCAACTCCTAAATACTTATCTTTAAACCAATCAATTAATTAATTAATTAATGCAATTCTCAGTCTTCATTCCAAATACTTCTTTTAGCATTTTGTTCATTTTAAACCTTTAAAATTTCAATAATCTATTTCCTGCTTCAACTCTCTTGCAGCTCCCTTACTGTTGAAACAATGGATTTTTCATGTTATCCCCAGTGACTTGGTGATACTCTGTCTCAGAGTGACATTCTCTTTCATGCAATATACCTTCCAAGATCAGACTAGAGAGTAACCAACTATATCTGTTTTATTATCGTTATTAAATATTTAACCCCCACAGTTGGCAAAGAGACTTAAAAACAAAAGCACCATATCCAGGTGATCATATCCTTGAATTCAAGCTCGAATATTTGCAGCTTTTGCTGGCTTCATTGGTGATCTTCATATGATGATTCTCCTAGCTTCTGTCTCCATTTGCATAAGATAGTACAAATTGCTTACATGTGATAACTATTCAAAGAGATGGAGAAAGATGCTTTGTCTCCAGGTAGAGGATCTGGGATGTCATATATTTGCACAGCAACAGCTACTCCAGAGCTTTGGGATATACAGAATCAGCTCAGTGAAAGCTTCCATGAGAATCAGGGAAGAAAAAAAAAGCAAGATTAAAGAAGTAGTTAGCCAATGCATTGCCAAGCCAGTGAGCTCACTGCAGGAACCTTGGCCATGGTCTGCTTTTCAACAGGAGGGTGCTGGGGATGCTTTGGCCTCATTCTTGGTGAGATTTTCTTTTACAGTCCTTCTTCTACTTACTGCTGTCATTTATGGTCTTGAGGGAAGCAGAAGACTCATGATAAACTTTTGGCAGCTTTCGCTCTTTTTAAAGCAGGGTTTTAACTTTGCACTGAAGCTTGTTTATTTTAGTTATTTTTATAATATAAATATGTCTGCCTTGTACTATTAGCTTCAACTTTGCAACTGTCAAACTTTTCTGTTAAAATTTATCCTAGCCTAATAAAATTGCGTAGAGATAAGTATAAGATGGAAATTAGTATGAAATGCAAATGAAATCGTCAGATATCATCTTTCAGTAAATTGTCCCAGGGCATTGGAGAGAATGTGAGCTTGGCAGGCAGAGTATCCTGGATTTGGGTACCAGCTCCATTACCATCAGATATTACTGACCTCCATGAGGTCTTGGGACATTCTTCAGCTACATGGATTGATAGTAACTATCTAGTAGGGGTATCAGAGACTTGGAGAGATGATGACTGTGAGGCTCTTAGGGAAATATCTGGCTTATTGTAGCTGTTACATAAACATGTGTTGTGCATGTTATTTAAACACAGGATTACATATAATGAATAACTTCACAGGAAAATGCATTGGTAACTTCACAGAATTGGATAAGTTGAGAACTGGAGCTAGACTAGATGTTGAATATAGTTTAGCATCTGGGTCATATAAATCCAACTGCATTGAAATTTTAGTAGGCTGATAATTGTCTAATTGAATGAGGATTATCATCATATTTCATCTTATCTTTTAGTTTGTGTATCAATAGTGGGATAGTTGCAGTCAAGAGAGAGAGAAAGAGAGAAGAGAGAGAGGTTATGTTAGTGTTCTGACTTATGTATGCAGGTCAGAGGGCAACCTCAGCAATTTCATTTTCTCTTTTCATCATGTGGGCTCTGGGGATAACTTTTTTCATACAGGTACCTTTGCACTACTAACCTTCATCAATCTTTCATAATTCCAATAATTATCCTTACATTTTACCGTGATCCATGTGGTATGTACAACCTTTTTTCACTTTGAGACATGATGCTATCATTTAAAAAATTGATGATTGAGGACTGTGCTATTGAGTAACAACAACAGAGTTCCCATATTAGTAGGCAGTCAAAGAAGGGGCCCAAGGTATACTACTGAGTCTTGAACCCTCACTAGTGTAGACAGCTCAGAGGGAAATTCAATACCCATATGAACACATTTTCTGGAAGATGAAAGGAAGCAGGCAAGAAATACCAAGAGAGGAGGAGGGGGGAAAGAAGTTTGAGAGAGAGAGAAAGGAGGAGGTAGTGGGATTGAGGAAAACAGGGAGGAAGGGATGGGAGAAGGGAAAGGAAGGAGGTACCTACTGAGCTTGTATAACTAGGCAAAGAAATAAAAAAGAACAAAAACAAAATTTCATGAATTTTCATGAAATAAGTCAATGGTTTGGGGATGAGTTATACCCATTGTTGTATTTGGAAAAATTGGTTTGGATGTGTCTTCTTGGTATTAATCCATATTGTTTCTACAATTACAAGAAAAATAATGTAGTTAAGGAATATTTGCACTGGTGAACATTCTTTACAATTTCAGTAGAAGGAGTAATATGTTACAGTGTTTGGCTATGCTTTAATGTCTTCGGATGTTACAATGTGATCAGAATTCTGAACATCGGGGTTTGAATTCCATTTCCGATGTCATATAGCTTCAGAGAAGACTTTCAGTGATCTTTCATATAGTACCAGAATTCTCTATGTCACATGGTTATTATGTTAGCTAAATCAAAGTGGAGAAATCAATAATTGTTAATGCTTTTGGTTGCATACCCTTGTATAAGTGATTTGTAGTAATGTTCATTCACCCTTCTCCATGCTGACTTTACACTCACAAGGTAATTAAGCACATCCTAATAATAGCAGAAATATATCATATAAAACGCACGTAAATATGCAGAGAAAATTGTGACAATGGGGGTCTCTAGAGCTTACCCATTTTTTCAACTTGAGCTCTTTCTACATTAGATCATATGTATTGGTAAGCTGAAGGTTTCTGATGCAGTCCTGTGTTACATGGTAGGAAAGAGTGGAACATTTTTCTTAAGGATTCCAGAATGAAAATAATCCTCTCCCTTGGAATTTGGGGAGGCTCTGAGATAAACATGGCATTTTTCTATATGCTGAAGAATAACAACGTTGGAGGGATTGAACACACATTACCATCTGATGATCTAGCTTGCCATAAAAAGGGATAATCCATTTGGATGGCATGTGCTCTTGAAGTGATGAGTCTTTCCATTTTCACAGTTTCTTCTATAGTTTTTCTTCTCACAAAACATAACAACTTCAGTGTACTTGTTAGAAAAAACATGAGTCTAACCCCAATTTTCTACAAAATGTCTTAATTCTCCCTTAAGATCAAGGTGATCAAAAAGCAAGAAAAACCCTGAGACATAGTCACAGTTTTAAGGAGTCTAAGGACTAGATGTCAATGGCTTGTGGGATGGAACATTAGGAAAAACACAGGAAGCAGTAAAAACTGAAAGATCCATGTAAAGTCCAGGCTTCAGTTCACAACAATGTGAACTAAATGTGGGGAAAAAAAGAGCCACAGGAAATGACATACTGCCAACAGGAGAAACTGAGTCTGAATATTTTAGGACTCCACACAGTCTTCAGAGTGTACTTCTTAGGATCTAAAACTGTTTAGAATGAAAAGTTCACTTGCAAATGTTCATTCTTCCTACTTAACCTTCAACATTCTTAGAGAAAATATTCCTGTAACTTCTGCTCACCCAGCCTGTCCTCCATAGAGTTTTGGATTTCCCATTCCTATCTATTAACAATATGTTGTATTATAATGATTTACTGGAATAAATGTTCTTCAAGGGTTGAATTTATTTTATTTTTAATTTACATATCCTAGTACGTTCTACAAATTTGCAGTATGTATGCTAGGTAAACACTTAAAACATATGGAATATATAAAAAATTAAAAATTTTTATTAAAATGAAGAAATTATTTTTATTTGAAAAGAAGCAAAGTAAAATTCCAAGTAAATGCCATCAGCTATTTTTATAATTCTGGGAAAGAATTGTGACTTAGATTCCTGGTCACAGCTCATTCATATAATTGTGTCACTGATAACACATAATATACAAATTGTTTAAGGGACAAAACTGCATTCTGAAGATTGAAATTAGTGAAATGATCTTTCTTGGTGTCAACAAAAACCATTTCACTTATAGATATTGCATGTGATCTAGATATGAGCTTTGTTCATTAATTCATTGAACAAATGTGTACAGGTAATGGACACCATAATAGATAGCTATGGGATACTTTTTATGCCATATAGTGTGATAGTTGCTCCTTAGTATGCTGAAGCAATCAATTTCATTCTCACAACAATTATGTGTTGTAGATTATTAGCCATGTTTAATAGGTGAGAAAATTGAGTTGGGAAGATTAAGTCATTTGTAAGGGTGGGAAGGAGGAACTGGGGAGCAAGGTGATGAGGGGAGGAGACAGTTTGATGCTGGACAAACTAGCTTGACTCTTATCTGTGAAGATCATTTGATCAGTTATTTCTTCATTTTCCTTTGTAGAGGCTGAGAAACCAAGCTTTGTACAGTAACTTTTCTTCTTAATCTAGTCTTTATCATCTGAAGTAGAAATTCTAGAGGCTAGGTGATGAGTGTTTGCTTAACCAATAGGAAACCTTGACCAATACCAATACTAAGACACAAAAAGGTTGTGGTGGCACATGCTAAAAATCTCAACACTTTAGGAGGATCAGAAGTCTTTCTTGGCTGCATAATGGGTATGAGACCAGATTTAGCTGGAGACCCTATCAGCAAAGAGAGAGAGAGAGAGAGAGAGAGAGAGAGAGAGAGAGAGAGAGAGAGAGAGAGAGAGAGAAGAAAAAGACAAAGAAAGAAAGAAAGAAAGGAACAAACAAACAAACAAACAAAAAGAAAGAATCTAGGTGAATACTTAACAGATACTAAGTAATAGCTGTATATTTGACAGTGTTTGTAAAAGAACTTTTATTTTGCATCAAAGAAGATAGCCTTAGCATCAGAGGAATCAAAACTAGGCATCCTGGTCCAAGCTTATCTTCTGCTGTCTTTTTATTAAGTAGAAATTTCCATCCATCTCTTGTATGATTATTGAAAGGATTCATATTATATAGTAAGAGCTTGGTGAGACATTTTTATTTCATTAGAATTATGGAAATTCACAGAAGTAGGAAAGAAGAGAAGGAATACCTTTTATATTTTTTCTGGGGCTTTGTGAAATCTTTATTATATTCTATGAGCTTGTCATTTGAACAACATTCTCAGTGGGGTTTTCTTTGTATGGAGGTCAATAAAATTAATCGATGCCTTTACTTATGTTTTTTAAAAACTTTTTTATTATTTATTCAATTGTGTGTGTGTGTGTATGTATGCGTGTGTGTGTGTGTGTGTGTGTGTGTAGAACCACGGACGAATTCAGGAACCACCATGGACCGCCTCCACCTCCTCCTTGTTTACTCTGCCCCGGGATTCACAGGCTCTGCCCTACCAGTACCAGAAACGTAGGCCAACCCACTTCCGCCCAGTCTAGGATTGGAACTCAGGACCTTCCACCTGCAAGGCGGAGGCTTAACCCCTGAACCACCTCTCCAGCCTCAACCTCTACTTATGTTTTATTCACTGAGTACTGCTTGCAGATTGTAATAATAGTTACTTCCAGAAGTTAAGCCCATAAGTTAAGCTTTGATGGTCTGAGTGTCAGACCAGAACCATAATGCTCTGATGCATCTTTATTATCAATAAAACCACATATACCCAGACATTGCAGTACCTGCCCATAATCCTGGCACTTGAGGCCTAAAGGACCAGAAACTCAATGTTACTGTTGGTTATCTAGTGAGTTTGAAGTCAACCTGGGTTGTGTGAAATGCTATGTCAAAAAGAAAATGAACGAAAAAGAATACTAACACATATATACACACATGAACACACGATTTATTTTTTAGGTGACAGGGTGCCAAAGTGAGAGGCAATTTCAGATTCATAGAGACCATTATTCAACCCATCTGTGTTATCACCTGTGAGAAAAAAAATAAGATTCTAGGCATTGGTGATAGTGATAGCCTTGCTACTTGTATCTGTAGCTTCTTTTTCTACCAATGATTTCATGTATCTCATGGATTGAAGTGTGAGTTGCTCCCCACAAGTTCATGTATTTGAAAGTTTAGTTGTTTAGGAAGGTCATGAGATCTTTAAGAAGTGGCTGGAGGAAGACAGCCACAGTGGATGGGCCTGGAGATTGTTTAGTCCCACCCTACTTCTGGAAGAGGTCTGCTCTTGCAGTGGGCAGTTTTTGTAGCTCTTGGCCTTTATGATGGATGTGACTTAGGCTGTCTCAAGTTTTTGCCAGGCAGCCATGCTGTTTCTGCCATAAGGGACTGTATCTCCCCTCTGGAGATGTACAGATCTCCTTTTCTCCCTTAAGTTTCTCTACTTTGAGTGGTGTCTCGCAGCAACAGAGAAGAGTAACTGTTGCAAAGCACTCTCATTGTAAATCCTCCTTAGATTTGTTTGTAGATGAATATTATTCCCATTTTGCTAAGCTTAACAATAGTTACTTACAGAATGTTTTGAATGAGAATGTTTTGAAAACAGCTTTATACTTTAATGCCTCTAGAGGTAGAATTTGGTGCCTGTTTAACAAATCTCAAGGATGAACATGATCTTCAAAGACCCATGTGTACTGAGTTATGCCCTTGTTTATAGAAAGAACCCCATGAGGATGGTATCATGTTGTACTTGCTCATTTACAGTCAGGACACTGCCTCATTTGTCACATGCTTATTCAACTCTTACTATGAAACATAGTTTATTTTCAGGAATACATATGGATGTGTGTGTACATTTGTTCAATGTATATGCATGTTTGTATCACACCACACATGTTCAAATGTATGTGCACATTTGTCTCACACCATACTTGTGCCCTTATATATGAAAGCTAGAGATTGACAAAAGGGATCTTGCTTATTTTTTGAGATAGTGTCTCTTCTTAACCAGGAAGTCACTGATTTGCCTAGATTAGTGTCCAGGAAGCTCTCTGATTTGTCTGCCTCTGCCCTTCTCTTGCTAGGATTGTACATGTATATTGTCATATAGGCATTTTACATGAATGCTGGGAACTCAAACTTAGGTCTTCACACATGTTCAGTGAACTATTAATGGTCTGAATCACCTACCTAGCTCCTTAAGGAATATTTGAGTGATGATAGAAACTATACATAAAAAGAATCATTTCAAAATGTACAAAATTCACTCTAAGAGATGATTCTTGACATCTGTAATATTAGTTAAATCTTCTATATAAAGTAATAGCAAACTGAAAATTTTGTTCAAAGAAAATTGTGTGAAAAATTATTTATATAGAGAAAGCTTCTTTCTTCATGTATTTAGTGCACGTGTGTGACAAATATGCAAATGCGTGGCATAAAAATATTGTATGTGGACAAATGAAAAAAATCAGATTATATAATATTTGAACATATCTTATTACAGATATGTTTATGTTTAATTCCATAGGTGGTTTTCTTTTCATACAGACTCCCAGAAAGATCAGGAATAGAATAGTTCTTTAAATCACAGTGTGTTAGTTTTCCTACGTGTGTTTGTTTTATTTGTTTTTTCCTTCCAACTGGATGTTTTTTTTTTCTGTGTAGTGTTAAAAACCAAAGTGAGGAACTTGTTCATGTTGGCCAAGCCTCTATTGTAATGTTTCATCTCTAAATCTGCAGGTGGATTGGACCAGTTCTATTTCAGCAATCCTCTCTTTAATCATAAATGGTAGTATATCTCTTTCAGAAACAGGGAGAAAGCCAAATACAAACATACTGTGTCTTCTATATCAGGAGAGAAACAAAATCCTTGTAGTTAACAGAATTATATTTTAAACCACACTGCTGCTGTCTAGGTTAGCTCAGTGTTGGAGTTGATAGGTGCTTTGTGGTATTCTTTCACTCTGGCTTATGTAGTTACATTCAAAAATTTAATGAGACTCCATGAAACTATTTCTGTTTTTAAAAGAATATTTATTTATTTATTTATTTATTTATTTCATGCATCAGAGCGCACTAGGTGTGCTTGTGGAGGCCCAGGGGGGACTTTGGAATCGCCCTGGACTGTTCTACTTGCTCTGCTTTGCTCTGGAGTTTCCCAGGGTCTGCCTTCCAGGATCAGGAGTATAAGTTTTCAACATTTCCTCCTGGCACTTTTACGTGGGATCCAGGATCTAAACTCAGGACCGTCTGCTTGCCAGGCAGAAAGTTGACCCCTGAGCCATCTCTCCAGCCCCAATGAAACTATTTCTAATAAGGTAACTTTTATCTATTGGAAAGGTTGAAAGTTTCAATACTTATCCTCCCAGGTACATTAAATATCATTTTGAAATTTTTTTAGTGTTACCAGAGCTATTAAACACTCAGAGAAGGAAGTATTAGTTGATCTGTAGGTTCAGGATAAATAGCTACCTGAACTCTCAATTCCTGATAAAGTTCTAAGATATCTACAAACAAGCATGCACGTGCTCAGAAAAAAATATCTGTTTCCTAGGAATAATTACCTCAATTTCCTAGGGAATAGGCTTTGCCAAACCCTGCCAGGAAACACCCATTGATTTCTTTTCAGCCAGGAGTTCTGAGTGGTAGGAAGAAGCAGAATAAAGTAGGTAACTTATGTATTCTTTGAGACTGGCCGTCAAAGTGATAGTGTTGAATATTCCCAGTGGAGGGACGCAGAAGCATTAAGGTATCTTTTTATGCATCTTATATACTGGATTTTGTATAAAATTAGCAGTTTAAAATTGCATAACAGTACTCCTTTGAAGTGGGCTCATGAGGTACTAAAAATGTACTCATTTCATTACTAATGGATTTGGTACTATATAACCAGGCTTTCTTTCAATGAGTAGTGAGTCATGAATGCTACTTAAACACAGATTCTTGGCAACTGTAACCTTTCAATTAGACCATGCCATGTTGTGTTTCATGTGATGGCTCATCATTATTTGATGACTGTGATTGATAGAGGCAGCAAGCTTTGTCCTCTGATGTTCTGGCTACTTGTAAACAAGGCTGAGGCAAAGTAAAATGAGTGCAGGTCTCTTGAGCACCTCTGATGTGCACTCTGTTCGCAAGAGGTGGGCAGGGACAGAACACAGCACGGAAAAGCAATTAAAGAAAAGCTAGAATTAAAAAGTATCCCAATGCTAAGGAGGGATGAATTTAGATAATGCCCTAGTAATTCAAGTTCAGGTGAGCTCAGAACAGCTTCCTGGTATTTCTGTGAGGTGCCAACACTGCTGACCAATAATGCTACCAGTTGCGTTCTTCATATACTTTACATGTTATAGCCTTATGGCATTTCCAGTATTCTTTCCTTAAACAAGTTTTTTGCTGTTGTTGTTCATTAAGGAGCAGAGATTACCCAATAATGTAAAGAAATGGAAGCTCTGCTTGCTTATCTGCATGTGGGAGCATGCATGTGAGGTATAGACAAACCTGTGCACATATCTATATATGTAAACAAAGTGCTTATCTGAAAATGTGCAAATGTGTGGGAGGCATACAAAAACACATTCATGTCTGTATGTGTAAGGATGAAGAGCTTCTGTGTAAATATTGTAGTAAATATTTAAAAAAAACTGATTGGATGATGTTACCATCTTGCCTGAGCTAGTGTAGAATAAGAAATATGTAGCTTTAAAGATCCAATCTGTCAGAGTTTTCATTATAATGTACTTTATGGTAAGTGGGAGGTCACACAAATAAATATTCCCCAATCTCTAATTGTTAGTGATTCATAGTCCATTCATTAAACAAAACACACAAGCTATCTTACTACTGTAATCTGCACACTGTGTGTAAGTACCATAATGGTGCTGAAATCACTAAGAGATTGCATGAGGGGGGCATTTATTGCATTAGGGCTGGGAGTAATGATCATTGGTTTGTATGTATGGCATGATTGAACGACTCATGAGATGGAGAACAATTAGCCACTTAAAGAGACTACAGTTGCTGCTGAAAGCCCATCCAAAGGATGTTCACCTATAGGAGTTGATAGGCCTGGTCTGATATAGATCTAAGAGTACATAAGAATGTCTTTATGAGATTATCAGGTTGCTAAGTAAGTGAACGCACCTGCTTACAAGACTGACAATCACTGTGAAACATCTGGAACTTACAGGGAGGGAAGTGAGAAAGTAGTTCTCTGACCTCCATACATGAATATGCCTGCCCTTCCCTTCCTTCCCCTTCCTAATCAATAGAATATTATTAAAATAGTGCCTTGAATTGACAGGTTACATTGGAGACTGGTCTTTGATTTTTATTATATTCTTTCTTCAAAAAAATTCTAGGAAAATATTATGTCCATGAAGTCCATTGTGAGACCCCTGATTCAGCAGAGAATGTAGAAGAATATTTTCTCTTCAGTAATCTTCTTATCTAAGAAAAAAGTAAAATAAGAAGGAACAATGTTGTTTCTAATATTCACCAGAGTATTAGATGTCTGAGCAACCATATGTTCTTTGTAGGTAAGAACATGTGTGGAGTCAAAATATTTCTTCCTACAGCTGCTACAGATATACACATAAAAATAGTATACTATACTTCCAACAATTGTCATTTATATCAAGTTTGCAAAAGTCTTACATGAAATATGAAAGCTTGTCATTCTAAAGTCTGATTTAACCTGAAAAAAAGAGGAAATACAATTATATGTTTAATTCAATGAAATATGGCAACTGGATCATCTTACATTTATAATGAAATGTCCAAAGCATTATGAATGTTCTGCTATTATCTTTGGGTATTTTTTTGAAAAACTAAGTTCTTTTTTTTTTTTTTTTTTTTTTTTTTGCTTTCTAGGATCTGGTTATCTCCAGAATTTATTTATTTTTTTTTTTATTTTTTTTTTTTTATTAAAAATTTAATTATACATTTTAAAATTTTTTACCAGTTCCCTCCCTCCCCCCTCCCCTTCCCCCAGTGTCTCCCCCCCAATTCCCAGAGAGTCCTTTATTGTGTGCGCCTAACTCTCCACTGGGTCCTCCTCTCCGATGACATATAAGGACCCAGTGGCATTTCCATAAGCCCTTTCTCTTGTTCCCCTTAATCATAAGATTACTACTATGGCTGTCAATCCCTTGCCTCCAGGGGTCTCGGTGCCCTTAACAGATGCTAGACTTTATGAGGGCAACAGTGCGCTGGACATTGCGCAGGGCATGCAAAGTTCCATTATGATTGCTTTGGCCCCAACTATTGTTGAGAATCTTGCAAATCGTTGCTCCTCCCATCCTTTTGCTCTTACAATCTTACCGCCCCCTCTTCCGCAAATGTCCCTGAGCTCCAGGATGGGGAGAGATTAGGCTGTCCTAGTTCTATGTGATTGATATAGAGTCTCTGAAGTTCTGGATTGTGGTTTGTTGATTTTCTTTTGCAGTTTTTCTGCTCCTGCAATTCCCTTCACTCCATTCTGCTGGGCACTGTATGTCGCCCCCTGGCCAGAGACAAAAAGCTGTTAAACTGGAGTCTTGTTGTAATAGCACATTCAAGGGTAGATGTAATAAGAGTAGGAAACCTCACTGAGGGCGGGGTCCATTACCCATTTGCACAATGGTTACTTTTTATCTGCTAGACTATATGCCCTCCCCTTCTGGTGAGATCAGGAAAGAACGTCTGTGAACTTAACCAGGTTTCTCATTACTTACTTGCAGACCTTGATGGAGGCCTATTTTCTCTGCTGTAACATGGTCTCCTCTCTCCTTGTTTCTGGTGTGGCCCTCCTAACCCATCTCTCTTGTTCATAATCCTTGCAATTACTGTGTTACATAGGTTTACTTTTGAGTGTCCCAATGTGGGCTGGGCGAGTTTGGTACTAGGAGCCACCTATTAGGGAGTACATACGGCGCTTAATTTTCTGGGTTTGGGATACTTCACTTAATATAATTCTTTCTAATGACATCCATTTCCCAGCAAATTCCAGTAATTCATCATTTTTGATGGCTGAGTAGTACTCCATTGTATAGATGTACCACAGTTTCCTTATCCACTCGTCAACTGTTGGACATTTAGGTTGATTCCATGACTTTGCTATTGTAAACAGTGCTGCTATGAACATGGTCGAGCTTGTGCTATCGAGGCGAACCTCTGCTGCTTGGGGGGTTATTCCCAAAAGTGGGATAGCAGGGTCATACGGCATTTCAATCTTTAATTTCTTTAAGAATCTCCAGACGGCTCGCCAGAGTGGTTGTATGAGCCTGCATTCCCACCAACAATGTAGGAGAGTTCCCCTCTCCCCACATCCTCTCCAGCATTTGTCGTTGTTTGTACTGTGGATTTTTGCCATCCTGACCGGGGTGAGATGATATCTCAGGGAAGTTTTGATTTGCATTTCCCTGATGGCGAAGGAAGTGGAGCATTTTTTAAGATAATTGTTAGACATTTTAATTTCATCCCTGGTAAAGTTTCTTTGAAGTTCCAGGGCCCATTTTTTAATTGGGCCAGTGTGAAAAACTAAGTTCTTATCAGGACTCCATAGGATGCAATTTTATGTAAGCTAGAACTTATCTTCTGTCTTTAAAGAGAAACAAGTCCTCTACCCATAGTAGGTAAAAGATCAGGAGAAATAAAGTTATTCATACAGTACTATTGATTTCTTAATGGTTCCCCTGAGCATTGCTTTGTTCCCTTTTTGCTGTTCTAACTCTCTATAGTGCTACTATGTTGAGATTTTTTTAATGGCAATGTTTGTTACATCTAAGCCTTAAAATTCTGCTCACTTTTTCTTAGGTCCTGAAAGTGTAGTTTCTTTTTAATTTCTTTCCCTCTCACACTGGAAGAGGAGAAGGTGGACTGCCAAACTTTCTATAGCAGTTAGTTCTTCCTATAGTAGACTTGTGTTTGGGGACAGGATACTACATTTATATCAAAAGTAGAATGATAAGGTAATTTTATGGTCTGTCATGGATTATCACAAAAAAGACTATGTTAGAACAAGACAGCCTAACATGTTAGGTTAAATAGTAGAGATTAATATTATGATTAACCTGATGTTGGGAACTCACTGAATCAAATCTGAAATCTCTGATCTCATTACAGTGAACTAGCATCTTACTGGTGGATACCATGGAAACATAGGAATTTACAATCACAGAAGTGCAAGCCTTTGGACGTGTATATAAGTGATTATTTACACTAGGTAATCAAGGCTAGGGTTACAGGCTGAATAAAAAAAGGCGAAGCTCCATGTTGAGCATATCAAGGGTACTGGAGTAGGAAGCAGGTAGTCTGCATGCAAGTGAGCTATTCTTCCCTGTCCACCGATGTTAGCTTTTTCATTCCAGTAACACAATACTCAAGAAAAGCAACCTAATCAAATAAGGATTTATCTTGGTTCATAGTTTTAAAAGGTTCAGTCTAAGGTTGATGGTCTCCATGGTTTCTGAGCTTAAGGGCTAGTAGAATATCAGGACAGAGGGTCAGCGTATAGCATAGTGGTTCGTTTTTGTGGCTGCTAGGAATAACAAAAACAAAGCAGGAGTACAGCAAGGGGTCTGAGACAAGCATCTCTGCACAGACCATCTCTGGTGATCTGTTTCCTACTTCTGGGCCTTACCTCATAAAGCTTCCATGACTTCCCAAACAGGAGATAAAGTCTTCCACGCATGAACTAACATAGATTTGATGTATAAACCATAACTCTTTTTTCATGGCCTGCTGTGAAGCCTGGGGCTTCCTATGTTTCCATGGTTTTGTGCATGAGTGCTTTTACTATCAATGATTCTTCAAATTTTTAAAGCTACAATTGTTTTCTAGAAGAGTTTGATGTTATTAATTTAACTGATAAAATATGAAATTTTCTCAGACTCAATCTATACAGAGTGTCAATAATTCTCTGTCATCTTAAAGTCCTTCTCAATGCATGGATCTTAGACTAAGAATCTTTACTCTAGATGGTTTTTGCCCAGCCTACTTGTATATTTCTGTGATCTTTGGAAATTTGCATTTTTTTTCTCCCTCAAATAGCTTCTACTGCTTGAGGAGAAAATATATGTGAAATGTTTCTAGGTCAGAATTCTGAGTCAGGGACTATATCCATTTGTACTTTCTATAGCTCTGGACCTGCTGGAATATTTGGACAATTTGCATAATTTATACAGTTCATATTTTTAGGATAGCACATTGGGAAAAGCTTGCATTTTAGAATCAGAAGTCATTCTATATCCTTATTACTCTTTGTTTTGTGTTTTTATTGTAATTCATTTAATTTTGTTTAGGTTGTTTCATTTTTTCTTCTCTCTCTGTATCTCTTTCTTTCTCTCTCTCTCTGTGCACGCATGTGTGTCTGTGTTTTGCATATTGGTTGGCATACAAATATGTGCAGGGAAGTGTAAAAGAGGGTACTTGAGTGTGTGTGCCTGTACAGGCCCAATGGTGATATCAGAAATCATCCTGAATTGCTCTTCCACCTCAATGCTTTGATCTAGGGTTCCCAGGCTCTATACTCCAGGGCAAAATTACAGACTGCTGCCACATCTGCTCTATATGTGGGATCTGGGATAGACTCCAAGTAATGAGCGGTCACACAGCCTCTGTTTCATTTCATTGAGACAGGCTTGCCTTGAATTCTCTGTGTAGTTAAGGATGATCTTAAACTCCTGATATTCCTGCCCCTACCTCCTAAATGCTGGGATCACAGGTGTGTGCCACCATTCCCAGCCTCAATACCTCATATTCACCTCTTTATTTTAAGGTTAAAAAATATTGCGAGCATAATTCTATTCTTTAAAAGCATGTATAATTGTGTTTCTTGGACTCAAAGTCATCTTTAGAAAACATTTTCCAGTATTTACATTAGCTTCTAATTACACTTAAGTACTTTTAAATCTACAAGAGAATCTATGTTTACTTTGGCTTCCAGGTTTCCCCTGACCTCCTTTTCATTCCGATTCCTGTTGCTTAGTCCTCTTACATGTATAGCAACCGTTCCCTTAATACCTCTCCCTGAGATGGGAGCAGGGAGTTTTTGGACTCAAGGATTTACCATTTGTTGGGTCATCCAAGCTCCAGCAAGTGATGAAACCCAGTGAGTCACATATGTAAAAAGTTGTAAAAGTAAGAGGAAGACTTGTTGGAAAGGAGAACATATGAAGAGGGACAGGAGGAGAGGTACAGGTGGGTAGGAAGGGAAGAAAACACATAAATTCCTTGTATGTATGTATGAAGGTATTAAAAAAGAGTACATTAGCAAAAGGGACCCGCTTTAGAATATATTCACATTTCACATTGTAAGATATTTTCATTGATATAAATGTAAGAATACTTTCATAGCTTTGAAGTTTCAAGTCCAGTAGTTTATTTTTCTCTTGCCTTAATATACATGCACATATGTAAGCATACACATTTATGCATGTGACTGCTTTATATACATAATAGTTGTAGAATATTATTTGATATACATCTTAATACATAATTGCTCATCCTTTAAGGATATTGATTTTGCAATTCAATTTTATTCTTCGAGATAATATATGGCTTTATACACTTATAATATATTCTTTATAATTTTTAATTTCATGTGTACTTTATGGCTTTCCTTGATGGATACAATGACCACAGTTTAAGTTATACTTTTGTCATAAGTTAGTGTGAAGGTCCTTTGTTCTGTGATCGTCATTTTTTCTCAATGGGCTGCTGTTTTTCCACTCAAGAAAACATAGGCCCATTAGCTATTAAAAAGAAGCTAAATACAATTATCTAGTTCTTGACATTTTCATTTTTTTCAAAATTTAAATTAGTTCATTGAACTTAAAAAGCAATACTAGAGTTGAAAACAGATATAAATGAAGCTGTTTAATCATGTGAATAGCTATTTGGTGACATTCCATCTGTATATATTCAGGTGTCAACTGACCCTGCACTCACAAATTAATTCAGTTTTTGCACCTATGATTAATTTTTGAATTCTAATAATATGCTATGAATCCAAGTTTTTTTAACATTTTTATTATTATTTCCGCTCATACAAACTTAATAGGTACACTGGTTCCCTCCCTCCCTCCTCCTCCCCCCGACTCCCCTGCTCCCCCTCCCCTCCCCCCTCCCTTTCCGTACCCCAGTGCCTGCCCCTCCAATCCCCGGAGAATCCTTTAATGTGCATGCCAAACTCTCCTCTGAATCCTCTTCTCCGATGATGTACAAGGACCCAGTGGCATTTCCCTGAACCCTTTCCTGTGTTCCCCTTAAGCATAGGAACACTACTGTGGCTCTCAATCTCTTGCCTCCAAGGATCTTCATGCCTTTAGCAAATGCTAAACCAATTATGATTGCTTCGGCCCCAAGTTTTGTTTTTTACAGAAAGCAAAAGTAGAAGAGATGCATAAGGAGGATCAGGCAGATGTGTCTTTTTGCCTTTCAGTATGAAAAGACTAAATCTACTTAGCTTCCAATTCATGGTGGGTACAGAGGTATTCTTTCTCACATGCTATCTTAAATTAAATACAAATGCTCTTAAGAAACAAAATGTAGTAGATTAGTAAACTAAGCACAGTTCAGGAAGCATTTTAAAACCCAGGCAAATTTGCTGTACCTTCCATCCTTTTAACTTTTTCTTGTTTGCTTATACTGTAAGCCATTACTTAAACTTGACAGTTGCAATTAATAACATTTATGATGAGAAATAAACCAAGTTTTTTGAGTGTGGATCTTAAATGGCAAATGAGTATATATTTCAAATTTGTAGTATACCACCTCCACATACATATGAATGTAAGTAAAATAAAATAAAAATGGATAATATCCAATAAATGAGAAAAAAGCAATGATATTACATCTTTATCTATACTACATGGCCATATCAAATAACATTTTGTATATTTATTTTTAACTAGGAAAGCAATAGAATAGAGTAATCCATTTTTTTCACTATCAAAAGTTAATAAAATTATTCAATAGTTTACCATTTAGGAGGAAGATGATAAAAACAACAAAGGAGCACATTGTGTCAAATTATAGTCAACATAAATTAAAACTGAGTTATAACTTGTTTATCATAATTTTGAGTTTATTCTGTTAATGACAAATGAAGATTCCTAGCAAAAGGTAGGGGATTTCCAAAGTAAGGTAGTTAGTTAGCCTAAAAAAAAGGGTGAACCTTGAGTTAAACAACAGACCCTGCTTCAGAAAGTAAAGTGGAATACTGGGCATGGTAACTCTTGTTTGAAATCTCATCTCCCAGCTAGCAAAGGAAGACCCCAGGATGGAGACCAGTTTAGGCTTCATGGTGAGAATCTCTTCCATCTCAGTGAGATGGATGGAATTGCATGTGCCAGCTCGTTCAAAGGTAACTAAAAGTCAAGGGGTTGTTGAAAAGTGGTTTTGATTCACAGTTACCTGCCACTAACTGAACATGCTCTAACCTTGGTTCCTACCTGCATTCTATTTATATTTATTTCAGACACAGGCATGTCCCACCTCAAGAATGAGGTATGGGGGCTGGAGAGGTGGCTCAGGGGTTAATCCTCTGCCTTGCAGGCAGAGGGTCCTGAGTTGGGATCCTAGACCCCACGTATAGATGCCAGCGGAAGCGGGGGCGGCCTGTGTTTCTGGTCCTGGTAGGGCGGAGCCTGTGAATCCCGGGGCAGAGTAAACAGGAGGAGGTGGAGGCGGTCCATGGTGGTTCCCGAATTCGTCCGTGGTTCTACACACACACACACAAACACACATACATACACATGTGCACACACACAATTGAATAAATAATAAATAAAAAAATAAAAAAAGAATGAGGTATTAAAACAGAAAGTGGGAACATATAACAGGACTGGCCAGGATGAAAATATTCTAATGAAACACCTGTGTCATTTGCTATGATTGGAATTTCTACAGGAATCTCAAGCCAGGAGCAAGAAAGTACTGGGCAGGACTTTCACAGAGTTCTGAAAGCTTACCAGACCACTTTACAGAAAAACCTTGAGCCAAGGCAATGGTGTGTCAGTGATGGGCAGGGCACATCTTGACCAGAACCATTTGGTGTGCATAGCTTTTGCCTTTCTTTTAGACCTCGTCTTCATGATTGGACCACTAAGATGTACTTGGAAGGTCACTGGATTTTTCTGTATCTCTTCCCAATGTGGCTGCATTTAGTAAATTTTTATATGCTTTTTACTATTAACAAGTTATAATAAGTAAATGAAAGAAAAATAAAGAATACAACAATTAAGAAAGAATGGAAATTGACTTTGGACCTCCACCTGCATGCAAACACACACACACACACACACACACACACACACACACACACACACGGCAGCATACGTATATTTCCTCAGACATGAGAATACACAAAAGGCAATGTGTATCTCCCCTTGAAGAAGCCTCACAACAATGCTTGGATAGATCTTACAAAGTTTGTATTACAAATTAGTAAGCTGAAACTTAGAAGAGTTAGATACATTTACTTCATTCCATGAGCATTATAGGAATGCCATCAAAATCAGGTTTTGGGAAGATATCTGATTTAGGTTAATATCTACATGGGTGTGTAATCTCAGACAATTGTAAAATGTGGAATGCATAATCTTATGAAACAATCCTTTTGGTTGGTATTCTGAATTTTATTAATGTGACATGCATACAAGTAATATGTTTAGATAAATAAAGGAGCTCATAAATTTGAGTGACATGATGTCAAGGGAGTGGTTGTTCCTACAAGATTCATTACAAAGCAGACCTGTCTCTAAGTATGAATCAGGAGGAAAACACTCAACTTTCGACGTTAACAGCCTGTCAACTATGAACACCTTTTAATGAAGCCAGTGATCCAAAATAGGATATTTCTGTGTACTTGACCTCATGTTCTTCAGAAGCAAGATCAGTGCACATCCGCTTTGCTAAATACAACCCCGATGCAAATAGCTCACAAACGTTTCTAAAAATCTTCCAGTTCTGTGTTCTGTGTTCTGTGTTAGGGTTTAAAATGCATTAGTTTGGCATTCTGGAACCATACCTTCTCCTTAACCTAGATACAGCTACAAAAACTCTTAGCCAAAAATAGTTAAATTTGAAATAGAAATGCTTCAGAACCGAGGTTTAGATGACTGTGTGTGAGCTCTAAGTACTTACTTTATGCCCACACCTGCTCAAATGTTATCCTCCCATTTCTAAAACTCTTTAGGGAAGAAAATAGCTCTCGGTTTTAAGAAATTGAGGTGATTTTGTTTGAGTGTAAGTGAAAGTCACGCTGAAGTGAGAATATTAACAACAAATGGGACTTAGATTTTTTGCTTATATGGTAGCCTGTTAAAGATACAAGTTTGCTTTCGTTAGCGTCATTGTTATTAATGTAATATTGAAGCCTTTGAATTTAGAAAATAAACAGAAAAAATTGAAAAAAACCTCCAAGTCTTTCAATGATGCCTAGCAAAGCTAGACGCTGATTGCAGAAGCTTTTTGAGTAAAATTTATTTTGAGATAATTGCATATCGAGTGACCTCATGTGATCATTACCAGTTTATCAGTTCCTCCAGTAGTCATTGCAAATGATCACAGTATTGTGATGTCAACACTGTTGATATATGCACCAGCCCCACCACCAAAATGTCCCCGTGTTTGCTTTTTACAGTTTCGTATTCCCCTTTCTTCGTTGTTACTACAAGAATATTTTCTAAAGGGAAACAGAAAGTTGTGACTTTTCTAGACAAGACCTTGCACTTTATATGTTCTCTGGAGATTTGTATCCTGACTGCTGTATCTTTAGCACCTTCCTTTTTATTATTATTATTATTATTATTATTATTTATTCAACTGTGTGCATATGCGTGTGTATGTGTGCGTGCATGTGTGTCTGTGTGTGTGTCTGTGTACGTGTAGAACCACGGACGAATTCGCAGACCGCCATGGACGCCTCCACCTCCTTCTGCCCCGAGATTCACAGGCTCCGCCCTACCTGGCGTCTGTACGTGGGATCTGGGATCCGAACTCAGGACCTTCTGCCTGCAAGGCGGAGGCTTAACCCCTGAGCCACCTCTCCAGCCCCAACCTTCCTTCTTTATTGAAGAACATCGATCTAACACATTGTAAGCTATCTGTTCCACCACTGACAGACCTCTGATCTGATTCCTGCTTCCTACCATGACAAGGGAAGCTGATAAAACATTTAAGTACAGTATTTTCTGTAAATTCAGGTTTTCAGATCTTTAGGATTAATTTCAAGGTGTGTCATCCAGTGTTGTGTTATTTTTCCAGGAAAAAAATCCAGCTGCTTCCTAGAATGGCTATACCATTTCATAACCTACAAATAGTATATGATCATGTGAATATCAGTAATACACATATTAATATTTATTTATTGAGATTAAGAAAGAGAGAGAGGAATGGAGGGAGAGAGGACTGTAGGAGAGAAAGAGAGAGACAGAGAGAGATAAAGATAGATGGGGACAGAGAGGGGGGAGGGAGGGAGGTATATCATTTCTGTAGTTGGGTCTCCTGAGAATTTTATATATCTGTTGTCATATTTGTTTTTAAATCTTAACTGTCTTGTAAAGCTGTATCTTATTGGGGTGAAACATGTATACATCTGGTAGCAATATTAAAAGATTCTGTGTTCCATTTGTCATCAATGCACCTTTTTGTTGATATTTCTGAGCAGAACTTTGTCCATATTAAATTTGGAATTCTTTGGTTGTATTGGTTTTGAGAATTTACATATCCCAAAAAACAGTCCTTTGTTGAATGTATGATTGCAAACATCTAATCTGTAGCTTGTTTTTCACTTGTTATAATCCTCTTAATAACAATTTGTGCAAGGCATCTTTTAAGTTTAAAGAAGTTCCAGTCATCAATTTTCTGTTTAAGAATTAGGTTGTTAATATCAATTAAGCAACTCTTTGTCTAGCTTTCTAGCATAAAACCTTATTTTTTTCTAAAATTACATATAGTTTCATGTTTTATATTTTAGTAGACTTCCTCTCACGTTATTTTCTGTACAAATCGTGAGTTTTTCCGGATTTCCTCCCTTTGATGATGACTTACACTGGCATCATTTGTTGAAGTTGTTTACTCTGTTAAATTGCTTTAGCACATTTGCCAAAAAGCTGGGAATGAATTTGTGGGGATTTATTTCTAGTTCTCTGTACTGATCCACTGATGTGTGTGTCTATCCCTAAAACAGACTCAAATGCTGCTTACTACACAATCAAGCCATCCTGAAACCAAGCAAAAAGATTTTGTTCTGCAGCCCAACATGATTTTAACTATGCCAAATTAACTTTCTATGTTAATCTTTGAATAATACTATCAATATTTATATTGCTATATTTATATTCTTATACTTCAATTTTTGTGTCATTGTAAGTACTATACTTTTTGTTTGTTATCCACAGGTTCATTTTAATAGATAAAAATAGAATTGGTTTATATGTTTAGGAATTGATTTATATGTTTATTATACTTCCTGTTCTGTGTATGAACTAGTTAAGTTTTAGCCACTATTTTTGAAGTTCTTTTTTTTAAAGATAATCATGTCATTTCTAAAAGGGGAGATTTTAATTATTTGTCTCCAATCTTCGTGCTTTTTATTTCATTTATGGTACATTGTATTGACTGGAATACTTAGGACTTAGCTCAATAATAATAGGAAGAGTGTATTTTCTTTGTTGCTTGAAATTCACCTGGCAAACATTCAAGTTTTCATCATTAAGTATTATATGAACCGTTAATTTTTTTGTAGATACTATTTATCAAACCAATGAAGCCTCTGTCATTCTTGTACTCTTTTGAGTTACTGTCTTACTTAGTAACTCAGTGTTTATTTTTGCCATATGATATCCCTGCATTTGTCAATATATTCATGTGTTGTGGTACAGTGTATTGGTTGCTTTTCAAATGTTATTCAATCTTATATTCATAGAATAAATGATACATGGCTATGGCATATAATTATTTTCATATGTTACTACATTCTATAGACTAATGTTTTGCTAAATGTTTTGTGACTATATTCATGGGAAATGTTGATATTTATTTTCATCTTTTGCTGATTTTGACATCAGAAGAATATTGGACTTGAGCTGTACCTTTAAATTTTCAACTATGAACCTAGTGACATTAGTAGTTATAGGGATTGATAGTATGTATTTCCATTTGGATAGTTTGTCCATATACATCACAATGAATTGACTGGTTTCTTACAGATGCCAAATGTGAGTTTAGAACTGTCTGCAATTTTTTCCTGTTACTTTATTGATGATTAAATAATGAGCTTTGATATACTACATTTTTTCCTGACTCTAGTAACTTTGTCAAGCTTCAGAATATTTGTCAATTTTTTGGCTCTTACAATCTTGCCGAAGAGCCTAAAGATGGGGAGGACTGATATGCAAGATACTACACACAAGTTAGGGTCGCAGTAGCCATAATCGGACTTTGCATAACCTGCTCAGTGACCGACATGTCAACGACCCCCGAAAATCTAGATGGATCACAGGCACTAGGATCCTTAGAGGCAAGGGATTGACAGTCATAATAGTGTTCCCATACCAAAGGGGGAACTCAAGAAAGGGCGCCTGGCAATGCTACTGAGTCCTTACATGTCAGTAGAGTGGAGGACTCAGAGGGAAGTTTGGCATTCACACAAAAGGATGCTCCAGGGAATCAATCGGTCAAGGGGAAGGGAAAGACACTGGAAGAAGGGGAGGGTGGAGGGTGAAAGGAAAGGGAAAAGGGGTGGAGGGTGCAAGTGGGACTGGGGAGGGGTGGAGGGAGGGAAGGGACAGGGTACCTATTAAGCTTGTGTGATTGGGGAAAAATAAATATAATAAAAAAAAGAAAAAAGATTTGTCAATTTTATCAAATTTTAAAGAGGTATTTGTTGAATTGATATCATTTATTATCTTTTTACATATTTATTACTTATTATTTCATGTGTGTATGTGTTTGTGTGAGGCATGCACACACACACTTACATGCTATGTCTCATGTGTGAATGTCAGAGGAAACCTTTTGAGAGTGTTTTTCCCTCCTAACATGTATTCTAGTGATTGAACTCAGGCTCTCTGACTCAAGCAATTAGAATCTTTACCTACTGAGGCAAAACAAAAACAAAAACAAAAACAAAAACAAAAACAAACCGTTATTTATTTCATTGATTTTTGTTGCCTTGATTTTTAACCACCTTTTGCTTGTTTTGTGTTTATCTTGCTTTTCTATCCTTTCTTAAGGTTGTAGTTTAAGTTATGGATCTGAGACTTTCCTATTATTCTAATGTCAGCTTTCAATATTCTACATTTCTCAGCACCACTATGTATGTCTGACAAATTTTGATATTTGATGTTCTCAGTTTAATTCAAGCCAGTGACTGCTTTATTGTGTTTCTCACAATATTTCTTGTTTACCCTACAGATTACTTAGCAGTATGACCTAATGTCTTCTTGAAAGTTTTCCCCTCCTCTTTCTGTCAGGGGCACCATTGTCATCAAACATACTGGGCATGATTTTGGGCGCTTGGGTTGGCTATGATTTCTTTTCTATCTCAGCATTGGATAAAGAAAATATGATCCTCTTTTGTTGGGCCTTTTGGAATTCTTCCATAATCTCACTGATTTCCTTTCTAGAAAATCTAACAATTGTTGCAAGAGGGACAGTAATAAGGTAGACGTGTCCTGTAAAGTCCCACCCTTCCATTGGAAGAAGAGTCATACTTTTTGCATATGCAGTTAGAATTGGACTGTCCTTTTTTAAAATTTTAAAAATGATTTGATTTTTATACATCAAAGCTTTTGTATTCAATACAATATTTTTAGTCTTTTTCCTTTAATCTACTGGTATAATTATATTTGCAATGAAACTCTCATAAACAACATATAGTTCATTGTTTTTTTAAAATCTATCCTGTCCACCTTTGACTTTTAAGTACATATTTATACCTCATCCTCTTTAACCTTATGTTCTTTTGGAATGCCTTGAATTCAAAGAAATAGTTGTTTCAAATTTTGTTCCAATATACAAGTCATTGATGCCCTGTTCTTTTGTTTCTGTTTTAGAATCTGGTTTACTTATTGTCCAAAACCTCCATGCATCTATTTTATAATTCTCCCATAAAACTTTTCATTAAGGATTCAATTTAATTTTGATTTTTATGTCTTTTAATTTAAAATTTTCCTTTTAGTTTCTGCTTATATCTTCTAATTATTTGTTGAAGACTTTAAATAATTTGTTTCCTGAGCATTATTAATTTCTAAAAGCCATGATGAGACATTAATAACTGAGTAATACTGAAACACTTTAGTGTGGCTCTCATATCTGTGTAAATAATTTTATTGTAGCAGCCATATCGATGTTGACATCTCTTAATTACTCTTTTTAATAAAAATCCAGCCTTACTGCTTCTTTTTCAATGATTCACTAAGAACACTTGCCATGTTTATAGCTCTACAAGGAAGTGTGACTCTTACTGAAACTCTTCATTTTAGATTATCCACATTAACACTGCTCTGTCATAGATGTCATTGATTATGATCAGCTAGAGTGAAAAGTCAGTTCACCTTTGGTCTCCCTTTACAAGCAAGAGGAGAAATTCTTTTCTTATTATAATCAAATAGCAGATTTGGTTGCAGATGTAGAATATCTTCCCCAACACATCTCCTCACTGTCCCGGGGTAATGGTGAAGATTTTGACCCTCCACTTGATACTTTCTGGCATCAACCAAGAAAAAAGTGGAAACATCTCAACATTGACCAGTTAGTGTGGAAGTTCAGTCATCTCTAATGCACTCCACTAATAGATAGTACATACTGTACTTCCTGATGATGAATAAATTTTATCATTTGTGTAAACCATTTATATGTTTCAAATTTTGTGTTCTGGTGTGTTTATTATTGAACCTCTTTATTACATGACTGTGGGAACCCCTGTTAGTCATATTTCTGATACTTGTCTTCATTTTTTATGTTAATAGCTGATGTTTCTCATAATTAGTCAGAAAAAGGGGGTAATTAGATAATTTATATTTCTATTTTTCTGTTATAACAGACTCAACTTCTGACTCTTTGCCCTGTTTTATCATCTGCATGTGGAATTTTTAGAGACATTTGTTCTGAAAGATATGATAGTCCATACTGATGCCTCCCAACTGTTTATCAACCATGGTGGCTTCTTGGGTGTGTCCTGGCATTGTGAGGAATCTGAGAGTTAGGGTTAAGTGCCATGCCTCAGTGAAAATATAAGGATGAATTTCAAATCTAGATTTCTATATTTATATCTGCTGTCTATTGAAACTATGAATTACTTTTATAATTCAAAATTTAATGCCAAAGGTTCTACTTTGGTTGAGCCAAATCTTAATCACACTTAAACTCTGTGGTTCACATTCCTTGTCTCATTACAAACCACATTTTCCATGTTTTCCATTCATGACACTATCTTTTTTTTCTTGCTCATTTAATTCTGTCAGTTTTTTATTCCATTATAATTCTTTAAATAATTCAAAGTGTCTATCTCTCTCTTTTTTTATTTCTATATATCTCTCTCCCCTTCTCCTTGGCCATTAAAACAAACTCACCATATACACTTCATAAATAATTCCTTGATAATCTTGTGGAAATAGGGAATTGTTAAACAGTTTGGTATCATTCTTCATTTTCAATTATGATACTTGTGTAGTGATGACATGTCATTGGATTTACATTTCTCTGTTAGAAAGTGATACCAAATGTCTTTTTAATTTGACACTTTTGGCCAATCTAACTAACATCCTCATTTGCATCTGAACATGCTCTTCAGTGAAATATTACATAACATTCATTTTCAACTGTTGGTATTTTACTGTTGAGTTTTGAAAGTTCTTTATATAAGAGACTAAGTCTTCCAGAAAGTATGGCTTGTGAATATAAACTCCTAATATGAACCTATTCTTAGCTTATGTTTTCCATATGGATCTCAGAGAGAACAAGGTTTTAATTTTGATATGATTCAGTTAATCAGTTTTTGTGGTCTATGTCAAGAAAGAATTTCAACACTTTTTGTCTAGCCCTGGAGTTGGAGTGTTTTATTTTTGTCCCTAAAAGATTTATAGCTTAGTGTTTTAGATTTAGGCTTATTACTTACATGTTAGAGTTCACATAACCAGGATTATGTAAGATCCTTTATGCCCCAAAAATTCAAAATCATTTGCTTTTCATCCTATGCTGAATCCCTTTGCATCTTGGGGTTTCAAAACAGATAAAGCAAAACTATCCCTTTTTTTCTTCTGTGGTAAATTATTTTCTTTTTTTAACAGTTCTTTGTGTTTGGAAAGAAAATAATGTGGCAATATGGAAAGAAAATTCTGGGTTTAATTCTTATCTCTTCTTTTTCTAGTATTAGCATGGTATTGTAACTGTGATCCTTTCCCTCTTCCTATATAAAATGAAATTCATGGGGTTCTTAGGAATGTGAAATTAAGAGGAATGAAGCATGTCCAAATACCTTCATTTATAGGGAGTTTATTTATTGATGTTCAACGTATCAAATATTAATTGGTTATAAATTTAATTAATATTTGAAATAGTAAGTTTAATGGTGTGTTATAAAAACTTCATGTTAACTCAATAATGAAAATTTGGAAAATTATTTTATAACTCAAAAGTAATTGTTTCAAATAATGATTATATCATCTCCTTTCAAAACCTTTAAATGCTTATCTTAATGCTTATCTTAATGCAAATTGTGTTGAATGGTTGAGCAGGGTAATACATTTTTGTAATGCCAGCATTTAGATAACTGATGTGAAAGGAACCAGTATTTCAGTTACTCTTTTTATGCTGATATGAATACATAACAAAACAACTCAGGGGAACAAGTCTTACAATTCCTGGTTGCAATAGGCATGGCAGGAGGATTCGTTTTTCTGAAAATTTTAATTATTCTGTTATATATTTATGCATTAGAATTTATTTATATTTATACAATATTTATTTATATTTATACAACAGAATAATATATTATTCTATTATGTATTTATATACCACACTCATTCTTTTTTTCTAAAGATTATTAATTTTTTAAATTTATATTTATTTGTTTTTTCCCCAATTATACAAGCCCAATAGGTACCTTGGTCCCCTCCCTCCCTCCACCCTTTCACAGTCCCCCTTGCACCCTCCCCCCTTTTCCTTTCCTTTCCCCCGCTTCTTCTCCTTCTCCCAATGCTACCCCCCTCTCTCCCTCCCATTCCCTGGGGCATCCTTTTGTGTGGATGCCAAACCTTCCTCTGGGTCCTCCACTCTAGTGAGGTGTAAGTAAGTACATTGCCCAGAAACCTTTCTTGGGCTCCCCTGTAATATGGGAACACTATTATGACTATTAATCCCTTGCCTCTAAGGATCCTAGTGCCTGTGATCCATGCTAGACTTTGGGGGGTCGCTGACATGTCAGTCATTGCACAGGTCATAAAAGTCTGATTATGGCTATGGCTTTAACATGTGTGGAGTATCTTGCATATTGTTGGTCCTCTCCATCTTTAGGCTCTTACAATCTTGCTACCCCATCTTCCATGAGTTTTCCTGAGCTTTATGATGGGGAGAGATTTGGCTGGTCTGGTTCCAGTGACTAATGTAGGGTCTTTGGTGCTGTGAATGATGGTTTGTTGTTGTTTTCAGTTTTGCTATTCCTGCACCGCCCTTGGATCCATCCTGATTGGCATTGGAGGTCACCTTCTAACTAAAGATAAAAGGCTGGAGGGTTCTTGCCAGCATCAGGATTCCCGGGTAACTGGCCATACTGTATACACTGGAAAAGCTGAGATATGGACATGTTTTCTCACTTACCATTTTTCCAAAATACTGAACCAACTCTTCATCTTATTTACTTGCCCAGGGAACAGTTTCCTCCACCATGGCCAGGGTCTTCTCACTTCAGTTAATCTCATGCTTAGGACTTGCCTTAACTAAATAATTCTTCATAGATATACCCAAAGGCTTAATGCCAAGTTTCTTCCTAGACGTGAAAAGAATATGCAGTCTCATGTACTTACAGACTAAAAAAGAGAGTGATACACTTTTGGTCTTCTTAGATCCATGGAGTTTTCTTGTTGACTGCACATGGCATTGTCAAAGCAGCATAGGGTTCACCACTGAACCGCAGTTCATCAGTCATACAGCTGTCTTTTAGGAAATGGTAAAACTGAGAGTCAGAGAGACTCTACAAAGCACCATGAGTTTGATGCCAGTTACTTTCTGTAATTTTTTTTCCATGAAAGCCCAGAAGTGCAATGCCTCTCAACCCCTCATGCTTTCTATCAAGGAATGAGATCTCCTTTTCTAGTAGGTGGTACCCCAAACATCATTTTCTACAAGTATGACTCTTTACAGTGAAACACTTTCTTAGTGGTACAAATGATGCCTGTATTCTGTCATCACCACACAATATATCATACGCTTTCCTTTCATATCTGAAGATGGCATCCTTCTTCTTATTTATTATGTTATTTTTGACATTATTTTATGCTAAGGATGTAAGATGTAAGATTTTCCCTTCTAGTAAATTGTTAACTACAGATTTAAATATTGTTAACAGATTTAAATATTGAGATATTGTACAGTACATATTTTGGACTTACTTTTTATGTCAGGGTAAGAGAACTGTAAGGAGTACTGAATCACTATAAATGTAAGAGAAACTGATCTGCTATGAATACAAATAAGCATTATTTCTATATAAGTTCACTTAAATAGGCAACTTACCTACTAATAAAAAATACAAACAAGTATTTATTATGAGATATCAGTATTTCAGTATCATGGTTGTGATTGTACTTATGGTTGAGGTGGTTTGACTTGGAACAGTAAGCTACTTCATCTCTGTCTACCACTTTACCGAGGCAATTTCACACCATCCACAGTTCTCCATTTGTCATAGAGAGATTCACATTTTTGTGGGAATTCTATGTATCTGAGTCTGACTTTCATATTCACATGATAATGAAGATAAAGTTTTCCCTCCATAGCAAATTGCTTTTCCATGTGTACTGGCAGAAACAAAATATGACTCTTAACTGAAAGCATGGTCACATGAATACAGAACATGTGCACACCTGCCATGTCACTCAGAGATGGTTTCTACCTTTCATAGTACTTCAGATATTGAGAGTCAGAACATGATACTGTACATACTTAAATTTTCCCGACCCTAATGGAGCTTTACATGTTTTTTTTTTAAATGAGAAACTTTCAGAAATAAATATTTCAGCTATTAAGAATTCTTTGATTTTGGGGGGCTGGAGAGGTAGCTCAGGGGTTAAGCCTTTGCCTTGCAGGCAGAAGGTCCTGAGTTTGCATCCTAGACCCCACATATAGACTCCAGGCGGAAGTGGGGCTGCCTGGTTTCTGGTCCTGGTAGGGCGGAGCCTGTGAATCCCAGGGCAGAGTAAACAAGGATGAGGTGGAAGTGGTCCATGGTGGTTCCCGAATCTGCCCGTGGTTCTACACATACACACACAAACACACACACACACACACACACACACACACACACACACACACACATGCACACATGCACAATTGAATAAATTTAAAAAAAAATTTAAAAGAATTCTTTGATTTTTAAAACTATCCTATGTTGCAAATACCTAAGATAAAAATCTTAATCCATTTAAAAATTTATCACTTAGAAAAGGGGCTTTCTAACATTTCAAAATGAATCTATTATTTGAATTTTCATGAAATTTAGTTTTACCTATGGTGGAGACAGTATTTGTTTAATCTATTGGAAAACAGAATACTGAGTAGTTTACTATAGTTGAAATGATTCACTTGCTCTCATTCTATAGGGTTATTCAGGGAAAGTATGCTAAGCCTAGAGGAAAAAATCAATATAACTAAATACTTTCAATGACTTACATGACAACATTGGAGGAAATTGCCTGTAGTATTCTGAAAGAACTTCCACTTTTACCTCTGGTGGAAAAAAGATTTTTTTCTATATCAGATTTGGGATTAATTGAAATTGAAATTTGGGCAATAAAATAACTTACTTTGAATGCTCATTTCAGCATAGAATGATCAAGTCTTGCTTTTATATGTAAGAGAGTGCTACTATTTACTATGTAAAGAATGATAGGATTCAGACTGCTACCATGGTTTGTCAGAAAAACGTAGAGTTGAAGGAAAGAAGATTGAAATAGATTCATATAGTTTGTGAGACTGAAATACACTTCAACAAGAACTTAGATCTAACTTCAAAAAAATCTTTGAGAAGTTTGGAAAGGGAACAGCAATAAAACTAAGTCAAGCTCATTTTTTATAACTAAGAAGTTTAGAAATACAAAGTTCTGGGGCTGGAGAGGTGGCTCAGGGGTTAAGCCTCCGTCTTGCAGGCGGAAGGTCCTGAGTTGGGATCCCAGATCCCACGTATAGACGCCAGGCGAAGCGGGGAGGGGGGGGGCCGGCCTGCGCTTCTGGTCTTGGTAGGGCGGAGCCTGTGAATCCCGGGGCAGAAGGAGGTGGAGGCGTCCATGGTGGTTCGCGAATTCGTCCGTGGTTCTACACACACACACACACACACACGCGCGCGCGCGCGCGCGCGCGTGCGCACATGCATATGCACACAGTTGAATAAATAATAATAAAAAAATTAAAAAAAAGAATATTAAAAAGAAAGAAATACAAAGTTCTGAAGATATGCGGGCATATTTCTGAATTTTGACAAGGGCTTTCATAAACTCTCACAACATTCTTACATTTAAGATGTCAACATTTTCAGTAAGAAACTCAGGTAGATTGAAATCACGTTTGCTGATGGTAAGAAATACACAGACAAGACATTTGATAGGCTATGAATTCATATTTAAATTGCATATGCATGGTTATTATGCAGGTTCTGAATTTCAGAGTAATTGGTACTGTTATAAAATGAAGTATTTTTTCTTTTGTAAATGCTATTATCATATCTCTCAATATAAACTTGAATAGTTTTTTCCTTTTCTAATAATCTATGTGTGATATAGGTGTGTCCAACCAGTGGCCCTAGGACCAGGTGAGGTAGAGATCGACTGTGAATATGGTCCAGTGCATAATTGAAAACTTACTTAAAACACAAAATGTTTTGCCTACTTGTCTGTCTGTCTGTCTGTCTGTCTGTCTGTCTGTGGCCTGCCTGACTATATCTGTGTGTCTATATCTCTATCTCTCTCTCTCTTTATCTTCGATCAATATTTGATCTGTCCATCATCTATCACACAAATAAATATGTGCTTTTTTGTAACTGAGTCACATAGTTTTAAAGTAGGAGTGTTATTAATGACAGTTTCCTGTTGCATTTTTAATTGAAACAAAAGGAACTAATGTATACTATCACTAGTGACCATGTCTATGATGTTTGTGAAAGAGAAGTTAGTTTGGATAGTCTAGACTTCATTTGATGAGCTTAATATCCTTGGATCCAATAGCACAATATATGCTAATTGTATAGACAGTAAGATCTTTGCTTTAGGTGACAGCAAGCATCCATTGTAAAGTCTTTGAGAGGTTTCTTGATATTGTCTGTGTCCCTAGATCCTTCCAAGAGAAGGTAGAGGAAGACAAATAATGACTGAGTAGTTTCAATTGACTTTAACATGTAACTATCTCCCTTACGTCATGAGACTCTGGATGCTGTCCCATTGATTTTTTTTATTCAATTGTGCGTGTATGCATATATGCGTGTGTGTGTGTGTGTGTGTGTGTGTGTGTGTGTGTGTGTGTGTGTGTGTAGAACCACGGACGAATTCGGGAACCACCGACGAATTCGGGAACCACCATGGACCGCCTCTACCTTCTCCTTGACTGCTCTGCCCCGGGATTCACAGGCTCCACTACCAGGACCAGAAACGCAGGCCGCCCCCACTTCCGCCTGGCATCTACACATGGGGTCTAGGATCCGAACTCAGGACCTTCTACCTGCAAGGCAGAGGCTTAACCCCCAAGCCATCTCTCCAGCCCCATTTTTTTTTCCCATTGGATTTTAATGAACCAGGTCTTCCTGCTGTTATGTGATCTTCTTGATGTGACCCTCTGTAGGAATGTATGCCTTAGCTGGCCTTGGTCACACCTGGCCCCCTCAGCTGGTCTTCCATTATGGTTCTTTTGCACATTACTTCAGTCATCCACAGTAACAGTTTTCTGCTACACATTGTCCTTCACTCCCTGAAATTCACATCCTGTGTTCTATATAAAATTTGGAAGACTTCAGATAATTTTATATAGTACATAATATCTAGTTATTTAAGAATATAAGAATAACAAGTATGAAACACAATAAATTAGTGTAGTCAGCACCTGAGTTACTTAAGCAAAATCTGACAACAAAAAGACTGAGCATGAGACTATCTAAAAATTCTCCTGATCTTTAAAAGAATAAAATTCCAATTTGTCCAGGCAAGACTGCCCTTCCTCCCTAGCCAATTCAACTGTGCACTTGTATGTCTTTGTAATGTAAGAAACCAGGCAATGAGTGGGAGACTCAGGCCATGGTTCTCACATAGCTCTTTTGGTAATGTATAAATTTATCCTGGTAATGTACTCATTGCCATCAATACATGTTGGTTAGCTATTACTGATGAGTAAGTGGTTTTCCTTTGATGATTGTGCTATAAAAAAGATTCCACCAAAATTCTTAGCTCTCACAGGTTACAGAAAATATATAGCATAAGTGTTTTCATGATCCTGTTAGCATGATTTGCAACATAGCAATAGAAAAGCTCAGTAGTCCATTTTTTTGATATTCAATTTACACTGTTTTTTCATGGAGTGACCAAGAGAGTAGCAAAAAATTATCTCCTTTATTGGGGATGGCAGGACTACCTATGTGTTAAGCAAGTACTCTGCTACTGAGTTACATTTCTGCCAAGGATAACTTTTGTTACTTTTTTTATGTTTTTACTGTTTCTTAAAGAAGCAATATAGAACTTTCCCTCTGCTGTAAAATTTTGACTAATTATTGAAGGATCAATACGCTAAAATACATCTTCAGAAGGTTCAAAGAGCTAGATTGAGATGTTATTCTCATCATTTCAATTTTGTGCATTGAAAGTATGAGTTCCATTTCACTAGAAACCAAGACTGTGGATGATATGTAGACACAATTCATCAAATCTCAAAATTTTTCTTTAGATCTATAAAACTGAAGTCAAAAGAAGCTCAGTCATGCTTCAGAAGTAGATTGAAAATAAAACCTATCAGTAAGTTGAGTCTCGCTATTTGCTTTCCTAGATTGTATATTTCAAAAGCAGGAAATCCCATCTTTTAAGCATTAGGACTTGCACATCTGTTGAAGTGGGAATGTGCTGTTTGTGGCTATGATTACCTAAATATTTTTCTAAAGGGCAACTTAGTCATTTGTTCTGTAATTTGATCAACCAAGCCCCTATTATATGTTAAATAGCATTGTTTTTTCAGATATGAAATCACTCAAAAAACAACCTTTTACGGTAATAGCTCTAAAAGATGAAGAACCAAAGCAAGGAGGAAAAGTTCTATAGATTGCTTCTTTAAGAAACAGTAAAAAAATTAAAAAGTAACAAAAGTTATCCTTGGCAGAAATGTAACTCAGTGGCAGAGTACTTGCTTAACACATAGGTAGTCCTGCCATCCCCAATAAAGGAGATAATTTTTTGCTACTCTCTTGGTCACTCCATGAAAAAGCAAAGTAAATTAAATATCAAAGAAATGGACTATTGAGCTTTTCTATTGCCATGTGGCAAATCACGCTAACAGGATCATGAAAGTACTTATCATGCTATATATTTTCTGTAACCTGTGAGAGCTAAGAATTTTGGTGGAGCAGACATCTGTCAGCTTGGAAGGCAATCTCCCGGGAAGCAGTCACTGGTGCATTCTCTTTCCGGCTTTCACACGTGCTTCTTATCAGGCCTTGATTCTGCCATGACTGTTGTTGGGAGATTCAGTTCCCTCATACAGGGACATGTTACAGATTTTGGTGAGCACCTTCAAGCATGTTATCTACTCTCTAAGAAAATATACACCCAAGGTGGAAGTCACAGGTTCTATCTGTTAATCTCAGAAGTGACATGTCATCAATTTTATTATATTGCATTCATTAAAATGAATAATTAAATTCAGACAAGACTAAACCATGGAAATTTATGCTTTACTAACAGAAGAAAAAAAGAATCAGTGAATTTGTGAGCGTAATTTAAAATTATCAACTGAAAGCTTCCAAGAAGAAATAATTACTAATGTTCCTATGTGGTTGTTTCTATATAATCTTTGCAACATTTTTGACTCAGGTACTGTTGCTAAAACCATTAAGGGTTGCAGAATCTGATGCTGATTTAAAGCAAAGCATATGTTATAATAATATATGATAGCAATAACAATATTATACATATTATGTAGAGTATTGTTACATACTTTAATATATGTACAATGTGTATTATATGTGCAGTAACTATAATTATATGCAATTATAATTAATTTTATATAAGATAATTTTAGGACATATTTGTATACATATTCATAGTTCATTATGAGAGAGCTGTGATTCTAATCCTGGCATAGCTCCTAAAATAATGTTGCCTGTTCAAAATGCAGTCTGACACGCACACTAAAGGATGCTCCAGGAATTGGGGGGGAGGGGACACTGGGAGAAAGGGAGGGGGAGGGAGGGAAAGGAAGGAGAAAAGGCAGGATGGAGCAAGGGAATCCAGGGAGCGGTGGAGGGAGGGAGGTAAATGGGGTACCTATCAAGTTTGTATGAGTGGAAAAAATAAATTGTAAAAAAGGCAGTCTGAGCAACAAAGGCGTTAGATGGAAACTCATCAATAATTTTCAAGTGGGAAAATAATTCTATATTAAACACACTTCAGCCTCAGAGAGTTCTGGAATCTGTTTTAACTTCTCTTCAGTAGGATAGACTTCAGGGATATCTTATATTGACATGAGCATCTATCTGACATGACAGGAATACCCATCTGCTTTTGTGTCAGTCATCTCTCATGTCTGCTTTAGTTACTCTCACTGCTTCCTTCTAACTTGCTTCTAGTTTTAAATCATTTTTAATTAGTCATTATGGTTAATCAGTCTACATCTACATCCACTCAATATATGTATTTTAAGTTGTAATTACCTAGGAATCAATTTTATTTCCCTCTTCTTGAGGTTAGAATCCATAATCATTAGCTGGAATCATTTCACTCAAAGCATCATTAAATTTACCAAATTAACTAATCAAATAGGTGGAACCAACATAACAAACAAGCAATTTCACAAATGGATCTGTGCTAGCAGCCACCTGAATGTTCATGTGCCTGTAAATCTGAGGGTAGACAGAGATGTTCAAATGGGAGTGGGGGAAGTCTGCATTCACAGCTGTTTCACTCAGAGTCAAGGGTGGCTGCCATGATGGTTTTCACATTACACATGTGGAGACTGAGGTTCAGGGAGCCACAGAAATTATTCCGGTCTCTCTTCAGTGCATCACTTCGAAAGGTACTTGAAGCCTATTGGTTGTATTATTGATGTTTTTGACATTTATTGTTTATTGATGACTTATGTTAGACTTCTCAACAGGAATGTAATGAATCTCTGTGTTATTATTAATTAACAAACAGTATTTATTCCATGGGAAGTTCTTTAAATTTGTTAATTGCATGATCCTCATTAATCTTTTGCAAACTCAAGTGACAACTTTCACCTGGTAGACATTGCATTAATGATTTTAAAATGGGGATCTTTACATGACCTGTGCAATAACCGACACTTCATTAACCCCCTAAAGTCCAGCATGGATCACAGGCACTAGGATCCTTAGAGGCAAGGGATTAACAGTCACAATACTGTTCCTATACTAAAGGGGAACACAAGAAAGGGCTCTAGGCAATGTTACTGAGTCCTTACACCTCATCAAAGAGGAAGATCCAGAGGGAAGTTTGACATTCACACTAAAGGATGCTCCAGGGATGGGGGGGGACTGGGAGAAAGGAAGGCAGAAAAGAAAAGGGAAAAGGGGGAAGGGAGCAAGGGGATCAGGGAAGGGGTGGAGGGAGGGAGGGGACCGGGGCACCCATTAAGTTTGTATGAGTGGAAAAAATTTTTAAAATGGGGATCTTCTAATTCCTCCATTTACTCCGATTTAGGAGTTTGGATGGAAGCATTCCTTATTTCCCAAATTGTATACGTATTTATGCTTTTACATTAATGCAGTCTCATGGATTGCTATTTTACTGAAGGGGTAAGTCAATATTGATACTTACTCTAAGATGATACAGATTTTATTAGTGGGAGCTTCTTCAGTAGAGTTTCTGAGTCCTTTCGACGTGGCCTTGAGTGCATTATCACTACGCAAGGTGTTCTCTGAGCATCTGTGTTTTCTGTGCCTCCTTAGACCCTCTGAATCAAACATTTTCCTCCAGGAAGAACTGGTTCCTTCATATTTTAAAAACAATTATGTGAAAACTGTGGTTATTTTTCTTGACTTGTGTGCCATAGTGTTGATGCTTTTTCAAGAAGGCGTGGAGAGACATATATGTACATGTGCTAGGAATATACTTTCTAATATATTTTAGTGTCTTAAGTGTCTATCCTCTTGGATCATGTTTACAAAGATGCATCCATTTGCATTCCAAAAGATCTCTCCTTTCTATAGTCATAATTCACAACCGTTAAGTCACACAGTAGAAAACTTGTCTTCTGAATTCCTTAATGAGTTTCATCATTTGTTCATTTCTTCCTATATACTATAAAACTCCTCAGCATAACAGAAAAAAAAATGTTTCTCATAATCCCCACTCAAGTCCTTGTTCCCATTACCCACTACCTTTGTAGTTTATTCCAACTGAAAGCTGAATATTCAATAAGGTGAAAGGAAGAAAAGAAGAGAGTGGAAATGCTGGATTGTTGATTTCAGACATGTAATAGTTATCAATATGATGGATCAAATGGGCTCTATGTGTTGTCCCTTTTCCTTCCTTGATTGACACATTAGCACAAACACCTTTTCCTTACAATTTGGTTTTACCTTTAAGGTCTTGCCAGCTAGTCATGCAGAGTCAGTATCTCTTCTTCTTAGGTATGCAGGAAGATTCCACATGCTACCATTGGTACACAAAGAATTGATAAGTGTCATTTTGGAGCATGTTTTTAAGAAAAATTGATGCTTTATCATCTCCTTCCTCTTTTGTCTCCTTGGTGAACTTTTAGAGGAAGTTAGGGCTACAAAATGGAAGAAACAGCAGTTCCTAATTTATGCATTGTGAAAAAGTGTGACTTACTTTGCACTATTTGACAGTGAGAAAATGTGCAGCCACATGTTTCTTCGACCACTGGTGAAAAGTATTAGACAAAAATTATATCTATACTGAACACGAACTATTTTCTTATCATTATTCCCCATCACTGCAGTACAGCAATGTATTTCAGTATTGCACACTATTTTCATTGTATTATATATTTGCCATGATATAAACATGGTTTGGAGTAAATGAAGGGGTAGTGAGATCACTGAGTAGGTAAACGTGCACAAACCTGGGGAACCTGGAAATCTCAGTTTGATCCCGGGAGCCCACAAGGAAGAAGGAGAGAACAGACTTCTCAAAGTCCAAATGCCTTCCTCTGAAGGGCACACCTCCTCTCTTTCTCTCTGTCTCTCTGTCTCTCTCTGTCAATTTATGAGTGTGAATGTATCTCCCCCTATCTCTCATAAATAAATAAATAAATAAATAATTTTTTAAAGTAAAATATCTATATACATGAGGGATTACACATAGAATACATGTAAGAACCACCCTCAATTTATATACAGATATGCACTTAAGAAACTCTGCCCCATAGATATTAAAGTATGAATGTATTACCTAAACTAGAACAGCTTCTTAAATTAGTTTGGCATGAGATATGTATATACACTGAAGAGGAAAACTAACATATACTGAACATAGAACAAAGTCAGATAAGTCTATTTGAGTCTCCCAAAAACATTGCTTAGAAATTTAGGAAATAAGTGTGTGTTGCTGCCAAAGATGTGATGACAGAGAATGGAAACATAGAGAATGTATCATATTTTGTTATAATTCTTTATACACATGGGATTAGTTTAGAGTACATGTGAGATATTACAAACCATATTCATATGCCTCTTCCTACCTCTGTTTATTCCATGCTCATTATGCAGCTATGTGCAAACAGAGGCATAAAATACATCATCATGATGAATTTGGAGTGTATCAGCATCTAAGCTTTGATAATGCTATCACTATCTATTATATATATCCCCTTTTTTGTAAATAAGATTTGAAAGCAATTTTATCCATTTGCCCTGATCTATTTTATTAGTACCTTGGAGGTTTTTCTAATGGGAATTCTAGGAAATTGTTGATTGGTTTCAGGAAAGAAATTACAACTATGAAGATGCTCACTTAATCATGAAATTAAGACTGGTTGTATTCCACAAGGAACACTTGAATCTTAATTTAAAGGAAATTAAAATGTTGTCCAGGCCTTAGAACAGAGATAGTTTATTTAGTACTTAAAAATATCTGCAGAAGGTTCAATTTATGGTCTGAAAGAAGAGTCCTACAAGCACAGTGTGTCATGTATCAGGTGATCCCTGTATTATTTTACTAACAAGTTATTAAAAAGTAAAATATATAATCAGGAAACATTATATTATTTTACTAACAAGAAAAATATATAATCAGGCAAATAAAAATTATAATTTTTAAACTTAAGTGGTTTTCATCAACTTCTAGAGTTATAATTGATATGAAAATTATTTAAATAGCCAAAATGCCTTTGGTCTAACTTGCTAAATTTTCTCACCCATGGTTTATTACTTTCTCTGTTTTCATTATTTTTGCCTTTAGTTCCCTATCAAGTCTTAACAGCAATCATATGTATCTCTAGGATCATCCTGTGGACCTAATGGCAGGTCTTCTGCACTGATGCTGGACTTTCATTAATACGTTCTAACACTGTTGGTAATGCTTCTGAAAACCAGTCCATTGAAGACTTGCAATCTCAAAAAGGAGTCCAGTTTTCCAAGGCTTAGTGTGTAAGCCTTTTACATATCCCCTCCTGCCTATTTGTATTTTTTCTTTAGTTTTCAGTATGTATGATATATATTTATGTGGTTTCTAGAATATCCACAAAGATTGTGTTCATTACCAGGAACTGCAGCGCACTTCCATCATTCCACAAAGAAAGCTTAAACCCACTAGTAGCACAGTGACTCTGCAGCCTGGAAAACACTCACCTGCATTCTGTCTCTGTGGAATTGCCTCTTCTGGACACTTCTCCCAAGAGGAATTGCATAACATTTCCCTGTACATTTCTTAAAGCTTCTTTCTAGCAGTTCTCTCTCTCTCTCTCTCTCTCTCTCTCTCTCTGTCTCTGTCTCTCTCTCTGTCTCTCTCTCTCTCTCTCTCTCTCTCTCTCTCTCTCTGCTCTTTATTCCAACTGTGCAAATCTGTGACATATTAGTTAAGACATGTCTAGATTCTAGATTAATATTCAAAATTCACCATGCCTTTAAGCAAAACCTGAATTATACGTTTCTGTTTCATGCCAAACATAGAAGCCTGTATTTTTTTTTTCCACCTAAAAGCCATTACTTTGTTGGGTCCATAGTCTCTTTTTCTTATTACTCTCCTACCCACAATGTTCCATCACATGTAAATTACAGTTCAAAGAAAGGAAACTAGATAGCTTTACTCTCCTGCTTATTTGTGTTGATTGCTGTTTTACTGGGATTAGGAACTCTCCGCCCCATTCCTTTTAAGATTGGGGTCTTTTTTACTGAGTATACTATAGAAGCTCCATTACCTCTGGGTCCTAGGCCTCAGACACATGCCCAAAGGACACATGCCTTCCTACATGCCCAAAGGACACATGCCTTCCTAATGTTCACTTTTCATCTTGTAGATATTGACAGTCTTTCAGTTTTCAGAGTAATCTGACTGTAGGAGTATGAGAGAAATGCTGTTAATCTTAGTAGATAAAGGACAATTCAGCACATCTCTTTCTTATTTAATGTCTTAATAGTTTGTGATTCTGAAGGAATAGAAATACTCAGATCTTCTGTTATTGAGTAACAAATAAATCCTATAAAATATCTTCTGGCTGAAGCACTCCACTTGGTTTGGTAATTTTTGGTGTGTGTGTGTGTGTGTGTGTGTGTGTGTGTGTGTGTGTGTGTGTTTGGTGTGTGTGTGCGTGTGTGTGTTGTGATAAGTGTGTTTGTGGTGCATATGCCTTAGCATATATGTGGAGGTCAGACTACAACTTGGCAGTAGTTGGTTTTCTCTTTCTACCATGCTGGCTCCTGGAGATTAAACTCAAGTTGTCAGTCTTGGAAACAAGCACCTTTATCCACTGAATTTTATCTTGCTGGCTCAGCAAGATGATTATTAGCTGATATGTTAGATGATATATTAGCTGACAAAATATTGAATCCCATTTACCAGTTTTTCTTTTGTTTTGCTTTTTTTTATTTATTCAATTGTGCTTGTGTGCACGTGTGTGTGTGTGTGTGTGTGTGTGTGTGTGTGTGTGTGTATGTGTGCGTAGAACCACAGGCAAATTCAGGAACCACCATGGACACCTCCACCTCCTCCTTGCTTACTCTGCCCCGGGATTCACAGGCTCCGCCCTACCAGGACCAGAAACACAGGTTGCCTTGCTTCTGTCTGGCATCAATATGTGGGGTCTAGGATCCAAACTCAGGACCTTCCACCTGCAAGGCAGAGGAGTAACCCCTGAGCCAGCTCTTCAACCCCCAGTTTTGTTAGGTTTAACAGATGATGGATGGAAAATGTAATTTTTATTCTAGATAGTCATGAACATAGCTAAAAACATCAGGGATATGGTTGATGTTTAACTCTGAGAGGACACCCAATATTAAAAGATGTCAAGGATTATCTCTATTTGTGTGCTTCTTGGCCACTCAAATATCCTTGTGCCCACTAGCTTCCATATATACATCATCCATTTCATATCCAGAAGTAAGATGTAAAGTCTCATGTAGCTACTTATTTTGGCTGGAAGCCATGATTCTCCACTTATCAAGGAGGGAAGGGTATGGGTCTTCTTTCTCCATCAATGCAGGATCTTGCCAAAATGTGACTCTTGCATATAGATAATATCTCAGCTGTGAATTTGTCTTTTAATTTATCCAGCTGTGGAAAGAAAAATCGATCTTAGTATCCATATTATTTTAATATTTGTGAAGGTTATTAATAGCCTGTATTTAATCTCTGGCATGAATTTATATCATTTCTCTTTTTGGACATCCAGTATGACCAATTTTATCTAGTTTTTCAAAATGTTCACTATGAATTTATTTCTTATTGCTTTTCTGTTTCAGTGTTAGTGATTGGAGCTCATAATTTTATTTTTTCCTTCTTTTTTTTGCTTTTGATTGGTATCTGCATTCTCTCACTTTTTAGCAGGAATTTGGGGATTTGTGTAAGATCCATATCCCTTTTTGTGACAAGCATTACAGCCTTTAATCTATCTTTAAACATTTATTTATCTCACAAATTCGATATATGTGTATTTTCATTCAAGTTCATTTTTTCCTTGATATTTCCTCTTTGTTGACTGAAGTTTAATGTGCTGTTTAATTTCCAGATATTTCAGACTTTCCCAGATATGTCTATTATTCATTTTAATTTGAATTATATTTTGTTCCAAGAATATGCTTTGTATGGATTTTACTTTTGAAAATTGATGTATTGTTCAATTGCCTGGTGTAGAGTCCTTCTTGCTATGCTTGAGAACAGCGTGTTTCTGCTATTTTGGGTAATATGTTCCATAAACTGTCAATGAGGTCAAGTCATGAGCTATTGTTTATGAGGTTTTCTATAAGACACCTTAAATTTTGGCCACTTGTTCTATCAGCTACTGAGAGGTGTATTGATGCATCCAATTTCATTATATTTGTGGAATTCTACCTTCCTCCTTTCTATACAAGCAGGTTTTGATTTATGTATTCTGAGATCAGGGTATTAATTGCATGCAAAATTAATTTTATACGAAATATCACCTTAGAGGAGTGACCCATTTTGAAACATTTTATTCTCAATGTTGTTTCTTATTCTAATCTCTTCCTTGCTATTGTGCCTTTTCTTTGCTTTATTTCTTTTTATCCTTTTATTTTTGATCCATGCAATCCTATATTAAAGTATATTCATGTGTATATACCTACGAATTAATATCTTGAAACCCAATATCAACATTATTATTTGGATGTGGGACCCCTCAATGGGACTGGAGGCAGGAAAGTGAAACATTTATGAGTAAGACTCATTAAGTGATGTCAAATATAAGCTAGCTCTCTTTGCAAATGTGAGGAAAAAATAAGTCAGACAACTCACAAGATGCTCACTAGAAGCCTAATATGTTGCCATCTAATCTCAAACTTCCAGTATCCAGGAGTACAAAATATCAATTCTTTGATTTAGAATCCAACCTAATTATGGCATTTCATTATAGCACTAAGATGCAGATGTTTCTTGTAGATAACATAAAACTAAACTACATATCTTTGTTTTATGCAATTTTCTTTCATCTTTTTAGACAGAATCTCATGCAGCCAAAGATTACCTTGATCTCTTTGTCTTCTCATTTGTAGTTGTCAGTGTTGGGACTAAAGACATGTACAGTCTCTTCCAAGTTCCAATATAGCAAGTGGTAGGCATTGTGTTTTGAACATATGCCCTGATTATTGCTGTCATATTTGGATCAAAATTTAAGTAGCTCATATTTACTTATGTTTAGTTTCATTCTTTCATTACTATGACTATTCACGTTAACTCATTAACTTCTATATATGTGTGTATGTTATATGTGTACATATTTGTGTGTTTTGCATGTGGGTGCGTATACATGTGTGTAGAGGTGAATGAATGTATTCCAGTGTACTTGAATGTATGTGCTTGTGGAGGTCAAAGAGTGATGTTAGTAATCATCCTCAATCATTCTCCCACCTTATTTTTATGAGCCTGGGTCTCTAATTAAACCCAGAGAAATAATTAGGATTAGTCTGGCTAGCCAGCCTGCTCTGAGAATTCCATGGCTCTGTCTTTCAGTGCTAGAATTACAGTTTGGATGCCATACCTGGCTGGCATTTTTATGTGAGATCAAGGATCCAAACTCAAGTCCTTTTGCATGTGAGATAAAGGCTTTGAGCCTGAGCTATCCTCTCAGCACTTAGTATTTTTAAAGCAGTTTTTCATTGTTTCCTTTCAGTACCTAAGATGTCATTCTTTTAGTTTGTAAGATTTTTTTAAAGCCTAACAGAACAATTTTTTTATTTTATTTTACTGTTTTTTTTAAATCACATACCTATTGAACTTTATGCTGAAAGAATGAGTTTATGTCATTTCTACCATCCCTTCTTTCTTACTCCCTTATTATGCCAACCTTCCCTTCAGCACACCAATCCAATCACGTCCCTTTCACTCTCATGTTCCTCTGCATGTATGGCCCACAGGACATTTTTGGGGGGCTCCTGTACTGGTGTGAATCTGGGCATCTGTTTACTGTACACGGCCGCCAACGAACAGTCCCAAAGGTTCTCTCTGGTTGTTGTTTCTCTGGAGATCCTCGCTTGACCATGAGGGAATGTCAGTGTGTCAGCCATGGTGTAGCTCTGCAGATATTAGGTTTCATTACAGTGAGTTCCTGGATGTTGCAGTTCTGTTGTTACTGGAGTCTTGTGGCAGGCAGTGAGCCTCCTCGCCTTTAGGCCCTTACAATCTTATTGCCCCGTCTTCTGCTTAGTTCTCTATGCCTTGAGATGGGGAGTGATTTAGAAGTCCTTAACGGTTCCTATTCTCATTCTGTTGTTTGATGTGGTTTTATCCTTTGCTATCTTGAGAAACTTTTTTATTTGTATGTTATTATCATTCTTTGAATAAGACATGCTAAAATAAGGTTACTTTTATATCTATTCTACTTTTTCTAATATCTTGATATGCATAATTTGTTGTCTGTGGATGATTTCATTAAGTTATTTTGTTATTTTTTCTTTAATAAGTGTATGCTCTTTTGTAACTGCAGCCAGCGTGTTGACATAGGATGCAATTTTCTTTGAGAAGACCTACAGAAATGTCTGTCCACCTCCAGGGGAAGCACTAATGGACCACACAAATGATGTGGCCCAAGTCCAACTAGATAAATAAATGAATTTACTGGGGTTATGTTAGCATGAAGTACAGTTAATACCTGGAGCCAAATACAACTAAACATGGCCCAGAAATATGGTGTATTTGCTTATATGATATATTAACTATATTTAAGATGGCTATAGAACAAAATAAAGTCACAAATCAAGGGATATTTCCAATATGTAGATGGCAAGATTAGATCATAGCAAAACAGAGAAATTCTGTTGTTGGTTTCAGATGATATCTGATGACATTCTTAGCATAGGGATTAGTGGTCTGTTAATTCCAAAAGTTTTAATTGTTGGTCACCATGATGCCAGATCTGAAACAGAGTTCATATTCCTGTTTTCCAAGTCCTTAAACCAAATATAAAATTTAAAATAGTCATAAGCCTGGAAAATGCATCTTTAAAAATACTATATGCCCCATTCATCCTATAGCTTCTGCCTTACTCCACAGAAATGCCACCTTGGTGTCCTTGGCAGTAGAGTCTTAGGTAGGGATTTGATACCCTTGATTTGACTTCTGGTATTAGAATGAGTCTAATGTCTGGCTAATCATTTTTAATAAAAAAGCTGAGCTTTATATTCTTTTCTCCTGCTAAAATTCTTTTTCAGAGCGGTTGACATTATGTCTTCAATCAAACATCTAAAATCAATCTATCTTTCCTGTCCATTAGGCCAAAAGTACCAGATTCTTGATCAGCTTCTATTACAAACTGCATACACAGATGCACCATCTTTCAGATCTGCCTTCTCTGAATAGTGTAAATGGTTTAGTTTGCAGCCCAGGGCCATATCTCTCCCAGTACTAAAAGGCAAAATAAAAGAGCATAACATGAAATAATACTCTGAAAAATTCTAGACACTTCTCTTGAACTTAGACTCTTGGGAATGGGTTTGCTTTGCAAACGGTACGAGAAAAGTTACCAAATATTTGCAACGACAGACCAAGAGTTTTCAACTTTTAGGGTGTGTTTGCCTGGGTCTGCGTAGCCTCCCTCACAGTCTCAGAGCATTGGTATGTCGTTCCTCTTCTGTTATTGAATCACCTCATCATAAGATCCTGAAGTTTAAATCATTTTGCAATTAATGAATTAAATATGCCTTTAAAATGTTATAAAGTCAGGCTGGGGATATGGCTCAAGGGTTATGTCTCTGCCTCCCAAGCAGAAGGTCCTGGATCCCAAGCAGAAATAGTGGTGGCCTGCATTTCTGATCTTGGAAGGTGGAGTCTCAGAAACTCCAGAGCAAAAGCAAATAGGAGGTTTCTACCATTCTTCCAGGATGATTCCTTAAGCCACCCTTGGGCCTCCACAGGCACACATAATGCACCTTGAAACATACAGACATGCACACACAAAGATACATACACACACAATAAATAAATAAATAAACTTATTTTTAAAGACATAAAAGAAGATATAAAGTCAATTCCCAACTTAGAAGAAATTCACCAGCACAAATAATGCGCAGATGATCAATCTCAAAGCCATCCTTGATCCAGGATTGTTTATTCATTTCCTGTAAGCTGCACTGAAATGTGTTCCAAAGTGACTCAATCATAGGAAAGTGTCCAAATGCAAGGAGATAAGAGGAAAGGAAGGTTAATACTCCATTCAGGGACTGTGTTCACATTCAGTTTCAAATTTCTATAAATGTCCATACCTAGCTATGCAGCTAGTGAGACAAGTTGGAAAATTATATCCTAATTTGTAAAGCTTTATACATAGCTATTATCCAGTGATTTCTCACCACAAGAAAGAACAAAATCATGAATATTAGGAAATGTGAAATCCTTTTGCCTGTCATTTAATGTTAGTTGCAATGTTATATCGATTTGTCCTTTTTCTGAAATAACTCTCCTTCATTTCCAGCTTGTCACCTCATATATTTCTTTGAAGTTGTATTGCACAAAACCTCTTTTGAGTAGTTTTTATTTATCACTCTCTTTCTCCATACAACAAGGTTTTATTTCTTTTGCTACTCAGTAGCATTCCCTATACTCTTTAAGTGAGAGTGTAAGATACTTTAGGAAAAAGAGTGTGTCTTACTAGCTTTGGTATTTGCCGTGTCTAACAAGTGTCTCCTACAGTAAAGTAATGTGGTAATGCTGATGTCTGAGTAGGTAGGAAATTAGAAAGGATAAAATTAAAAATGAATTATTGAATAACTTGAAAATATTTTGGGAAGAGATTTAATATGTAGGTAAGTGAAGAGATGAATATGTGAATTTGATGGGTGAACAGATTATTAAGTCAATGAGTAAGTTAATGTATACACAAAAGATCAGTGGAATGAATTAATAAAGGGATGGTTTATGGAGTTCTATGTAGAATGGAAGGATGAAGAATAGATACATCGAAATCTGATGAATGGTAAGATAGAATGGAGGTTTGTTGGAGGGATTATTCAAATTATTAAATTGATGGACACAAGTATACATAAATTTACTGATAAATGTACATTGAAAGAGTTCTTTATATACACGCACCTGAACTGGCAAGTCTTCTGTTCTATTTTATTGAGTTGTGGTATTTTAAAACCTGGATTTTAATTAAACTTCTACTAAAGGCTCTGATGTTCATGAGTTATTAAACTATGAATCTCTGATTCCTCAATTATCAGTTCATGGTATTGCAAATCTTTATGAACATCCCCAGGAGTAGGGTAAGTTTTCATATAATATCACTGGCACTAAGCATGTACTCTATAAGCAGTTATTCATTATCATCATGAAATACTCCATAAGCTATGTTCTTCTGCTCACTGTTTCACTGATCTAGGTATTCTGAGAAATATTTGCCATCTTGGCCCTGTCTGCTAAGATCCCTCAGTTAGTCTGAGTAGGTGAGACATAGGCCCGAGCAGATTATTACCCTTAAACTGAAGGCTGTTCTTAAGACCAGAGAAGAACCGAAGAAACTGAAGAATTTATGAAGAACTGAAGAAACAGAAAGGTCATGAATAGTCAAGTAAGTGTCAGAATGTTGCATTAAAGTTGGGAAGTAAAGAGAAGGGAGATTAAGTTAACTGAGAGGAGGAGATGATACCATGCCCATATTTCTTATTAAATTACGAATTATCTCAGAGGAAAAATAAATAAGTAGGAATAGTTGATTTATCTGTGAGAAAAGAGAGAGCTCAACAGAGCTGAATGAATGGCATGAGGACAGACAATGAGTTTCATTTTAGCTCTAATGCCCGTGGCATCATGAGTCTTGGCTGCTGTGTTGCTGCTTTAACCAGCGTTTTTAAACAAGCCAAAAAAAAATCTCATGACTCTGAAGATAAGTTGGCTGTTATTTCAATTTAAAAAAGTAAACTTCTAAAACAGTTGGGGTCTTCACACATTTATGTTCCACCCCCACCCATGTACTTGTTGAAACAGGCTTTTTTAGAAGCTTCTGTGCTAAAGGCATTGATTCATGTGTCTCTTGGGTCCACCAGGTAACAAGAGTAAAATGAAAGTGTGTCCTGTCTGCCTTCATTTTGTGTCTGTTTCCTGTTTACTGTGACTGAAAACACAGAGATAAATCCTCACCCTTAACCTGAAGCCACCTTAGATTGCAAGAAGAAAACACTTCCTACGACAGACTTGTGTGTTCTCTTCACCCTCTGACATCCATATGAAGGTGTCTGTGGAGGTGAAATTGTGCCCTGGAAAAGGTTGTAATCTCCTCAGAACCAGACTGATTCCCCTCCACTCAGAAGGTGATGGGGATACTGAATTCCTGGGACTACCTTTCAGATTCAGCCCTGAGATAAAGTTCAGGGAAGCCACACCTTGGCCAGGATGAATTCACTATGTACAACTCTTCTCTCTTCCTTAGTTCTTCTTCCTTTAACTCCAAAGCTCCTATCAGTTCCTTGAAGATAGACTTTAGGTAACTGGGCCCGTTTATATGTTATTTGTTCCAATGTTTCCTCATCGAATAAATCTCCTTCTACTATCCTTAGGCATTACTTGTCCTTTAATAGACCTTTTTAGCTAGTGACTAAGTTGAGCTTGTGATTATGCTACAATTAGTATAATTAGAATTCTAACACAGTGACTGAGTGTGTGTGTGTGTCTGCGTGTGTGTGTGTGTGTGTGTGTGTGTGTGTGTGTGTGTGCGCGCGCATGTATGTGTGTGTTCCTGTGATTATGCTGGGTTCTCCCCAAGTCTTCCAGGTAAATGACTTTGGATCTTCATATTTATTTGGACTGTCCTTCAGGAATGTCTCAGTTGGAGAGTTAAAGACCCTCTAGCAACAATAAATGAAAAATCATGTAAGGTAATTTTAGCATCTACTTTAGTCTGCTAATATAATTAGGTTCAATTCTCAAACACCAATATTAATGATGTATTCTTTATCATATATTTCTTCTCCGAACCTGTTTCTTTAAAACCCTCATAGGAATACTCTATTCTTTTTTATTTATTTATCTTGCATTATCTGGGACAATTCTTTCTGCAGTTAAGGAATGAGATAGTGGTTGACATTGCCTTAATCCACTTGTGGCTAATTGTTCAAAATCTGTACAATCCCAGAATACCATTTAATTTTATATTGCTAACTCATTTATGTCTCTGCTAATAACTATCAAAAGAAAGAAAGCTATTAGGTCCCAGTGGTGATGGAAATTCGGAGCATGTCAATGCAAATATGAACACCTCATATTTTCCTAAATTTATGACTATAAAGTTCCACAAATGATTTCATTGCTTCTGTACTTGCTCCACTGCATCATTGTGCTGCATACAGTGTGATTCTTTCATAACACAAACTTTATCTATTGTATGAAGCACTACTTGGAATCAACTTTAGTGAGTAGGAGATGTTGCTTCCTACAAAATGTTTATCTTTGTGTAAAGGTACTTGGGAAGTCAATCTTAATATCTCCCTAAAGCCTTTTTTTAATAGCCAGTAATATTCTTAATGTGCCTACAACATAAGATTTTTATGAGAATTGGGCATTTTAAATAAAGTACTTAAGAACACCAATTGGCACATTCTACTTTGTTATGTGTTCATTGCTGGACACTGTCTCTGCTGTTTACAGCCTTCCAATCCTTCCAAAATTCATTGATCTCAAATATTGACCTGTAAGTCTCCTCCCTCCATCCAGGTTAGTGCAGAAAGATGATCTCTTTTTACTAGTTCTATCTCTTCAGACAGAGTCTGGATTAGAGATCCTTCACAAGTGCAGCTCTTTTGCACAGAACATGCTTCACTCGGTGTCTTTGTGGTTTGCAGCCTCCTCTCACCCAGATGTCCACTGAAATGCCAGCTGATGAGCAATGCCATTGCTGAATGCTACATTTTAAATTGACTTGAAAATGTTGTGGGAATACGAAAAGAAATGTTTCCACATTCTAGTGATATAACTTTTCTTCTCTGAGGAAGATTTTGATTGGCTAATTGTTCATTCCATCCTATGTTATCTAAATATATCAGTATGATTGACAGATGGTGTAGACCTTACATTGGCCTCTTTTGGGTAGGCAATGGTTCTGGGTGAATCACTGGAGGTCAGTGTCTTTTGCTCTTTGATATATGAGCTGAAGGTCTATGCACCCCACGGTGAGCATTACTTCCAAATTTTTTTCAAATGAAATTATGTCAAGCTGACTTGGAAAATCTGTATACAGTGTATCGAGTATTATATATTTTCTATTCATATATCAAATGCTATGTTTGAAAGTTACACACTAAATTTTAACTTTCACATGACAACATTGATTTTTAATAAAATTGTTTGTAAGTATTAAAAGTAATTATTACAGCTGAGTACCTTGAACATTAAAATTGTGTCTACTGACTACAAATGGTAATATATACATTATTTTATTAGTTCATTAGTCTGTCACAGAGATTTGTTTTAACTTAATTTACTTTAGTAAGCTATCATTATTTTTAAATTGATGTAGTGGTATTAATATCAGAAATTTTGTTACCAAATGTTTAATTGTCAGCAATTTGAATTGACTTTTCTGTGAAGAACAACATTATCAAATTTAGGAAGAGTATTAATCCTCTTCTGTATGTTTCTTGGACCTCTTCTCCATCTTTCATGGATCTCAGTTACTGGAGTCTTATTATGGAAATATTATCTTACTCTGAAACACCTTCTTAGTGATATAACCTGGAAATTTCTTACTCATCTTTCAAGTTGTACTTTCAATGATCCTCCTTCTGAAAAGCTATATCTAGCTTACTGTGACAGATTCAGGTCCTTTTCTTTCATTTTTGCCTAGTGTATTGTATATTCCTTGATTATAGCAAATTTTTTCTTCAATTTTAGTTATTAGCAATAATCATTTTTACAAACATGTGAGTATTCATCCCATTTTCCCTCCCTTCTCCCTCCCTCCCATTCCTTTCATTCCCTTCACCATTTTCTCCTACTCACTCTTATCCTCCCACCTATATGCTTCTATGGACCCCAGGGTTCATTCTAGTTTGTTTACCCATCTGGGGACTCAGGTCTCCATGGTATTATCAAGTTACATCTGGATAGTATTTTTTAAGTGTTGCAAAATTCTATATTACTATTATACTGTAAATTCTTGAGGATCAGCACAACGTGATATGTGCCAATCTCTGGCCTAACAGAATCCACAATACATAATGAGTACAATGTAAAAATTGCTGAATAAGTGCATATGATATTTTAAGTCACAGTAAACTGTATTTTAGAATAATAATCCTAGATTATAGATAATTTACAAATGACACTAAGATTCCTATAACAAATGTCAGCCATCACTAATATTTTTTTTATTCTCTGGGATTTTGTGATATGAATTATATTCTAAACACTTAATATTTTAAGTGCAAAGATCATTAAAACAAATTGTGAGATGATTATTTTTTTCTGACAAAATTATCAAGCTGAGAAGATGTTCTGCCAGCCTGCTACTCTAAGCTTTGCAAGTTCGTATGTTTTATTCGTGAATAGTATGCAGAATTCTTAAAAAAAGAAGGAGGTTTGAGTTTCTGGTGCTGCTTTTTGAAACTGATAATCAAGAGGCAGCAAAGTAGGGGCTGAGTAAATAGGATGGCATGTAATACCATGTATATAATCACAGTGCTCTGAGTCAGATCCCCAACACCCTTAGACTTAGAGATAGTAAGATACCAGCCATTTCCTGGCCAGCTAAATTTGCCCAATGCAATCCCTGAACTTCCACTTTGGTGACAGATTTTTTGTTGCAGTTTGCCTGCATGTTGTCAATTTATCCATGATCAAAGAGCCTAGGAGAACCAGGGGGTTTTACTCTTTCTTATGATCCTCAGATATTTCTAAGTCCAGCTTGGTAGGAGAATTCTTATCAATACCAGGAACTGAGGGAACTGGTTTTAACAGTATCCACAGGGATCTTGAGTGAAGGGCAAACCTCACTTGCAAAACAGCAAGATTGTCTAAGTGTGTTTATGCCAATTATTGAGGCAGCTACCTTTATTATATCCTCCTGCCTAGGGAATAGTTCCACCCACCATGGGCTGGTTCTTCCCACAACCAAGTAGATGATTCTCTGTAAGCTTGCTCAGGGGTCATGCCAACTACTAATTCTTCACATATGTGACCAGAGCCCAGCTTCAACTACAAGTTGATACTAGTATCTAACTAGCACACCCTTTCTCAAAAGTAAAGGTGGAAAAGGATGTAGGAAGACAGTTGACATTGGCTTCGGGCATCTGTATGCACACACTCACATGTTCATATATCCATATATATGTATACACAAACATACACCTGTGTATAAACACACGCATGCACATAAAAAGCCAGCCAGTCAAAAGAACCGGGCACACAGGTACTGTTTCACAACTTTTTTTTATTAATACATTTTTATTATTATTTCAGCTCATACAAATTTAATAGGTACACCAGTTCCCTCCCTCCCTCCTCCTCCCCCCGTACCCCCTGCTCCCCCTCCCCATCCCCCTCCCTCCCCATCCACCAGTGCCTCCCGCCCCAATTCCCAGAGAGTCCTTTCTTGTGCATGTCTGATTTTCCTCTGGGCCCTCCTCTCCGATGACATACAAGGTGGCCTTTCCCTGAACCCTTTCCCGTGTTCCCCTTAGGTATAGGAACACTGCTGTGGCTGCCAATCCTTTGCCTCCAAGGATCTTGGTGCCTTTAGCAGATGCTAGACTTTGTGAGGTCAACAGTGTGTTGGACAATGCGCAGGGCATGCAAAGTCCAATTATGATTGCTTCAGCCCTAACTAGTATGGAGTATCTTACATATCATTGCTCCTCCCATCCTTTTGCTCTTACACTCTTGCCGCCCCCTCTTCCGCAAATTTCCCTGAGCTTCAACATGGGGAGAGACAACTTTTCTTTTCAAAAGATGTTTACATGTTTAGAACGATCCCTGCCTCACATGTCTTTTAGATTACTGACTAGTAGCAAGTGCTTTCAGATAGGTACTTCATGGAAAACTTGATAACAGGCAAGGAATCACTAACAAATTCTGAAGAGGAGTAAGGAAGTTTGGTGAGCAAAAAGAAATTATATTGCAGGCTGTTTCTGATCTTGGTTTTAAATCGTTTAATCTGTAAAAAGTAACCAGAAGGTCTGACATATTAACATTCCCCATGGACCAGCGAGGAAGTTGAGAGAAATAACAACATGCAGTGGGAACCTTAGGGACGAGGACTAGATACATTAAAGGGAGCATCCTTATCTGTGAGTCTATCCAAGGAAGGACCATTTAAACTGCTACAGAGGCCTGACCCTCTACTACACCAGACAACCAGAAGAGAACCTGACAACCAATAGAAGTAGACAGGCATGCAGGTAGGAGGGAGGAGGATGGATTGGTGAAGGCAGTGGAAGTAGAGCTGGAGGGAGGAGAAAGAGGAGGTGGGAAGGGACAACCATTCTTTATGTTTGTATAAAGGGAGAATTCTTAATAAAAAAATAAAAACAACTGTTAAACTTAAAAAAAAGAAAAAGAAAGAGAAAATAACCAGAAGGAAGGAGCTGGCTAGGCTAATCCCATACATATGGGATAAATAAATTCAAGGTAAACCTAAGACATAAAGAAGTGAAATGTGAAGAAATATGATACATATACAGGAATTTAAACTATGTAGATGAAGCTTCAGAAAGAAATTTGGCAAGTTATTTTAATATTCTGGAGAAATCATTTTTAGTAATATAATTATCTTATGTGTTTAATTTTACTTATCGAAGTGACACAGTTCATAAAATGTACGGATTTTCAAAATATTGCAATAAAGCAGGACATGGTTTCATTGTAATTTTTTATAACAGATCCACAAGTATATTTTCAACAGTCCGGAGGTGGGGGTAGGAGGATCAGAAACTCAAGATCATCCTTGGCTTAATAATAAGTTTGAGGCCAACCTAGACCTCCTCTGAAAAATAAAGAAAGAAAATAGAAAAGAATATTGCAGCAAGCTACTTACCATTACATTTACTGTTATGCTCAGAGTGAGATTCCTATTAAATTTCTCAGTGTCCCCATGGGTGTCTAATCAGCGCACAGCTTGATTACCCCTGTTATACTTGTGCCTCACAACAAATGTCCAAATAAGAAAGGTGCTCTGAATGACTGTGTGCATGTGTAGGTGTATATAGTGTATATGTATGAGTGTATGAATATTCACGTGTGTATAGGTGCTGTGTGTGCATATGTGTACATGTATGCGTAGAGACCAGAGGTTGATGCTGAGTGTTTTCCTTGATTTCTTTCCACCTTATGCATATCTGGATGTACCTGGAGCTTGGAGATACAACTAGTCTGGCTAATTAGATTACTCTGAAGCTAGAATCACAGATGGATGGATCTTCATGCCCAATTGTGAAATATTATATTGCTTTTAATATCCATTATGATAGTATTAAAATTATTGGGAAAGTTATAACTCAATTCACTGGAACTGTTTCACACAATTTCTTTCAGAAATTTAGCAAATTAGAAATCATGCCCATGTGCTTTATTATTTTGTGAAAGAAAATGTTGTAAGAAGTCTTTTCTCACTACCTAGTAATTTCTGACTCTTCAGCCTTTGCCATTGTGGAGCTCCTCCACTGGCATACTCTAGTCCCTTCTCTACCACACACAATACCATCATGGAAGGATTCAGGTTCATGAGGCCCATGTAAGAATCAGAATGAGTCTCCTAATAATGGCAGCCAAATCAGCCATATGATTACAGGATAGAATAAAGGGATGGGGTGACTAACACAGTTGTTCTGTCCAATATAATAGCTGCTAACCACACATGACTAATTAAATTCAATTTTATTGAAGATAAAATACATTTCAGTTTCAATTTCTTAGCTGTATTAACCATCTTTCAAGTATTCATGGTTGTGTTTGTGTCATTGTTGTGAATTGCTACATTTGGGGAGATTATTCCCAGTAGTGGTTTATCAGGGTCATATGACATTTCAGTCATTAACTTTTTTAGAAATCACCATACTGATCGCCAGAGTGTTGTATAAGCCTGCATTCCCAATGTAGGAGAGTTCCCTTCTCCACATCCTCTCCAGCGTTTGGAGTTGTTTGTATTGTGGATTTTTGCCATCCTGACCGGGGTGAGATGATATCTCAGGGAAGTTTTGATTTGCATTTCCTGGTGGCTAAGGATGTGGAGGATTTTTTAAGATATTTGTTAGACATTTCGATTTCATCCCTGGAAAAGTTTCTTTTGGGTTCCGAGGCCCGTTTTCTAATTGGGCTATTTATTTCCTTGGTGTTTAGTTTTCTAAGTTCTTTTTGCATTATAATAGAGCTCTATCTATGATTAATGAAGATTTTCTCCCATTCTGTGGGTTGTCTTTTTGCTCCATTTTCAATCTCTTTATCTGAAAAGAAACTCTTTAATTTGGTAAGATCCCATTTATTAAGTGTTGATTTTAGTGCCTGTACTATTGGGTTTCTGTTTAGGAAGTACTGGCCTAGCCCAATCAGCTAGAGGGAGTTCCCTACTCTTTCAACTAGGCTTTTTATAGTCTCTGGCCTTATATTGAGGTCCTTGATCCATGTGGAATTAATTCTTATACATGGTGACAAGTACAGGTCCAGTTTTAATTTTCTAGATGTGGATATCCAGTTTTTCCAGCACTGTTTGTTGAAGCCTTTTTCCATTAAGTTTGTTTGGTCCCTTTGTCAAAGATCAATTGGCTATAATTGTGTGGGCTTATATCTGGGTCTTTAACCCTTATCCATTGATATACTTGTCTATTTTGGAACCAGTACGAAGCTGTTTTTATTACTATGGATTTGTAGTAAATATTAAGGTTTGGTATGGTGATACCTCCAGCAGTGTTTTTGTTACTCAGGATTGTTTTTGCTATCCTGGGCCTTTTTGCTTCCATATGGATTTTGAGATTGTATGAGATTCTTTAAAGAATTGTTTTGGGATTTTCTTTTGACTAGTATAGCATTGAATCTGTATGTTGTTTTTAGTGGGACAGTCATTTTTATGATGTTGATTCTACCCATCCTCTAATGTTTTTTTAATAAACATTATTATCCATTGGGATATTTTTCCAATCTCAGTAAAACATTTAATACTTTGATTTATCTGCTGTCACATTCATTCTGGGACACATGAGGTTAATGGCAGGATTTAGAATCTGCATTGTTGCATTGACTTCCTTCTAGATTTATATCATCAACTTTGATAGTATGCTTTTGGTTTTGTTTAATGTAGAGAACACTGATATAATTAGCATTATAACTTTTCACTCCTCAGTTTGGAAGTAGTTTTCACTAAACTACTGATTCAGATTTGGCGTTCACAAGTGGCCAAAATATCAACCTCACTCCAATGACAGGTGACAAGTATGCTGATAGCTATTTTTTGTATAACATTTTGTCTATACCTTATATCATCTAAAAGAACAGATTACCATAAAGTTTAATATGTCGCTCCAAGTGTTTTCTTAGAGAAGCCTTTACTTAAGGATGTGTTCAAAGGATTTGCATAATTAAGTGAAATACTTCTCTTAAGACATTGTAAGGCAAGATGCCATATTATAAAGGTCATATGCAAATGGTTGCTGAAATATCTTTAGTAGCATAAAACATTCAATTACATAATTTTCTGCCTAGTTGTGAATTCTTACTTTTTTCTTTCTCCATAAAATGACATTTGAGTTTTTTTCTCATAAATTATGTATCTACATCATAGATACGGAGATCAAATTTCAGGTTTGGCAATGCTGACATGGTAGGTGCTGATACTTTCTGATAGGAGCTAGTTGGCTGGCATTTTACCAGAGGTCAAATCTCCCCAAAAGTTCTATAGTAGCTTTGACAAGCACAGGGAAAACAAAGACTTATCCAGGCTCAGAAGATTTTTTTTGGTGGCATATAAAGCCAGAGTATGTGATTTCAAGGAAATACCAGTGTATAAACATATAAGTTACATTTCAATTTATCATAACTCTGGTATTTTTTTGAAGATATTGAGTAGAGAAAATAGTAACGAAACCTGAAATTCAAAGGAACAAGGTACCAGTTTCAAGATCTCATTTGCCAAACCAAAATTTCTGCCCAATTCTGTGTCAGAAACTTTTGAATCTGGATGAAACACCTTTTAGATTGTTGGTGTTTGGAATTAAACATATTGGTGTTTGTGTCTTAATTGCTCTTCATTTCTCCTAACTTTTTAACAGTAAACATTAGCGTTGGCAGTATTACAAACTGCAAGGCATGGTGTGGACCTCAAATGAATTTTATCAATAGCAAGCAGGAACTGCAGTGGGACAAGCTAAGGTCACTCAAGCATTCGATTCCTTTTTTCACTCTCTGTCCATTTTGTCTACTATGAAAAGAAAACTTACCACTGCAGAAAGGTTGGTAAGTTCAGAGAAACTTCAACCCATGAACTCACACGGAAGTGAAATGAATTTTTACCTATTCTTTGCATTTGCACTCATGTTAGAATACAGTTTTGGAAATGAAAACTATTGAGATAAAAGATGGAGATTGTTATTTGCTACTTTCTTTCCTCTCGTTGAAGGTTGAAACTGAGGGTCAGAGATCAGTTGCTATAATTTAAAAAATTTCAATAGATTCCCATTTCTAGACTCCCTGAAGACACACAAATTTACAGGAAAATCGACACTGTGATATCAGCTAACCTTCTGATGACTTTCCACACAGGCTCTAGTGGAGATAAACATCCCTTTCTCTAATGTTTGCTTTTCTACTTACTGTGAAATTTAGAGGAGGAAGCTAAATGATATGTGCTGGCTAGAAATTTTGCCCCACATGTTATATATGTATTTTACATTAGATTATTAATGTATTTATTTAGCCATTCTGCCAACCTTGAGTGCCTGGAATAAACCCTACTTGATCATGGTTAATGAACTTTTTTGATATATTTCTAAATGTGGTCTACTAAATTTTTGTTGAGGATCTTTGTATCAGTGTTCCTAAATGAGATTGGTCTATAGTTTTCTTCTTTTATTGTATTTTTATTTCATTTTGGGATCAGTATAATATTAGCTTCATGGAAATAGTTTGTAAGTGTTCCTTCCTTTGCTATTTTATGGAACAGTTTAAGGAGTAAGAGTTTAAATGTTTGGTAGAATTATGCACTGAATCCATCTGATCCTGAACTTTTTCTGGTGCAAAGGTACATAATTACTTCTTTAACTTCATCAGTGGATATAGGGATATTTAAATAATTCAATTCATTCTGGTTTAATTTGGGTAAATTATATATACTTAGAAATTCATCCATTTCTTTCTAATTATCAAATTTTGTGGAATATAAGTTTTCGAAATATGAATTTCCTTGGTATTAGTTGTAATAACTCCATTTTCATCTCTAATTTTATTAATTTACATTTTCTCTCTTTCAGTTTTGGTTAAATTAGCTAAGGGTTTATCAATCTTGTTGATATTTTTCAAAGATCTATCTCTTTCTTTAGTCCATTCTTTGTGTCATTTTCCGTGTCTGAATTTTAGATATTTCCCCCCTGAATTTACAAATCTGTGCTTGTTTTCTGCTTTTGGGATTGGATTATTCTTGTTTTGCTAAAGTTTTAAGTTGCATTATTAAGTAACTTATTTATAATGTTTCCATTTTTTGATATAGGTATTGTTATGAACTTTCCTCTTTTCACATTTACTTTTCTTTTTTATGCATGTATATTGTACACACATATGTGCATACATACATAAATAAGTATATTTCACACATTTTTCATACATGTTCCTTTTATAAACACAGTTATATAACTTTTCAATGTACAATACAACAGAGATTTAACAGAGGTCCTGCTATATACCAGGATTTTGCTCAACACATACATTATAAAGGAGATGTATTTAATGGAGCCTAAAAGATAAGGAGCATAAAGATTGACAAGAGTAATGATCATACCATTTTGACTTATAAATTATTGTTGTTGCTGGTTTAAATACTTATTGCATAACTGTATATCATTTAGATTTGTTATTTTAAAATGTATTGTGAGCTACACTGGAAGCTTAGTCTAAGAAGCCTGCCTCTGGTGAAAACTGATTTGAAAATCAAGTTCATGTTCATTAATTGGTGATGACAAACCTAAAGCTTTGAACCATGAATATTAATCTGTTTAAAATTTTTTAAAAAGTAAAAAAGAAGCACTTTTGGGAAAAAAGATCTAATCATGAGGCCAAAATATAAAAAAGATAAAAAGTCCTTCTCTGACTGAGATGGCTTTGTAGTGCCCAAGCTTCTCCAACCTTTTCACATCTCTTTTATCCCTGAATCCTCCCTCCAAATAGTTGCTCATGAGACATTTCCAAATTTATGTTTTTGGTGATCATATTCAAAATCCAAGGGCTGCACTACTTTGTTCCAGAGCTTAGCTCTGAATGTCACAGGTGTTTTTCCAAGAGACATCACCACACTTGTGCAAATTGGTGGTGGTTTGGGAAGAGAACAGAGGGGTCGAGTGTTCTTGGGAGAGTACTTATATAATTATTTTCTTGTTTTGCTTAGTGAATGAGCCCTGGTGATCCATGAGCCACTAAAATCTGGATTCTACCTGCTTTACTGATAGATGGCATCAGGTTCTTAATCAATTAAGCCAAGGAGCAAGTTAAGTGGGCAGTCAGCAAATGGTGGACACCAGAGACAGTGCTTGATGGTCCTTCCAGCAGAATATGGAAGGGACGAAGGAAAAGGATTGATTTTGCATGAGTCCACAGGAAAGACAGCATCTTGCATCTTGCTAACCCTCTGTGGTGATTATTAGTAAGCACAATTGAGTCAGAAGAGAACTTGCTGTTTTTCCCTCTCCTATTCTCTCTCTCTTTCTCTATTCCTCTCTCTGACTTCATTGTCCTAATAAAGGCTTTGCATCTGCATCTGTGTGGGAGTCACTGGCATGGGAGTAAATATGGTTTTGAAATAACTATTTAATATCACCCAGGGCTGACTCAACAGATACTTCAAATGAAATTCATGAATATTCCAAGTAAGGATTTCTGTGTTGAGGAGCACGCAAGAACAGTAGACTTCATGCATGATGAAGAATAAAATAGGGTGAGGTTCACAAGTGACACCACAAATAAAAGTGAACTATCTTCTTTAAAATTCTATCTAGTCTTAGCATTTCGTTCTCCCATGAAGAGTTGAAATAGTGTTTCTTGTTTCTTCATTTACATGTTTGGATGGGTTGACTCAATTATTAAAGCCTACAGAGGTTTATTTGTTCACTTTTCTGATAGAGTCCTCACTGGAAAACTGTGCAAAGACACTCTCTACAGGTAAACATCAACAAACATGCAGTGTGCAGCTCAGCAGCAGCATTGAGATTGCCCAGGGTGACCAAGCTGCGCTGATGGGCACCAGCCGCAGCAACACCATCTTGTGTGCATTTCCTGTCAGCACACTGCAGTGAAGTTAGACAAAGTACTATCCAAAGCAGGAAACGGAATCCATGAACTGACCTAAGGCACATAGTGTAGTTTAATCCTAAAATAATTGATAAACTTCTTTGCACAGACAGCTTTTGGACAGATGAGGTACAAAAGCGAATGATTCTCTTGCGCTTCAGTTAACCGAATATTTACAAATTCTAGGCAATTTGCTGAATAGAAGCTTTGTGGTAAGTCTTTATTAACATAGTTCATTTTCTATGTGGAATTTTCATGACAATTATTAACACCTATTGTTGGTGTAGAATTTTAGTTACACATCACACACACTTTAAAAAGTAAACATGTACATGTTGGTTATAAATGATAATATATAGTGGAGGCTTCTTAAGAGAGTTGATTTTCATATTCATACAAGAATATAGCGAGTTTATAATATTTCCACAGCTTAATCTCCAAACCTATCGCTCCTCCTCTTCCCATGGTAAACCCTTTTCTGCCAGACTCCCTCCTGTGTTCATGTCTTTTTGCATGTTTGGACTAATGGGTTTCACCTGAATTTTCTTTGATAATGTGTGTCTGAATACTTGCTGGACCATGAATCATATGCAACAGGTCTACTATTGAGGAAAGCATCTTCTCTTTCCCATGGTCATCATGAACCCCCATTGGTCTATCAAGAACACGTGGGGCCTCTTGAGGTCTTTCCCCATCCATGGTGAAATGTTACTAGTCTTTAGGAAAATCACATAGCAGTACTCAATTCATAGATGCAACAGCTCTATCACATACAGAAGATTAAAAACCCATAGAGGGGTCAGACTATTACAATCTTATCACCTCTACCCCAGTTCCCCAACGTTAGTGTGGGAGAGGGTTATAAGTCCTATTTGGGCCAAGCAACACCCTTCCCATTCTTTGAGATGATATTTTTATTTCCTTGTCTATAACAAATATACTTAAATATGTGTGTGATTAATGTGAATATATATGCATATATTTGTGTGTTTGCTATACATGTATATATATTTGACTGTAACACATGTGTGTGTGCTTAACTGTAACCTATGTGTGTCTAATATATATGTCTGTGTGCATGTTTGATCATAGCACATGAATGCATATGAGTGTGTTCATAAACATAACTTTAAATTGAAATCTAATATTAATGGATTGTATTTTGTCTCCTTATTATTGATATTTCTTTTTCCTTTTTTGGTCTTATCATATACCCACAATATTTTTAGAATTTCATTACAAATTTTTAAAAGTTAAGCAATGCAATTTTATATTTAATTTTCAATTGATTATATTATTACTTTGTGTTTCCTGCAAGTTTTAGAATCATTTCCAAAGGACTATAACAAAATTCTGTTACAAAATACTGGGTGAATGAATTTTCATTCCTGTGTATGTTTCTTAATTTTATATGAAACGAATATTGTGTTTTTATTTTGATCAAGTTTCAGTTGGACCTCTTTTAGCTTTCCTTGGTATAGTTTTGAAAAATTAATTTATATAGTTGAACAAAGTAATCTATCTAAAATGAAACTAAAGAACATTTCTTTGATCTCTATTCTTAGCAAGAGCCTTTGGTTTTCAAAAATTAGCCATGCAGCTCCTATATTCTGAAGTGATTTTAAATATACTTCCCCAAAAGTTATGAACCTGGGAACATATCACAGAATTCAGGGTGAATTCAGATCAGGAAAAAATGGGCCACTTAAATAATGTTGGGGATAGAAGCTTGAGCACACAGGAAGAAAATAGTGTAGGTTTTTTTTTGGGGGGGGGTTAGAAGAATGTACCAGCTAAGGTCTTGACCAATAATAAAAACCAACCCATTTTCAGTTGTTAACAGGAACAGGTATTGGAGGGAGGGGGATAGATTGGTGAAGGGAGAGAAGAATAGGTGAGAAATGGGGAAGGAAGAAAAGCAGGGACAACCACTCTACTCTCTTTGGTTAGATAAAAGGAAATTTTTAATAAGAAATAGAAACTGATCCAGTTTAATCCAGACAGGCTATGGAGTTAAGAGATCCAAAGTTAAAAACAAGCCATTAAAGTCTGTGGGAAGCTATCAAGTCTCTTCTTATTATACAATCCAAATTCTTTTTCTGATGTTCCACTCTGTTTCCATGGTTTAAGTTTCCACCAGAACCACGCTCCCTGAATATAGTTTTTTGTGTTTTGCTTGTTTGTTTGTTTGTAACACTCTACTTCTTGCTGCTCTACAGCTACCCATTGTTTGGAAAAATCCCTCTATTATGTTTACTTTTCCTGGGAGACACAAACAAGTATCCCTACTGCCCTACTGCTCCCTGCATGAATCTCAGGCATCTTGACTGGTCAGAGAGTTTCCTTTAGGTACCAGACTTGTCCATTCTATTCTCCTGCACAGTTGCATGCTGATGGTATAATCTTGGGAGGAAGCTTTGGGAAGCTTGTCAGTTTCAACTTTCTTAGACTGCAGGTTTGTTTAATTCCAGAATTTCCTGAGCTTCACTTTTTTCTCCTTGAGGGGATGATTTAATTCAAAGAAAATTACTATACCACATCTTGGACCTAGTTTTTGACTGTATCCCAAATACCTTTTAACTCTACTCCTTATTTAGAGAGATTCTTTCTTCTCTTCCATCTTTCTTATCAATTAGTAACTCTTTTTTTTTTTACTGAATCTTCAATATTCTGGCATTATTTCAGCACAACAAAGTACAGTTATTCTAAGTTTTGTGGTTGTTTATCTGTTTTAACCTGAGTTACTTGAGGTAAGCTCAAGAACTTATTATAAAGCCTAATCAATCAATGTGCTTAATAAGTATTTTCTTAAAAAAGTTCATTATTTCTTCTTCTATAGCCTAAATGTAGAGATAAAATAAAGTTCCAAATCACAGTGTCTACATCACTTAGATTCAATTGTCTTTTCAACATTTTGGTCTATTTTTCTCTAGTGTTATTCTCTTGAGCTACAGTAGGATAACATTTATATTCCCACTTTATGGGGAGAAAAATACAAGCAATGTAGATGACTGTGAGTACATGATTTCATTTTTTTAACATTGTAGAAATATTTTCAACTCAGTACACCTGGAATAAAAGTTCTTATGGGTAAAAAGTAAAACAAATTTAAGCAAATAATTCAGTCTTTTAGCAGTAACATTTGGGGACTAAAATTTGAATATGCACTGTGGTGATCTCTCAAGAGAAGAGAAATTATTTAAAATTTGCCAGAATAGAAAGAAATTCTTGAGTCATCCACAGATGAGTTAGTCATAACCTAAAAATACAGAATCTGAAAAAAGTAAATCATTTCAGAAGATGATAAATGAAAATTATTGTAGCAGGTGAAAAATGGAGCAATTGTGATTTAAATATACTGCAATCAGGATCATTTTAGGCAAATATCAGTAAGGCAGCAAACAAGGTAAAAATTTGCAGTTATGGAAAAATAAAAGAATGAGGGCTAAAATCTGTCCTGTATGTATTAATGGAAACGGTCAGATTTCAAGAAGCAAATTTAATAATAGCATAAAAATCCAATACAAATTGATATAGGTATTCAGGCTTAAAAATGGATGAAATTTTTAATATTGATTCATAAATCAGATTTAAATGATTAACCTGCTTTCACTGCACACTGATGCTCATAGATGAAATAAAAACATGAACAAGCAGAGAGTGCTTCAGACATTGAAATACTGGTGAGTTAAAATTTCTGAACATGGTTCTACCACTACTGTAGCCATATTACTTAACTTCTTTAAAGCATAGAGTCTTCTTTAAAGACAGCAGAATGTTAAAATAAAAGAATGTGTTAGGGGGATGGCTCAGGTGGTAGAGTTCCCCAGAAACCTAAATGAAAAGGCCAGATACAATGAAAGTGCTTGCAATGCCTTTGTTGAGAAGCCGGAGGTGGGTGGATCTTTGGGATCACCTACCATCCAATCTAGTTGCCTCGGTGATTTACACGTCAGGATGAGAGACTTTTGTTTTTCCTCTTTTAAAGTAAAAAGCATCTGAAGACTGAAAACCTAAATTGTCTTCTGACCCCCAGAGACCATGCATCCACACACACACACACACACACACACACACACACAAACATGCACACACAAACATGTGAGTGTATACACACAAGAGCATCTCAGTACATGTGTATGCACAAAAGAGTATATGAAAAATACACTGGGTATTGAAAAGAACAGTTACTTAATAATTATATTTTTTTATCTATTTCTCATTGTTGATAAGGCTTTGCTTACTAAATAAAACTAAACAAAACTTGACCATATGCTTAACTGTTCAAGCTCTAAATATTTTTCTTTTGAAATAGTGATCAATGTAAATCAAAAACAGATAGAAAACATGCTTTGTTATTTTCCCAAACAGAATTAAATAATCGCAAAGAGTGTAACCAGGACATTGTTAACTTTGAATATGTGTACCCTCAGCTTTATCTAAAAAATTAAATATTTAGTGAATGCAACGTGACATTTGATATACTCATGGTGCCTGCAAACACTGTAAATTATATCAAGCTAATTAGTATACCTGTCACCTCACATATTCAATTTTTGATGGCAAGAATCTTTAAGATCTATACCTTCTGCAATATTCAACAGTGTATTTCACATTGTCTAAAGTTACTAATTCATTAATATTTTTTCCATTATGTACATCACACTGTGTGATATTCAATTCTCCTCTTTACTTACCTTTTAGCCTTATGTTCCCTGTCTTTGATCATGGATAACACTGTTTAATGCTAGAAACCTCTTCTTTTCTGCTGATATTTTGCAGTGTGCTTGGGAACTATGTGTTTAGATAGATCAAAAACACTGCCTATAAAATGAAGGTTTTTGGTTCTGTTTGGTATTGCCTCTAGATAGTTTGAAAGAGGCATGCAGTGCCTGATGATTTTATGACACAAAATTTATTTGAACATTTTTTCTCCATAAAGCTAACGAGTTATAAATATTACAATTTGGAATTTTTAGCTGTAACTTTTATACCCAAATAAGCTGCAAGGAATATTCACTACTTTTTTTTAAAACATGTGTCTATCTACTTGCCTCATCTTTCCTTAGTTACATAGTAAGTGGCACTTCACTTGTCATTGTTTTCCATGTTTCCAGGACTTTTATTATCTTTGTTGGTGTGATAGGATGCAGAAGAAAGTTGGGCATTGATAGTGAGACAGAATTGTGTGATGCACAAGTCTCACTGTAAATAGACACACTTCTTATTCCTCTGGTGGGATGCATTTTTCATTTTAAGTTTTGACTTAGGCACAGAATAACAGTCTTCTAGTTCATAATAATAATCATTACACAATAATTTTTGGCTGATTCCAGTTAAATGTTTTATGTGTGCTATATCATATGTGTGCATATGCTTGTGCGTATATGTGAGTGTGTGTGTGTGTGTGTGTGTGTGTGTGTGTGTGTGTGTGTAGGTCAGAGGTTGATCTTCCCAGTTGCTCTCCATCTTTGAAGTGTGGTCTCTAACTAAACCTGAGGCTTGCAGATTTGGCTAGACTAGCTGGTTAGGAAGCCCCGAGGACATTCCTATGTCTCTTCTCCAGTACTGGGAGTACAGGTGTGTGCCACCATGTCCTCCCTTTTCATGTTTTATGTCATTGAAATACTACACAAAAGATGAAGTAGTTGGTCTTGCATTAATTTTTGCTTAGGATTATTTTAAATTATCTCTATCGTAAGTGCCCACAATACTAAGCAGCTAACTCTATCTTTTCAGAAATGTCATTATGAACATTAAAAAAAAACAGAAAATGTATTCTTTTCCAATAGCAAACCATGTTGGAAGGGTGGAAGGTGAGCTACTTTTTTGAATGGTATGCCTACTGATAGAAAAATTACCCATGCCTCAGCAAAGTGCCAATTCGCATGCTCCCAAGGGAAAGCCAGTTGAAACTTAATCAGACACGCATAGACAACAGAGGGAGTCTTGTTGGAAAGAAGGTTTGCGGTGAGAAAGAAAGGAGAAGGGATTGTATAATAAGTTACAAAAATGACATAAATTCACTGTACTCATGTATGAAAGTATTAAAGAATATAAAAACATTAAAATGCATAATTAACTAAAAATAAATAAGCAAAAATAATATAGAAAAAATGAAATAAGTAACTAATGCATGAAAATTGTCTTTTGTAGCTTTTCCCCTTCCATTGGTCCAGAAAAGAAGTGAGGCAGTTTCATGTCTTTTAATTGGTGCCAGACTGCCCTTTGCTCTCAGTGAGGGCCCATCACTAGGTAGTGGAGACACGTATACCTTTGTTGCAATGCTTTAGAGAAAAGCTCTCTAGAAGCTGACAGGTTACACAATTCCTATGAAGGAGAACATGAGACCTTTAAAGATAAAAGTCAAACCAGGGTCTGAAAAATTTCTGTCAGCCTCTTTTGTGACTAGGAGATACTTATGAAGACATCCAGACTTCAAAGACTTTAAATGCTTCTATGTCTGCCCTTCTCTTTTGAAGGTCTTAATAGTCACTTATAGATTTGACTTGATGTGAAATTAAATGAAATCTAGTATATGATGAAACCACTATTATACCTACACAGTGCTGGTGTGCAGCAGACCCAGAAGGCAGCACAGAGATATTGATGCATGTGTTCCTCCTATTTATTTTATCCATTTTTTGAATCAGGGAATTTGGCTAAGCCTCTGGCTGTCAATGCCTTATTGTTTCTTCTTTCTTTTCATGTTTAATTAATACATCATGGAACACATTGGTGGGATGCAATGCACACTTTGATTCATGTGCTCATTGTCTGATGATCTCATTGGATGAAATTAAAACAGATATTACTGAAATCAATTATATTTCAAAGGCAAGACTGGTCTTTCCCTAGAGTGTGTTTAGGACCTTTGCACAAGTCATTGCCTGTGTATGTATATTTGTATTTTTGTGTTCCTTTCTCTTTCATTATTCCATTTATTTATTTTTATACTATAAACATGTGATTTTGGTTAGTATAGCTTTAAACTAAATTTTAAATCCATGTAGTATGATATCCTCACTTTGTTATTTTATTCTACATTGCTTTAGCTGATTGATATACTTTATGATTCCATACAATTTTAAGACATTTTTCCTACAAAGAAGGACATTATTATTACAATATGGATAGTGCTAAGTCTTTGAATTATTTTGCACGGTATGGACGTTTTAATACTATTAATCTTTTAATCCAGGAAAATGGGATATTATGATTTTATTTACAACCCCTTTAAAAGCAAAAGGATTCTTATTGTAGACACATTTTTTTCTTAATAAATTAGGACATAAGAATATTATGTTATATATCATATACCAATGCTGGTAATGTCTACTTACATAGAAGAACAGACATTTTAAGATTAAATTAAAAATAAACTGACATACAAAGTACCTCAGATAAAATAATCAATTCACAGTACCAAGGATTACTGTAGAAGCTGCTGGGGGACAGAAATAATCACATCAACAGCTCCATCAACAGTGTGAGATCTGTAAGTTGCAATATAAATCACCATGGCAACAGGTGACCACCACCTTACGGCATGAGTGCCAAAGAGACAACCAACAACTTTCTGATTGAACTCAAGACCCACTTATCAGAATAACTTCCATTCCTGTTACTGTGAACTAGAACAAGAACCTAAAAAAGGGAAGGAAATAGATCAATAGGGAAGACACTCAATAGGAAGAGAGTACATCAGACTTCTCTTTAGGTAACTGTGACTAAATCCATAAAATGGGAAATTACAGTGGAAATCTTTGGGTCTAAAACTGGATGAATGAAGGGAAACACACAAATCAGTGGGGTGGCCCCTGAAGGGAGATAACTTGACATAACACGTGGCCTGAGACCCTCAGGAGTAGACATGCTAGAGTGAACCCTGCCTGAGGTCCATAGAAGCATATAAGCAGAGTGGAAGGGAATAGTAGGAGAAAAGAAGGGAGAGGATAGGAGGGAGGTAGGAGAGAGGAAAGCTGGGATGAATACACAATATGCATATAAAAGTAGAAAAAAATAATAAAAGTGTAAAAAAGATAATTCAGCATGATTGATGCTGTTTGTATCAGTTGCTTTGTTCATTGCTATGACAAGATTCCTGGCAAGACGCAAATTGAGGAAGGAAAGGTTTACTTTGTTTCACAAGTTTAGGGTACAGTGCATCATAGTGGGGGTGTGTATGGTGGTGGGACAGGCTATGTTCCTAGCAGCCAAAACTTGAAGTTCATGCCGACAGTGCGCAATTAGTGAGAAAACAGAAAAGGATGATGGTGGTGATCAGGTTGTCCCTACTAAAGTAGACCAAGGTTGTATCCCATAGGACAGTGCTACCTACATATTATGGCTTTTCCTCATCAGTTAAACTCTCTGGAAATATTGTAACAGCCATACTAATGTGTCTACTATATGATTCTAAATCAATTCAGCATGACAATAAAGACTGGCCATCATGTTTTCTGTAAATGAAACTGTGATATACATTGTGAGTGTCATGCTTTGGTTGTTATCCATGGTAACATCAGAATCCTTTCACTTTTCTGTATCTTAATTATTCAGATGTCTTATTGATGCATTGGCTCCTAGTATGATTGAAACTTCATTTGATAAAAATGTGTCACTTTTTATCTGAAAAAAAACAGTATGACAGAACAGATGTGGATTTGTGCACTGAAATGTTAGCAGTAATCTGTTATTATGTTATTATAGAGAAGAGTAGTTAGCTTTGTTGTCTTTGAAGTTGATTGATAGTTTGACAAATGCATAGGGTTCACTACAAATTCTATCATCAGAGGAGAGCTCACTAAGAATAAATGCTTCCTTATTTAGAGAGCAATGCAATCATCAAGAAGAACTAACATTATTTTGATGATTGCAAAATTATTAAAATATGACAAATTAGAAACAAGCAAACTACAGCAACACTGAAATGGAAGGTTTTTTATTTTCTTTTTTGTTGACTTCATGTTTTTTATGTTTTAATCATTTTAAAGTGTGTGCATCTTGTACAATGTTAAATGCCTTAAAATATTCCCACTTAAATTACAAAAAAGTTCAAATTCTTGGATCTACAGATTTTTTCCACTTTCTTACTGATTTCTCAGGGCATTTTTTTTACTTTAAACAGATGTTCAGTTTTATGTACTATTTATTGATAACTAGCACTTAGAAAAGATAGTCTGAGCCACTTAATGAAGAAATGACCAATTAATATTTGAAGAACATTTCCAACAAGTGCCTTACCTCCCTAAAGCAGCATAGGTAACCTACTTGCAAATGAATAAAATAATATTGTGAAGAATGGGTGATTGTCTGCTTTCTGTGATGTGCATTGTATGCCACGGTATAAATAATGTATACAGTGGGGGAAAAGAGTGAAAGTGAACTTGCTATTATGTGATTCATATTAATATATAACCAATTAAATAGACATTATAAGTGATGTTGAATATTATATATGACAGAAAAAGAACTGAGAGCATTACTGAAATGTTTGAATTTGCAAAAAAGTGAGGAAAGCTGTCCAGAGATCAATTTGCTTATGATTTTTGAGAGGTGAGCAAGAAGAATTGAGCACACTATTACATATTTATCCTGGTTCAAGATATTGATTTGAAGCTTAGAAATGAACAGGCAAAGACACAGAGACATCTCAGGCATCTCAGAAAAGAAGGACTTCGGTTCATGTGCTTCTATTTAGACATGGCTATTATTTTTACTATTCAGTTGTGCATATCTTTAGGTGCTAGTTGAGGGAAAGATGAGATATTTTCCCCCATTGACAAATTGAACATGCACTTAAGCAAAGTGGAAGGACCTTAAGCATTTGAATGTAAAGCTAAAGTATTTTCTAAAAAGTCTCCCAAATTTTGGAGTTTATTAAACTGTAAGAGAGCAAAGTTTAAATGTTAATTACTCATGAATGACCTTTCTGAAATGCTCATTTGGAAGGCTTGTCTCTGAGATGTTTTAAAAGAGTCTCAGATAATGCATTTTTCCAAATACAATTGATTTGTTAAAAGGTCATATACGTGAAATGAAGACATGTAGGTCAGACAAGTAGGTAAGTAATTGCAAATTGAATGATTACAATTTAGGAGTTTTTTTAAAAATGGAAACTACTTGTCATTTTGGAAGTTTTATATTTTAAATTGCTTTTCTGGTGAATCAGTGAAATTTCTATATGAGACTGTTTTGTCTAGAGTAGATTTGAATTTCAGATGAATCAATATAATTTAAATATTGGTAATTTCAGAAATGTATTTAAACAGATTATTTTATTATTTTTAAAAGTTTTTGTATACAAGTGTAATGATTTGTTCTTCTTCCTCCTGCTGCCCTTCTCCCCTCCCATCCTGCTCCACTTATTTTTCTTTTCACCCCACCTCTCTCCCTGTCCCTCCTCCCCCTACTTGTGAGATCCAGTGGGTCTGATCTAGGATGTCTGGGTATCCTGTGCCACATGATCAGCCCACTAGTGAGCTAATGATTGAATTAATGATTTCCCTCTCTTAGGACTTCTATCAGATCTACTCAGTCTCTCAAGATTGAACCATATCTCTTGAGAGTCTTGATTCTGGTCTCCCCTTTGCATATAAGTTGGGAAAGCATAGTAAAGTAACACATTCCAAGGTCTTATGACTGAAATGGATTTTTAGGTTGTGGCTCAGAAAATAAGACACCTGCTTATAACTCTGGCAAGTGGAATTTTATTCTGGAAACCCAAAAAGTTGAAGGAGAGACTTGACTTCTCAAGCCTGTCTTTCAGTCTCTATCCTTGAGCCATGATACTCTCTTTCTCTCTCTTTGTGTCTCTTCCTTTTTGCTTTTCTTTTAAATGAATAAATATGAAAAATTAATTTTCTGTTATTATACTTTACTTTTAATTCATTAATTTAATCAATATCCAATAAAAATTAAAGATGAATTGATAAAATAAATAGGTATTGTTACTTGTTTTTGTTAAATTCTGCTTAATAAACCAGCTTTAAAATTATTTGGCTTATTGATATAAACAGTCAAAAACTTCATGAGTAATTTCACTTTAAAGTAACAAAACTTTCTTTAGTTTGAGACTGGCAAAACATCAGAACCAAAGGCCACCTGAAGTAGACCATTTGTATTAACTTTTGCAAAACTACTTCCATGATTCAGTTATCATTGTTCATTTTACAGGAAGAAACCAGAATTGTAAATATTTGTTCAACCACTTCTTAGCCAGGGGAAATGCCTCTGTTGTGAACTTTAGTTTGCCTAATACTAAATTCATTCGCTTAAGGGACCAGCAAACTCATGAATGTAAACCTGATATATCATCACTGCTAGGAAACTGGACAGATAATTTACCATAGTTTCCTCCTTTAAATACTTTCTACTGCAGTTTATCTTATCTAAAAGTGGATATACAATGAAATGGTCTACATTTTAAGCCATCAGTGTAGGAACCAGAAGATTGTGGGGTTATTGATAGTAGTCCTAGTTGAAATCATGGCAGCTGCACCACGAACTCCATATAGTAGTGTCTCCTTCCATTAGACTTCCATAAAACTGATCCTTTCACAACTCCTCATGGAAGAGGACATGAGATTCAATGCTACCCTAAAAAATGTGTGGGAATGGTATTAAACAAGAGAGATGGAGAGCTCCTGTATCCCACCACTATGCATCCTTTATGGGACCCAGGTGATCACAAAGCCAGTAATACATGGTAAGAGGGAATTGACTAGAGGTGACAACAGATGGGGTGAGAGGGAGGAAAGCATGGGTGATAAAAAATCCATAAGTTTGTTGTTTATGTAATTAAAGATAAAAAATAAAAAACAATATGTCAATAAATGAAGCTACACATCTCTAAAATCTAGGCAGATAAATAATTTCTTGAGGAATTTGAATCCTGGAATTTGTACCTCATACATGTAATAGTTACCTAAATACTAGGACTTCATTTTTGAATTTGAGATATTTAGATTCATCCTCTTTCATGTTTTACTTAGTAGAACACATTATATCCATTTCTATTAGTGTATTCAAAAATCATGTAATAAGCAAAAATCATATAATAAACAAAAATCATATAGTAAAAATCATATAATTAACAAAATCTGTAATGAATTGAGTGATTTTTTAGGTGTGTTTGTTTTTTATTGCTCATCATAGAATCTTCATTCTTTAGAAATCACCACTACGCTTATATGTGAAAATATTACAATTAAAAATGCTTAGAGAGCTCACAGATATGAAGTCTGACAAATTGGGAGCTGCATTCAAGTCAGTGCAGTATGGAGGCTTTGGTTGAAGCTGTCATTGTCTTGACATACATGAAAATGTCCAGCTGAAATGCGAATTTCTTCATCTTTTACTGCAAGATTTCCAGGCAACTTGTGACAACTAAAATCCACATTCCCTAATAATCTCTCAAGTTTTGACATACATGGTTTTTCTTACACAATTCTCATCTTTATTTTTGGCATGGATGCTTTGAGAAACTAAATGAGCAATCCCATAATTCCAAGAGAATTCACAAACAAGTCCCAGATACTAGCACCTGCCCAAATACCCACAATCTTTGCTAAAAAACCAAGTTGTCTTAGAAGCAGGGCTAGCAGAGGGATTTCAAAGCTTGTTTCTGAAACTCTGTGACTGAAAGAACTTTTTAGATCATATTTTGAAAGAGCAAATTTCCCAATTAGCTTTAATGGGGAGTATTTGATTGACATAGCATGCATTTATTAAAGACTTCATTTGTGCTATAAATAATCTCCTTGCCTTACAAAATTTGGAGAAACTTAAATCTTTTGTCTATCTCATTAGAATGAATTGAATACATACAAGCACATACCCTGCAAACAAGAACAAATGTAATGAGAACCTTGTCGGTATTGGTGACTTAGCTTTGTGGTGTTTCCAATGGAAAGACCAGCCTTTAGCTGGAGAGAAGACCCAGAAGTTAACAATGTATCTCATAAATATTGAAAGCCATGTTCTTCCTTCAGAGAGATTCCAACCAATTCCTGTAGACTCTGGTTGCCAGGAGACAAAGTTTAGCTCATTCCAATTGAGTTCAGTGATCTGAGAAGTGCCAAAGTTATGAAGAAAAAAAAAGTCCACATCCTTTGTGGTAGAAAATGTTCTATTTAAAGCATTTAGACCTTTCAAAATGTAGTCTTCTTTTTAAACAATGGCAAATATTTGCAGCTTTGAAAAATGAGGGTTTTTTTTTCTTTCATGTTTCAAACTCTCATTCACATTGCTGATTCTAAATAATGATGTTTTCTCTCTGACATTAGGACAATCCACTAAGGACTTTCTTCTACAATACATTCTTTCTGCCAAACATACCAAAGACTTTACTTTTCATTGTGAGGTGTCTGGCTATGCAAAAATAGCACTAAGGGAACTGGGAGAAGGCCCAGAGTAGGAGGGAGCTTCCTGGACAACTTTATAACCTCCCTTTCTTTGACTGTACCTTCAATCCCAAGGCAGCCAGCTAACTTCATCCAGTCCACTGCAGGATAAAGGGGGCTTGATTCAGCACGTTGTGTGGCTGACAACAAATTAGTATTGTAGTCACTAATGTTCTAGTCTTCAGGAACGGAAGTCTAAAAGAAAGGCTACAAGAAAGGGGAAAGCAATTTACTCTTACCACTTTTGTGTGACTGCCATAAATAGTAAATAGCCGAAACATTTAATTCAAATAATTGAAGTATAATTGTTGAACATTTAACAAATAGCTACAAGGTGAAAATAGAGAAGCTATGTTCTTGATTCAATAAGCAAACCTTTCCTCAGTAGCCACCAATGTATATAGCAATTCCTAGCACATTGTCAACAGCAGTGGGGGATGGAGCTGCCTTCTGGGATTTAGCTCATCATCTCTTAGTCCTTCAGGAAATTATCTTGCAATGATGATAGCGAAGAACCACAAGTTTGATTCAGCATAACATAATAAATCAAGAAAATCAAGACTTGTACAGATACAGTTGAAAAATTCTAGTACTAGTGAGCCTAAAATTGGGTTGACAAGATAAAAGTATATTTAGAAAATTATTTTAACTATATATGCCAAGAAAATGGTATTGTATTATGTAAGAAAATTTACATACAAGTATGTATTGTACATTTAGCATTGTCCTTTAGTATTCTGTTCCTGTATTTCTTCCCACCACCATCATTCTCATTTCTCCCAAAGTTTCACTCCTGCTTTCATTTCCTGTATATGCAAATGATTCTACATGTCTACATAAGACATACAATAATATATGGAAAATATATGCCCTTTTGAGTTTGCAGTAATCGCAATATTATCCTTTAGGTGAATCTGTTTTCTTGTAAGTGACATAACTTCATTTTCCCTAAGATTGAAAAATAATCCACTATGTATGTGAACTGCATTCTCTTTATCCATTTCCATGTGATTGGAAAGCTAGGCTGGTTCTACACCTTAGTAATTGTGAATGATGCTGAAATAAACATTGACTTGCAAGTATTTCTGTCATGTGTTTTCACAGAGTCCTTTTGCTCAATTCCCAGTGATGTTACAGCTTATCATCAGATATATGATTTTTTAATTTTTTTGAGGAACCTCATTCTGATTTTATTAGTAACTGGATTAGTTTTTATTCCCACCAGAAATGTACAGTGTTCTCTTTGTCCATATCCTCACCAGAATTTGCTATTTGCTTTAATTACTGTCATTTTGATAAACTGAGATGGATTCTCAATGTAATTTTAATTTTCATTCCCCACATAACTAGTGAGATTGAGCATTTTTTTCATGTGTTGCATGGTTACTTATATTTCACATTTTGAGAATCACCTGTTCATTTCCTTAGCCCATTTACTGATTAGTTTGTTCGGTTTCTTGTTCAGTTTTTAAATTGCTTGTATTTTGTAGATTTTAATACTTTGCCTTCGGTACAGCTAGGATGACCCATCACTTCGTTGAATGTGTCTTTTATTATGCAGAAGCTTTTTAATTTCGTGTGCTCCCAACTGTCAATTTTCAGCATTATTTCCTGAGTAATGGGAATCCTATTCAGAGAGCTCTTACCCATGCCTTCATATTTAAGGATCACCCATCTCCCTCTACCTTCTAGTAAGTTTTAGGTATGACACTGAGGTCTTATTTTTCCATTTGGAGATGATTTTTGTACAAGGTGAGAGGTAGGACTCTAATTAAAATAACAGCATTTTTTAAGTGAACACACACACAGGTGTGGATGGATTTAATGACAAAGACAGAAGGCTTCCATGTTCTAGTTTTGTGATATTAATACCATCTATAAGCATAATTTTATTGCCTGAATGAGATCAGTCACTGTCATATTAAAATAATAATGAGCATGTATGCTATTCATACAATGTAATATGTTAACTTTTATGTGGTAAAGACATGAAGGCTTGGACTACCTTTATTCAGATCAAACTTTAAAGAAGAGTACAATTACATTCAAATTTGACATTAAAATAACATCCCTGGAAAACAGCTTGGATTTTGACATTAAAGGGATTTGATTTTAAATACTTGCTCTGCTAAGCTTCCAGTGAACCTATTTGTAAGAGTACATGCCAGCCTCAACACATGTGTTGAGGATCTTGGAGACTTGAATGTGAAAAGGGCTTGAAAGGATCTAAGACAGTCATGTGAGTTCCACTGCTGATGACTGCTGGCTGTTTGTGTTGAGAAATGTTCCTTGTTAGTCTTCTACTCCTTTATCTGGAGTATACAAAATTGGGTGTGTACATGGACTCAGAGTCCATGATAAGATACAACATTGTCTGTGGGAAGGTAACTTGCCATGTTTTCTGAGAGAGAATTATAGGATGGGTAGGTAAGGAGTTATCTTGCTAATGAGGGTAAGTAAAAAATAGAATGGAAATGCATTCATTGCATTGAAAAATTGTTTCTAATACAAAGGAAAGAAAAATTAAAAAACTGAGTATTCCATTTCTCTCTTTAAAAAACTGTGTATCTGCATGTGTGACGTGTGTCCATTTGTGTGTATGAGTGTGGTGTATGTGTGGTGTGAAATTTATGTGGAGGTCAAAGGATGATCTTGGTGTCACTTCTGCCTTCCATCTTGTTTGGGATAGGCTCCCATATATCTCACACAGGGCATATCAGGATAGCAGGCCATGAAGTTTCCCATGATTTTTCAGTTTTTGCCTTCTGTCTTCCAATAGGAGCACTGGGTTTGGAGATGTGCATTGGCACACCTGCTTTTTCTCCAGTTCTTGGGATTTGAACTTAAGTACTCATGCTTTCACAGAAAGTATTTCATCCACTAAGCCATCTCCTCAGTCCCAGTATTACTATGACTCTGGAATAGTAGTAACCACAGCTTTATTTGAACTTGAAGGCCCTAAAACTATTTTAGAACATCATTTAATCATTCAGTAGTCATTAATTACCTCCTTCCAAAACACCTTCAGGCTGACAGAACTTTGGTAGCTTTATACAGACCTAAATAATTATAACCACATGATTCTTATACATATTCAGTTTTTTCCCTAGCTGGAATATCAACATCTGGGAAAATTTCACTGATGTTTGAGAATAAAAAAAATCACCAACATCATTTAGGTAACATCTAAAATTCGTCTCATTAATGAGAAATTTATTAAAATGATAGCCTTACAGAATTATCTATTCTGTAGCATTTTCTGTCTTGTTTACTTAAGCAAATGCTTCACAGTTCTCCAAAAGCTATTTGGTCTTTACATTTTCAGTCAATTTTTAGGTTGTACAATCTTTGAAATTTTAAGGATACCAAATCTGAACCACAATATCGAATGAGCTCAAGCCCTTCACCTATTTTGACTATCCTATCTGAAGACAGGGTTTTTGGGTAGTGGTGTCTTGAAATTCTACATAGAATAGTGTTTAGAATTTGTGAATATTGTAGAACCAGCCCCAGAGAGTGGGAAATGGATTGAGAAATACTTGTTTAAAACTTAGGACTAACAAGCTAATACATAAAAATTAAAGAAGCACAATTTTAAATTAATCAGTGTAGTATAAGTTAGCAATTTGTTGTCCATTAGGTAACAAGAGAACACTAAGACCTTCACAAATAACTTGAATGTAGCTGGGGATAGCTGCAATGGAAGCAGCTATTCCCTGTCTGTGAAGAAAGATCTGTTTCCTCCCCTGGACCCTTCAATTAATTACATTTCATTTTGGCACTCATTACTTTAATATGACCTAGAAGTCATTCCCACTCCCAAATCACTGGTTTGTGAACCAGATTCATAGTGAAACTTAAAAAATGTTTGAAAGTTCAGCAGTAATGATCTGCATTTTGTTATATAAACTAGAGCTGTGCATGTATTCATTTCCTCGCCTCTTCCTGTTCCTTCTTTCCCTTTTTAATTATATTTATTTTTCTACAGATATATTGACATATTAGTAAGATCAGGTAGTCATACCTAGTGCTCCAATTGGTATAATTGTTTATTAGTCTGATTTTGGAAAAATGCAAAAATTCTCTTACTTTGTAAAAGTTGATCACAAAACCATTATAAATCTTATGAAAGCATTTTATTTCTGCTCATACAAACTTAACAGGTACACCGGTCCCCTCCCTCCCTCCCCCTGACTCTCCTGCTCCCCTCTCCCTTCCCCCCTTCCTCCCCATCCCCAAGTGCCTCCCCCCTCAATCCCCGGAGCATCCTTTACTGTGCATGCCAGACTCTCCTCTGGGCCCTCCTCTCCAATGAGATGCAAGGACCCAGGGGCATTTCCCAGAACCCTTTCCAGTGTTCTCCTTAAGCTTAGGAACACTACTGTGACTGTCAGTCCCTAGCCTCCAAGGATCCTAGTGTCTTTAGTCCATGCTAGACTTTGTGGGGTCAATAATGTGTTGGACATAGCGCAAGTCATGCAAAGTCCTATTATGACTTATGAAAACATTTTAATTGCCTTCGTCCCACTTAAATATTGAGATGATATTTGTGGGAATCACATAGAACAGTTTCATTTTAATTAAGTCAATAAAGGGTTTTTATTTGAGTTTTATGTTTAATTTTGTCATGATTCCTAGGCTGCTTGATAGGAGTCCATTTTTCTTGTTTGAGGGGAAAAAAGTACACTCATTGCTAAGAGAAAAGGAAAAGTATTGTTCTTCAGTGTTAAATGGACATTTATGAGTTTTAATACCTGTTCATTGCTGTCTCTTGTTAGTTGCAAATTGTTGAAATGATGGTAGATATGGATGCTGCCTTTGTAGTCAGTGCAACATGGAAATAAGGTGATTCGATGTATGCTGTACTCCACAACACTGGTTAAATCTAACATCATTTTTAAATTCTTATTTTCCTTAAATATGTTTATTTTTGTTTAGTGTTGTATGCATGAATATAGTGAGTTTATGATATCTTCATCCTTTAAACCCCAGTCCTTCGCCCCACTTTTCTCCTGACAACCCTTCATCACCCCTGTCAAATACTTTCCTATTTTCAAGTCTTTTCACAAATGGAGTCCATTGCACTTTGTTTAGTTTGTCTTTAATGTCATATGCCTGCCATGATTCATGCTCCAGTACGTGTCATAGATAAGTGGGTAGAGCACAGAGTGATGAATCTTCCTTTTCTTTCCTATCAGCATTAGTCCTTATCAGTCTCTTAGGGAAATGTGGGGCTTCTTGAGGTCCTTCCCTTTTAAAGTGAGATGTTAGGACAGTTCTTATGTAGATCTCATGAATGTATACATAGCTGCCATTTAATCCTGGATACCACACCCTTGTCATATTTTAGAAAAAATGTCTGCTCTACCATTGCCCCTCTTCAGGGTAATATCTTATCCTTTTTTCTTTCGTTTCCTTCTTCCTTTCCTTAGGACAGTATCTTCCCATATCCCAACCAAAGATGATAGCCTTTAACTTCTGATTCTTCTGCCTCCATCTCCCAAAACAAGAGAAATCCGTGATCACCCTCTAATACTGGAAAGCTACAGGTGTGTGCCACCACACTTAGCATACACAGTGATGGCCTGCATGCTAGCAGGCAAATATTCTACCCCACTGACAGAATTTCTCTGGCTTGTTTAAGCTGTTCTCCTGGCTTCTTTACTTGACTCCAGCCACTGGGGTCTCACTGCAGAGACAATCTCAGAGTGGTATTTCGGGATTCACTCACCCTATTCACTTTGTTGTTTCTGGTTTATTTTATGTATCTGGTTTCTTGTGTGTCTCTGGTTTATTGTCTTTCACTCCTCACATTGTGTAGGCTGTCATCATAGGTGGCTTTGGGTGGCTGTTCACTCATTAGAACATTCTTACTGCCATGAAGATCCTGTGATCTACAGCAACTTCTTGTTCATACCAATTTGACCATGGGAATCTCAAAGACAATAGTATATTTTGAGTATAGCAGCCTATAGATGGTGTTCATGATCACAGAGGCAGACAGGTCAGTTGGTAGAGCAAAGTAGATATGTACTAGCTTCATTGATAAACGTGCTGTCTACATGCTGAATGTTGAATCATTTTATGACGCAAGCAGGACAGAATCTACTCCCATGTGGTTAAAATAAAGATATAATGAAAGGTGTGGCTGGAGAGGTGGCTCAGGGGTTAAGCCTCCGCCTTGCAGGCGGAAGGTCCTGAGTTCGGATCCCAGATCCCACGTATAGACGCCAGGCAGAAGCGGGGGCGGCCTGCGCTTCTGGTCCTGGTAGGGCGGAGCCTGTGAATCCCGGGGCAGAAGGAGGTGGAGGCGTCCATGGCGGTTCGCGAATTCGTCCGTGGTTCTACATACACACACACACACACACAGACACACACACGCGCGCGCACACAGTTGAATAATAAAAAAAAAAGATATAATGAAAGGAATACATATAGATGTGTGAATGTGATGAGAGGAGTAGAAGGAGCAGAAAATCATGACCAACCCCAGAATCATGGAGGAACTAGAAGAGAAATTAGTATTATGTCAGTAAGGTATAGGACTGTGGAAGAAAGACAACCTAGTCATGCTCCATTTTTATTTTCTTAATTTAAAAAATGTTTACTCATTGGCCATTTTCATGCACAAATATAATGAAGGCTCGTCCAATCCCACTCTGTCTTTTTTTTTTTTCTAGTGCCAGCCTTCTTCCCAACCAGTCTCCCTCCTGCTTTGTTGTCTTTTTGTTCATGCGTGACCTACTGATCTTCATCTGAGTTGCCTGTACTGGCATGTGCCTGATCTCTTGACCCTAGTAGTATGTCTATAATAAAGAGTACATGTTCTGCTTCTTAACTTATATATTCAGTCCTCTCTCACTCTCTGTCTTTCTTCCTGGGCATCCAAGTGAGTTTACTAAGAAATAGAACCTCTGCTTCTGTTCCACAGTATTGACTTCTGAATGTTCTGATATTGTCTTAGTGTTTTTGAGTTCCTGGTGAAAATATGCTTCTCTGCATGTCACCAATCCTTGTAGTAGTATGCTGTGCTTATACTGTTGGTTGGCACTCCATTGACATTTTCACTGGTTTGAAGTGAAGGAAGTAAATTGGCTCCCTAACTATATCACCAATATGGAAAGTTTCCCTTCTCTGTTCAGTTAAAATCATTCTCAAGTCCAAAAAGGAACCAAAGGTAGCAAACCATGAGCTCTGATAATTAGCTTATTCCTCGTATCCATCTTAGCTTCTAAGATAACACAACTCATAAACAATAACGTAGTTCCCATTCCTCATTTAGCAAGGAGTAGCACTGACACATTTCATGGATCATGCCTAATAAAGCAGGAGTGTTTGTTTGTGTTTCCAGGATGAAATAAAACCTGTGGGAATTCCATTTCCCTTTTGTTCCATGTTCTCTTCATGTTACTATTAAATACTCAATCAGACTACTTAAGGGAACAGGGGATTTAATTCTTATTGATGATTCTCAGTTACAGTTAATAGTCTAGCTTGGCAGAAGAGTTCGTCACATAACATAAGCATCAGGAACATAAGGAATTGGACACATTATATCTACAGGAATTTCCTGAAGAGGAGCAAACCTCGCCTTCCAGTCTGTGAATTTGCCAAAGTATGTCACGTACAGAAATAGCTCTCTCCATCTTATTCACCTGCTCAGGGAATGCTCTCACTAACCATGGGCTGGGTCTTCTAACATCAATTAGATAAGCATGAATGATTTCTCAGTGTTGAATTTGTCACAGAATTTGTCACAGATGTATCCGAAACCTCAACCTTCAGTTGTCAAGTCAACATCTGTATCTAACTGACACACCTTTGAATATTTGGATCTTGCCTAGGCTAAAATCCTGGTCGTACAGGAATAACCAAAGTGAAGTTGACAACAGAATATTGAGAGGAGGGGGAGAAAAAGAGAGAGAAAGAGAGAGAGAGAGCTGTCTTCTGAATCTAAAGATTTCACATGCTCATTTGTTTGTTTTCATTTACCTGGTTTACTTTATTTTTCCCTAAAAAATGGGCAGGAGACAGAAGATAGATGAGAAAGATATGGATAAAGACAGAGATACAGACCCCACAAGTGCTGTACACTTAGCAGTTCTGTGTAAGCAAAGGACTGGCTGAAAATGAATCTGTTGTTTGGCAGTTGCCTGGTGGCCACACAACACGCCCATGGCTGCAACTAAAATGAAACAGTGACAGGCTTTTAAAAAAATCATTATTAGAATCTTGCAGTGGTTGGCGTGTAATTTTTAATTTCAATGAATGATTGTGGAAAAAAAGTGATTCTAACTTGCAACTCAACACACTTTTCAAATATGGTAGGATAAATTCATATATAACTTTAGGGTATACTCTCTAGATTTAGATGATTAATGCCAGAATGACTCTGTATTTCTATTTTTCTCTCCATTCCATAACTATCAAAAACAGAGGCAGCAGGACTTCTTAGATTTCAGGTTTCATGGGACTTTGGGCCTAGAAGCTTTTCAGAGCTTCTGTAGAACAAAGTCAGAATTCTTTTTGGTACTGCAGGGAGAAGCAAAATCCATGAATGGCTCACAGTGATCTTATATGAAACCAAAATAAAATAGGATCTGTGTTTTATTGTTTTTAAGGGATGTCCCCATTAACATGCTCCAATAATGTTGTAGAAAGACATCTCAATACCTGGTTCTTGCTTGAAATATATATATCTAAAATGCTTTGGATGTCTTCCCATATTTTTGCATAAAACTGCATCAGTCCAAATGAAACAGATAGTCTTGGTTCTCTCTGTGTAAGTGTTGAACAATTTTGGATGTATCTGGAAGATTTATTTTTCACTCCCTCCTCACAGACTCAATGCAAGGAACCGTCAGTGGAAACTATCCCACCACCATGTGAGGTTGTGCAGCGGCTACATAAGATGTTTGGGTGCTTCCATGACAACGTTAGGCAGAGTTACCACCCGTGTCACTGAGGGCCACTCCAACACAAAAGCATTGAGTAGAGGGGTGAAAGCAGATATTTGTACATTAATGTTTATCAAAAAATTATTTGCAATAGTCAAATGATAGAGGTAACCTAAGTATTCAGCCGTAAACCAACAGATAAGTGAACAGTGAAATTACTGTTTGCCATAAGAAAAAAAATAGGATTGGAGAGATGGCTCAGGAGTTAAGACTTTGCCTTGAAAGCAAAAGGATATGTGACCAAATATTTTTTCTAATTTTTCTAGTTTTACAAACATATTGGGTGATTGTCCCTTCCCTCTTCCCTCTCTTCCTCCCTCCCTCTCTCCCATCCTCTCCTCTCTTCACCAATCTCTCTCACTCCCTTCCACCCTTCTGTCTTTATGCTTCTGTGGACCTCAGGGTTCCCTTTGCATTATCTTCTCTAATCGTAAAATAAACTATGATAGAGTAAAAATCTACAAATGAAATTTAGGTCCAAATTACTTTTGAAAGATGGGTCAAAAATCATCACAATTTTTATCATTGTGATTTGAAGGAACATTTCCAAATTTATAGCAGGGTAGTTCCTTGATTTTGACTCAGAGACACATAATTCAAGACACACAAACACACACACATATCTACCTATCATATATCTCTCTCTCACACACATATATATGAGACACTTAACAAAGATGTTGGGGAACTGTCAGGTATTACTAACCATAACCAAGATGAACAGATTTTTCTTATTAGTAGTATAGAGCCCACTATTTTCATCAATTAATAAAAATAATCTTGATTATTACTTTAGATAAAGTCATTGTCATAGTTAAGCACAGGTGTCAACTTGAATGTTGAGGGTTTGAGCTCTGGCACATTTGAGGAGAATTAGTAGTTGAGTTAAGCCCAGAACAAACCTGAAAGAGATTGTCTAGCTGATGGGGAAGGCCCAGCCTATGGTGGGTGGGACTAGACCCTGGAATAAATCACAGAGAGCTGCTTGAGAAAAATCAGCATCCTTCTGTTCGCTTGGCCAGACATGCTAGTCTGGCAAGTAAGGATTGTCTGTCTCTCAGCCATTATGTGGTGACGGCATGGCCAGTTCCCTCGGCCCAGGTGTTGGTGCATGCTCGCCCATCAAACTGGACCAAGACCTGTAACTAGACTGTCGTAAGAAAGTAAATTCTTTGATCCCTTCAGCTGTGTGATGGTCATTTATCAGCAACCATGCTAATGAACTGCAACAGTCATCAAGCAACCATTGGCTTCCCAGGATCCAGACCTTCTAGCACAGTCCTCAGGTAGAGGGCAAAGAATAACAAGTTCACTTGGAACAGCACTGCAATGCAGGTGATGAGAAGTTATTCTCAAAAGAGTTTATGAACATACTAAAATAAAGGCAACTTTCAATATAAAACATAGTTTAGGTTTTATATAATTTTAATCAGCATAGACTAAGTAGTTAATGCATAGTCTCTGTGTATGCCTGTAGAGGCCCAAGGGTGACTTCGGGAATCACTCTGAATTGCTTCTACCTCCTTTGTGCTTTGCTCTGGGATTTCCCAGACTCTACCCACCAGGGTCAGAAGTGCAGACTGCCACCATTTCTGCTTGATATTTTTATGTACAATCTATGATCCGAACTCAGGACCCTCTGCTTGTGAGACAGATCTTCCTTAACCCCTGAACCATCTCCAGCCCTATTTTCAGACATTTTAACCACTATTTTGTACAATCCTGTTGTGAAGATTTTGATGATGTTAACTATAGACATCACAGAAAAACTTTTGAAATACCGTTGTGAGTTCCAGGGTTGGTGGAATTTTCTTCTATGAGATTCTCTAATGATGTATATGTCCATGAGTAATTTTATTTAAATCTTTAAAAATGCCAAGGGGCATTCTTAATTCCTTTTTCATCAAGTTAGAGCTGACTCATAGAGATAGGTAATGATCTTGTCAAGATGATTCAGCTATTAAGTTCACATCTGTTTAATTCCAAAGCTATAGATCTTCACAAGATTCTTTCCTTCTGCCTTGTAAATATAAAAATTATATATAGTTATAAACCCTTCAAATATATGAATAAGTAAATTTAGCTGCAAAGTAGTGCCATTTTATATTATACATATGTTTACTTGTCTACCATCTCTCTGATCTATAAACTATCACCTCTCTATCATCTAGCATATATCTCTTATTTGTCTATCATTTATATACCTACCAAGCTGTAATCTATATGTCATCTCTTATTCTATTATCTATCTATCTATCTATCTATCTATCTATCTATCTATCTATCTACCTATCATCCATCTCTGGACTATCATCTGTCCTATCTCTTTATCATTTATGATATTATCTTAGAAGGTTCGAAAAATCTACATAAAATCCCTTTGTTTTCAGCATTCTTTTTTTCTTGTCTTTTCAATCTCAGACTTTTGCTCTTTTCTGTGCTCAAACTTGGTGCTAAGGGAGCTTTTTTGCACATGGTGAGCAGATGGTAGGCAAGAGGTCACTCTGTGGAGCTTTGGTAAGATGAATGCAGTGACCAGCCATGGCATTGGATCAGTAATGATGACTTCCAGTTCACATGGTTGGGACTAGCAACATGCCAAGAAAAGTCCTTAGACACTGAACACAGTGTCTCATCGGTGTACAGACTAGGACATGTGGCACCAATGAACCAAGTAATCTATCTAAATCCCAGAGCCAGAAAATAGAATGCCTAAAAACTGAACTCTAGTGATCAGCTAACAGCCCACAATTCTTTGCTTCTTACCAAAACTTCCTTAGATCTGCAGTCATCCTCTTGTTATAAAACTAGTCAATCACATCACAGTTTGTTATTAGCAGCTATCAGTGCTCAAACCATTTGTTCTTATTAACATTTGTGATTGACAATCCCTTATGTGTAATTGGTCTTTACCACTTTAAAATGTGTTGTCATGTTTTAATCTAGCGAACTACTCCCCAGAGTATCTGATATTAGCCCAATTTTTGGTAAAGAATGATGATGCTTCGTAAGATTGAGTAACATGCACAATATCATATAGTTACTTTATGGTAAAGCTCAAGACTTTTGCTACATTTCCTAACTCTAAATTAAATGTCATATTCACTGTACAAAACAGTGGTTACTTCAGGTTCAAAATTTCCAATTTTATAAAGAACATGGCAATCATTTCTCTTAGATATGAAGGGTTGCTCCTTTTTCTAAAATGTAATAGACATGAAATCAGATCAAAATAGTAAAATCTCTAAAATAATTATTCCTGTAAGTGTAAAGTAGTACTTTTGTGATTCTATGGTAACGCAAATAGATGATCTAGTAAATGCTTTCTTGGAAATGATTCTTGAATTTATTGCAAGTGCTACTAAAAAGTGTGAAGCAACTAACAAAAACCAAAGTATGTCTTCTGCCTTGAAAAGTAGCTTGAGAGGCAGTCTCATCTCAGCTAATGTGTTAATTACCAAAATGAACCAACAGAATTGTTCAAAACTCTCTAATACCAGAGGCAAGGGTAGCTGATATTATAAGTCTAGTTGTTTAAATTTTTTAGATTTATCTCTCATCCAGAAGCTGTAAGTGAAATCAGGGAACAACTTATTAATGCATTCAAAGTTACACTCCAAAATCCTAGACATTCTCCTACCATGAGGTGTACATTGATGAATATTTGCAAATGAATGTATAAATTTATTTGATTTATTTGAAATTTGAACAATTAATAATTGGTTAATGACTAATATCTGTCAATTCCTAAGCCTAGCACTAGATGATAGATAGATAAATAAATAGATAGATAGATAGATGACAGATAGATGGATAAGAAAAATAATGATAGAATATAGATGCTAGAGAAGTAGATAGATGATGTACAGAGAGACGATATCTAGAAGTTGATAAATACAAATGATGAACAACATAAATTAATATATGACAGATGTTATATAATATAGACAGACAGACAGGCATGCAGACAGACAGACAGACAGACAGACAGACAGACAGACAGACAGACAGACAGACAGATAGATAGATAGATAGATAGATAGATAGATAGATAGATAATAGACTGCTTTCATTTAATTCTCACAAAATTCTTTTGAGGTATGTTGTCTATTTTATACAACTTCATTTGTGAGTCTTCAAGAATTTGTGCAATTTTTCTAAGACTATATAGGAAATTCGTTCAGTTCTGATTTTTAACAGCCTTACTATATGTCACAAGTTCTTCCAAATTAAGTTTAATCCATAATTGTACCATTGTGGGACATAATAAAGAAACTTACAAACAATACTACTTTATCTTTGAAAGTTTTCAACTTTCTAAGCAAACTTTTTAGTAAATCAGGCTAATGCATGAAAGGTAGTTGGGATAAGTATGCTAGTTAGTTACATGTGTTAACCTGACAGTCTGTAGGATGACCTTTGGGTATTGCTGTGAAAAATTGGTTGTCGAGCAAGTCTGCAGGAAGACCCAGCCAATGGAAAGTAGGTCAATTCCCTGAGCAAATGGATAAGATAGAAGGTTCAGGAAGTTGGCATTCTTTAGTATACTTTCACAGACTTGTCTGGCAAGTGAAGCTTGCTCTTCTCAACAATCCTTGTGGATCTGGTGGGGCCAGTTCCCTCTGTCCCTAATGTTGCTATAAGCTCTCCTGCCAAACTGAACTGAGAAATGTAACTGGACAATCAAAAGTCAGAATAAGATCCCTGATTTCCCTGAATTTATATGTTCATGAATTTATAAGCAACATGCAGACAAACTGCTTGGACCCTTTTAGAGGTTCACCTCAGTTATATAAAACTTATCCAAGGAAAGAAATATGGGAAGTGGTGAGTAGCACTCCCCAAAGTGTAGATTGCATACGTAATTTCATAGTGGCTGTGGGGGCTGGGAATCATGTCTCAATTGTCGAATGCTTTTTGCCTGTTTGCATAGGGGATAGAGAACGAAATTGAAGCACTTGGCTTTTTAGCCCTAACTTTGAGATGCATTCAAAAGAGGCGGTTGCAGAAAAATGTTAAGTAATTAAAAATAAACAACCCAAAAGAGATGAAAAGAAAATATCTGAGGCTATGGGAAAATTTCCACGGAGAGCAATCAAGCAAATGATCAGTTTTCAAAGGCCAAAGAGAAGATGGGCCTCCCTCCTAATTAGTAAACTGGGGAATATTGCTGAAAAGTTAATGTGAAGACTTGGTGGCAAATTTCCCTGGCATTTCCAAAGCTCATTAACAAGGATGCATATTCACGAAAGGGCCTAGCTGTATCATCAGTCTGCCCCCAGCTCGGCTGTAGCAATTGTAGCATTTAGAAGCACATTCCAACATGTTTCTCAGATCAAAGAACATGAAGCCTTGGAACTTCCTCCATAAGTATCTGTGATCTTATAGTCAGGATGAACAAGGTTACAATTCATTCTCTGCCCCTTCTCCCTGTAGAATGCTTACCATCCTTTTAATCTGACAAAAATTTAGATAAAAGTAGCCAGTTTTAGGTTTGTTAAGACAATTAATTTTATATGTCCGAAGGACACAATAGAATTGAAGTCACACACTAAACAATAGCTATTGTTTTGATAATATTATCCAGCACAGATCATTTATTTCAGTTTTATTTTTAGTTTTTTTTAATTTTTTTTATTTCTTCCACTCATACAAATTTGATAAGTACCCCATTCCACTACCTCCCTCCATCCCTCCCTGGATCCCCTCATTCCCTCCCCCTTTTCTTTTCCTTTCCCCCCTCCCTCCCTTTATCACAGTGCTCCCTCCCCTCCTCCCATTCCTGGATCATCCTTTAGTGTGCATGTCAAACTTCCCTCTGGGTCCCCTTCTCTGATGAAGTGTAAGGATTCAGTGGCATTGCCTAGAGCTCTTTTTTGTGTTCCCCTTTAGTATAGGAACACTATTGTGGTTGTTAATCTCTTGTCTCTAAGAATCCTAGTGCCTGTGCTAGACTTTGGGGGTTCAATAATATGTTGGTAATTGTGCAGATCATGCAAAGTCTTATTATAATTACTTTGGCCCTAACTTGTATGGAGTATCTTGCATATCGTTGCTCCTCCCCATCTATAGGCTCTTACAATCTTACCGCCCCCTCTTCCGCAAATTTTCCTGAGCTTTAGGATGGGGAGAGATTAGGCTGGCCTAGCTAGTTCCAGGTGGTTGATGTAGAGTCTCTGCTTTTCCAAACTATGGTATGTTGATTTTTTTTTCAGTGTTGCTGCTCCTACACTGCCCTTAGGTATTGGATATGCATTGGGTCCATCCTGATGGGTATTGGATATCACCCCCTGGTCAGAGATAAAAGGCTGTTAAAATAGAATCTTATTATAAGAGTAGATTCAAAGGTAAATGGAATAAGAGTAGGAGACCGCTGTGAAGAGGGGGGGGTCAGTCTTCCATTTGCAGGATGGTTACCTTCTATTTGCCAGACTCTATTCCCTCCTTTCTGGTGACATCATACACCATCAGATGCAAGTGACTAGTAAGGAGAGTCTGTGAGCCCACCAAATGTCTCATTACTTATTTGCAGTCCTTGATGGTGGCATATTTTCTCTGCTGTAGTATGATCCCCTCTCTCCTTGTTTTGGTGGGGCCCTCCTTCCCCTTCCCTTTCTGCTTATAATCTTTGTAATTACTGTAGGAATTACAGAGATTTATCTTTGAGTGTGTCACTAAGTGGGTTTGTCACTAGGATCAACCTATTAGGGAGTACATATGGCGCTTAAGTTTCTGTGACTGGGATACTTCACTTCATATAATTTTTTCTAAGTCCATCCATTTCCCAGAAAATTTCATTAATTCATCGTTTTTGCTACCTGAGTAGTATCCCATTGTATAAATGTGCCACATTTTCCTCATCCACTTGTTAACTGTTGAGTATTTGGGTTGATTCCATGACTTTGCTATTGTAAGCAATGCTGCTATGAACATGGTTGTGATTGTGCTATTGAGGTGAATTTTTGCTGTATGACAGATTATTCCCAATAGTGTAATACCAGGGTCATATGGCATTTCAATCTTTAACTTTTTTAAGAATCGCCAGTTGGCTTACCAGAGTGGTTGTATAAGCCTGCATTCCCACCAACAATGTAGGAGAGTTCCCTTCTCACCACATCCTCTCTAGCATTTGGTGGTGTTTGTATTGTGGATTTTTGAAATCCTGACTAGAGTGAGATGATAACTCAGGGAGGTTTTGATTTGCATTTCCCTGATGGCTAAGGATGCAGAGCATTTTTTAAGATATTTCTTAGCCTTTCCAATTTCTTTCCTGGTAAAATTTCTAAGTTCCAAGGGCCATTTTTTTTATTATTTATTCAATTGTGCATGTGTGCGTATGTACGTGCGCATGCACATGTGTGTGTGTGTGTCTGTGTGTGTGTAGAACCATAGACGAATTCGGGAACTACCATGAACTGCCTCCACCTCCTCCTAGTTTACTCTGCCCTGGGATTCACAGGCTCCGCCCTACCAGGACCAGAAATGCAGGCTGCCCCAGCCTCCGCCTAGAGTCTATACGTGGGATCTGGGATCTGAATTCAGGGCCTTCCGCCTGCAAGGCAGAAGCTTAACCCCTGAGCCAAAACTCCAGCCCCGAAGGCCCATTTTTTAATTGGTGTTTAGTTTTCTAAGTTCTTTGTGCACTCTGGATAATAGAGCTCTATCAGATATGTGGTTAGTGAAGATTTTCTCCCATTCTGTGAGTTGCCTTTGTGCTTGAGTTACAATCTCTTTATCTGAACAGAAGCTCTTTAATTTCATAAGATCCCATTGGTTGTATAGGCTGTGCTATTGGATTTCCAATTAAGAACTGTTGGCTTAGTCCAATCAGCTCAAGGGAATTCCCTACCCTTTCAACTAAGGTTTTTATAGTCTCTGGCCCTATATTGACGTCCTTGATCCATTTGGAATTAAGTCTCATATATGGTGACAAGTACGGGTCCAGGTTTAATCTTCTGCATGTGGAGATCCAATTTTGCCAGCACCATGTGTTGAAGATGCTGTTCTTTTTCCATTGGATTTTTTGGACCCCTTGTTAAACATCAAGTGGCTGTAATTGTGTGGGCTTATATTTGGGTCTTATCCATTGGTCTGTGTGTCTATGTTGGAGCCAAGACCAGGCTGTTTTTTACAACTATGGATTTGTAGTATAGAATAAGGTTTGGTATGGTGATATCTCCAGCAGTGTTTTTGTTACTCAGGATTGCTTTTGCTATGCTGGGTCTTTTGTGCTTCCATATGAATTTTGAGATTGTTTGGTCAACTTCTTTAAAAAATTGCTTTGGGATTTTAATTGATATAGCATTGAATCTGTATATTGCCTTTGATAGGATGGTCATTTTTATGATATTGATTCTACCAACCCAGGAACATGGGAGGTCTTTACACCTTCTGGTGTCTTCTGCAATTTCTTTCAATATGGTTTTAAAGTTTTCATTATAAAGGTCTCTTACTTCCTTGGTTAGGTTTATACCAAGGTATTTCATTTTTTTAGGAGCTATAGTAAATGGGATTGTTTCTTTCAGGGCTTTTTCACTTCTTTCCTTCTAGGCATATAGGAAGGCCACTGATTTTTGTACATTTATTTTGTATCCTACCACCCTGCTGAACTCCTGTATTAGTTTCAGGAGCTTCCTGGTGAAGTTTTTAGGATCACTAAGGTATATGATCATGTCATTTGCAAATAGAGATAACTTGACTTCTTCCTTGCTGATATGAATCCCTTTTATTTCCCTTTCTTTTCTTATGACTTCAGCTAAGACTTCGAGTACAATATTGAACAGAAGTGGTGAGAGGGGACAGCCTTGTCTAGTTTCTGATTGAAGTGGGAATGCTTCAAGTTTTTCCCCATTGAGTATAATCCTTGCTGTTGGCTTGTTGTATATAGCTTTTATTATATTGATAAAGTTTCCTTCCATTCCACTGTCTCTAGGGTTTTGATCATAAAGGGCTGTTGGATCTTGTCAAAAGCTTTTTCTGCATCTATCAAGAGTATCATGTAGTCTTGAATTTTGGACTGGTTTATAAGGTAAATTATGTTTATTGATTTGCGTATGTTGAACCAATCTTGTGTGCCTGGGATAAAGCCTACTTGATCCCCGTGAATGATCTTTTTGGTATGTGTTTGAATCCGATTTACTAAGACTTTGTTTAGAATCTTTGCATCTGTATTCATCAAAGAGATTGGCCTATAGTTTTCTTTTTTAAATGTATTTTTATTAGGTTTTGGGAATAAGATGATATTAGTTTCATAGAAAGAATCTGGTAGTGTTCCTTCTTTTGCTATTAGATGGAAAAGTTTAAGGAGTATTGGTGTTATTAGCTCCTTAAATGTCTGGTAGAACTCTTTGCTGAATCCATCTGGTCCAGGATTTTTTTTTTGGTGGGAAGATTTGAGATTAAGTCATCAATTTCCTCATATATTATAGGACTATTTAAATAATTCAAAACTTCCTGATTTAATTTAGGTAAGTTGTGTTTACTTAGGAATTCATCCATTTCTTTTGTGTTGTCAAATTTCACAGAGTATAAGTTTTTGAAATATGACGTTATAATACTCTGAATTTCTTGGGTATCAGTAGTGATAACTCCATTTTCATTTCTAATTTTGTTAATTTATGTTTTTCTCTCTTGCTTTTGGTTAATTTAGCTAGGGGGTGTATCAATCTTATTGATTTTTTTCAAAGAACCAGCTTTTTGACTGATTCTTTGTATCATTTTCCTAATCTCAATTTTGGATATTTCTCCTCTTATCTTGCTAATCTCCTCTTGTCTACTGCTTTTGGGATCAGATTGCTCTAGTGTCTCCAAAGCTTTAAGCTGCATTGTTATTTATTTCTGATGTTTCCATTTTTTTTTTTTTGATGAAAGCATTATGAGCTATGAACTTACCTCTTAGGACAGCTTTCATTATGTCCCAAAGATTTCGATAAGTTGTATTTTCATTATCATTCACTCTCAGGAAATCTTGAATTTCTTTTTTAATTTCTTCCTGAATCCAATTCTCATTAAGCATCATAGTTTTAAGTTTCCAGGAGTTAGTGTGTTTTCTGTTGCTTGTTGTGTTGTGGATGTCAAACTTTAGACCATGGTGGTTGATAGGGTACAGGCTAGAATTTCAACTTTCCTGTATATGTGGAGATTCATTTTGTAGCCCAATATGTGATCTATTTTGCAGAACGTTCCGTGTGCTGCTGAGAAAAATGTGTATTCTTTGGTGCATGGATGAAAAGTCCAATAGAGATCTGTATGGTCTATTTCAGTAAGATTTTCATTAAGTTCCAAAGTGTCTTTGTTAAGCTTTTGACCTGTTGATCTATCCCATGTTGAGAGGGCGGCATTGAAATCCCCAAGAATTATCGTTTTGGGGTTGATTTCTAGCTTTAGACACTGTAGGGTTTGCTTAATGAGTGTGGAGGGCCCCGTGTTAGGTGCATATATGTTCAGTATTGTGAAGTCTTCCTGATGAATTATACCTGTGACTAAAATGCAGTGTCCATCTGTGTCTCTCATGATATTTTTTGGTTTGAAGTCCACTTTGTCCGACAGCATAATGGGTACCCCTGCCTGTTTTCTGATTCCATTAGCTTGCAGAATTTTGGACCAGCCTTTTATTTTTAGGATGTGCCTATCTTTTATGGTTTCCTGAAGGCAGTAAGTTGATGGGTTGTGGTTTTCAATCCAAGTTTTCAGTCTGTGTCTTTTGATCGGTGAGTTAATTCTATTGACATTTAATGTTATAATCGATAAATTATTTTTAATTCCAGACATTTTTTATGTTTAGTGGCTTTCGTTTTTTTCTTCAAGCTTGAGTATCATTTCTAGCACTTTTTGAAGGCCTGGTTTGGTAAGCATGTAAGCCTTCACGTTGTCTTTGTGCTGGAAAACTTTTCTTTCTCTCTTGATCATGATGGATAGTTTTGCTGGGTGTATCAGCCTGGGTTGACATTTTTGCTCATTTAGTACTTGAAGTACATCTCTCTAAGCTTTTCTTGCTTTTACTGTTTCCATTGAGTAGTCATTTGTTATTTTAATAGGTTTACCTTTAAAAGTGACTTTTTTTTTTCTTTGAGGCTCTCAGCATCTTTTCTTTGTCTTGAATGTGGAGTGTTTTTTCTATTATTTGCCGTGGCGAGTTTCTATTTTGGTCATATCTGTTTGGGGTGTGGAATGTCTCTTGTATTTGGATGGGCCTCTCATTCTTTATATGAGGGAAGTTTTCATTTATGATAGTTTGAAAACTTTCCTCAGGTGTGGTATTTTGGGATTCTTGCTCTGATATTCCATGAATGCGCATCTTATGCTTCTTCAGGGTGTCCCATAACTCGTGAATATTCCTCTCAAGTATCTTTTTGGCTTTAACAACCTCTTCCTTCGAGCTGGTTAATACTCCCACTTTGTTTTCAAGGTCTGAAATTCTATTCTCTGCTTCATTTGTTCTGGTGATAAGACTCTCTGTTGAGTTCTGGGTTGAGGATAACTTGTCTTTTAGTTCACTTTTAAATTCTGTTTGAGTCTGTTTTAACTGCTCTATGCCTATTTTTGTTTCCTGAAGTGTTTTTCCCAAGTCCTCCAATTGTCTGTTGTGTTCCTCATTAAAGTGATTGATGCGGTTATTTAACTCCTCCCAGATTTCCTTTCATAGTATTGATCATGGTAATGATCATGCTTTGAAAGTCGTTATCTTGATCCTGGATTTCTTGGTTGTTTTCTGTGAATTTGCTCTGTTTGGAATCTGTATCTATGGGGTTAATTCTTTCAGGGAGAGATTTGTTTTCTTGGGTTTTGTTTCTCATGGATCTACACTTTGACTTGGGCATTGTAGTTTTGTTTCTTGAGTCCTTACAGTTTCTATGCGTTTTTGACTAACTGATTTAGTTGGTATAACTGCTCTCTGGCAGTTATTACTAGTGGTTGCCTTGGAGTTGGTTGTGTTTGTCTGTTGTTGTTGTTATTTCCAAGATGAGGCTATTAGACTGTTAGTACATCAATTAAATCAGGTTTAGTAGACAGGGGGTGCCTTTCCTGGTCTGAAAGTGAGCCAGAGTGTGTTCCAGGTAGTTAGAAGGGGGGAGGGGTTAAGGATGATCTGTGGGCTTCACCTGGGACCCGGAATGTGGCCAGTAGTCCACCCCAGCCCTGGGCAGTTTTGGTGCTGCTCAGGCTGGATGGTGGGAGGGGCTTGGAGGAACAGGTGACCTGTGTTCTGGTGAGGAGTACCTGGGAAACAGAGTCCCTTACCTGGACAGCTAGCAAACGTGTGTTCAGGGCCAGAGAAAGGAGGGGAGGGGCTAAGGATGATTGGCAGGCTTCACCTGGGACCTGGGGTGTGGCCAGTATTCTACCCCAGCCCTGGGCAGTTTTGGTGCTGCTCAGGCTGGATGGTGGGAGTGGCTGGGAGGACCGAGTGACCTGGATTCTGGTGAGGAGTAACTGGGAAGCAGGGTGCCTTACCTAGACCGAGCGAGCAAGTGTGTGTTCAGGGCCATTTATTTTAATGTTAAGGAAGTAGATTATCCAGGAAAATAACTGGACCAAGTTCACACATTTAGCTCATAAATTATTGGTCCTCCCAGCCTTCCTTCAGAGTTGGGACCATCAAACGCCTATAAATCCTATTCAAGATCTTTCCCCTGGACCAGTTTTCTTACTTTGGTATGAAAAATAATGATTATTAACCCTAAAAGTAGTCTTTCAGGAACTCATGGTATTTCATGAGATCCTCCCCTTTTCATGGTGAAAAGTTGATAGTCCAAATCTTATGCATGTTTTTGGAGTAAACACAACTGCCCACTCATGTCCAGAAGATGGTATTCATCAGTATTGCCTCAACCTTTGATTCATATGTTCATACCATCCCTTCTGTAATGTCCATACCATCTCTTCTGTAATGTCAAAAGCTAAAGTGATAGTGGGTCATGCTAGGAATGACTATATGGTGACAGAATCTGTGTTACATAAAATGGTTCTAGCAATATCCTTTGTACTGGAAAGACACCCTGATTCTGATTGGAACAAATATCCTTCTCTGTATGCCTGGACAGAACCTGACCTCCCTTTTATTATTTGGAGTTATTCTTCCTCAATTACTTTTCTATTTGCCTTCTCTAGAATGTTAAGCGGCAGGCTATGTCTTAATTATCTCTGTCTTCCTTTCACTGCACATAGCATGGCTCATACAAATAGTGATCCAAGAGACATAATATATTGCTCACTTCATTACAATTATTGAATGCATAATAGAGGTTCGTGTTACTGTATTTCAGTAACATATTATTGGAATAACTATAGGATTTAGACATTGTCAGTGGTAGTTTGAACAACAAATATTTGCTTGCATAGAGTTTTATGTCCTGTAAGTGTCCAGCTGTGATCTTTGTATAGAAAGCAAATATTTAATTAATAAAGAGAAAGCATCTCCATATCTAACTTCTTTCCTGTTATTATGTTTTCTAAAGATCCTTTGATTTTGATTAAATAGAAATCACGGTAATCAATTTTTTTAGTAGATCAAACTGGAATGCCAGTAAACATGGTGAAAAACTAAACCTTTTTAGAAGTAGAGAGAGATACTTTTTAAAAAATAAATGTAAATTGAATCAAATGATAAAACTTTTGTTTTGCCTCTGATTCATGCTTATAAAAGAATGGAGAAATGTGCCAGTTATTCAGATATATCTGGAAAATGTAAGGCTAAGTAGATTCTATGTAGATAGAGGAGGAAGTAGGCTTATTTCTTCTTTTCTTTATTTGACTTCAAACTATAAAGGACTACTTTTATCTATTTCAGTGTTCTGAATAATTAGTTCAAGACCCAGAATGAAGCATGGGCTTCACACTGTGGCCAGTATCCTAAAGCAATCTTTGGTTGTAAGTCAATACATTTTCTCTGGAATCACTTGAGAATGGAGGTATTCAAGGAAATGAATGTGTTTTAAACTTCTATTAAAATACTCTTCTGGGCTCTTTTTCTTATAAATACTGAATGCACTAGATTTTTTTATTCCCTATGCCAGAAAATGAGCAAAAAATATTTTTTTATTGCAAACATAAATCTGTTCTGTATCTTCATCATCTCAGGGAGAGTGAGAAAATTTAACTGTGATTGTGTGATTGATGGATGTCTGAGTTATAACCAGCATCTTACTGATGAAATTTCTTCTCAATCACTGTGGGGAAGAAAATTTAAATTTTATGAAGAATAAATAACCCCAGAGACGAGTGGATTATTTTAGCAAATGTCATGAAACCCTATACCTGTAACAGATGCCATCAAGATTTTTTAAAATTCCCCTTCAAGGTTCAGGAAACATTGTTGAAGAGGGACAGTTAATTGTAAGAGCCAAAGGATGTGATGATGATCAGCAAAAAAGACATCTTCAGAACATAACATAGCTGGTGCACTCATGAACCTACTGCAGCTGTGTTTACCTTCACAAGACCTGCATAAGAAGGCAGTCTGTCAATATTTTATCATGGAAGGAGGAAATGGCCTATCCCTCTCTAAGGGACTATTGATAGTTAATAGTTTTGGCTGAAACAGGTGCCATTTCTTCAGTGGTGTGGCCACTGAGAAGTTTTCTATGCTCCAGGAAATAACCACCACCCATGCTCAGGCAAGTAGCCCTGTTTAAAGTCAGTAAGCTTCATACACCCACCCACACACCCACACACACCCACCCCCCCACACACACACACACACACGTTCACGCACACACAGAAAGGGAGAGAGAGAGACAGAGAAAGAGAGACACAGAGGGAAAGAACTCAGCAGATCACTGGGAAGAAGAAGAAGTCAGTAAGAGAAAAAAGATAATGAGAGAAGGAAATGGAAATGCTTCAAAGTCATCATATGCACATAGAAAGTAATCAAAGAATAATCCTGAAAAAATCCTAATGTGTGGAATTATGTGAAAAAAAAATCTTGTAATCAAAAACAGGTAACCATAACTTGCTAAAAATTAGAATTAAAATACATGCATAACCAAATAAAAGTAAAATAGTCATGTCCCTGAGTTTACTTTAGATTCTGCCTAAATTCTGACTACTTAAGATTAATTGACTTTTAGTGAGAATATTTAAGTGAAGATGGGTATTTTTCTTTCATCCATTAATTTATCCATTTATCATTCTGTTTAGTCAATAAATTTATGGTGGATAAACTGCAGTGTATATTGGTCATCTAAAATCATTGCAATAGTATCTGATCTCAAAGAATAGCAAGCCAGAAAAACAAATGGTTGTGCAGTTCAAATATAATCTAACAGATGGAATGGAAAAAGCTCCTTTTTAGGTGAACTCCAAGGAGATTAAAAAATACCTGGGAAATAGAAATGTAACTATATGTATTTGAACAGCTGCAGTATTCCAGCTGCTGTGGGAACTGGTTCTGTATATAATATGTCTTCTTTGTCTTCCCAATTAAAAAGCAGATAGTATTATTTGCATTTTACAGATGAAGGATCTGAGGCTTTGGAAAGTTAAATCAGTTAGGGTTTTGTTGTAATTGTTATACCATATGTTGAAGTCTTAACATCTGGTTAATGGAAATTCAATTTAAGTTGGAAATAGGCTCATCATAGAGTCATAAAATTAAAATTAGGTGATTAATGTAGGTCATAATTTAATAACTAATGTCAAAATATCGGATCTTGTATAATTCTAGGAATATGTTAAAAATATAAGTAGAATATTATTTTAAGGATCTGAAGATCACAGCAACAATTCACTTAATTCAGGAGAAAACTATGAAAACATTTTGAAACGTGTAAATAGGAACAAATAAGGACTGGTTTTTGAGACTGAAAAATAATAGTAATATAAAAGTTAGTTGGTAAAACTGATGATGGTTCAGTTTAAAACCATGGCAATAAAGTGGATGTCAAAATAAATTACGTCCCTCAATCTTTTTGGTCCTTCAGTGAACATAAAGTGATTGGAGAACAAAGAGATGGCTCAGTGAGTAAAGCACTTGTGGTGCAAGTGTGAGGACCTGAGTTCAGTCTCCCCAAATCCAAGGAGTGGGCACTTGTCTCAGTGATCCTACAGCAAAATGGGAGGTGGATAGACACTCTCCAGAAGCTACTGGGTATACTTATCCTGATACATACAGTGTAAAGCAGCAAAAGACTGGAGAGTGAAGACCTACACCTGAAGTTGTCCTCTGACATCCATATGCACATGTTCATATTCAAACACATAGCGATGTCTAATGTGTAGCATGTGTTTACATTAATGGTCACTCTTCATTTTGCTGTGCAATGACATGTGAAATTATAATAGAAAATACTTTGCCTCAAAACAATGCTAATCAGCACTTTAGCCTTCAGTGAAGCATAATCATTTTGTTAGCAGAGTCTTGCTTTGACTTTGAAGGCAGCTGTTTCAATAGGGTGATGATTGCTAAAAGGGTGACTTTACAGATGCCACAAAATAAAACAATGAAAGCCTACCATGGTGTTTAACTCTTATAAAATATTTCTCAGTGTAATGCAATGATGTCAAGGGAATAATTTTACTAATAAAAAATCCTTCAAATTAGGAATCAATTCTCTCAACTTATTGCTTTGTCAACTCATTTTTCTAGAACATGTTCCATTACAGACTGTCGTGAGAAATATCTACTTTTGTTCATCGAAAGGTGTGACTCATCATATGTTTTACAATAAGAGTTTAACCATTCAGTTACATCTTTAGGCTCTTTTCCAATTCACGTCTTATTTCCAGAATATCTTCATTTACTTCTTTTATAGAAGATTTTGATCTTTTCAAAGTCTTCCATAAAGATTGGAATAAAACTAGTACTGATGATGCTTTTTTAATCCATCAATGAATCAATAATGTTTTAATGATATCTATAATGATTAATCCTTTGGATTCTTAATTACAAATCTTCTGGAATGTTTCTTTATTTGTTTTGTATTAACTTATTCTCTTAATTTTTCTATAGATCAATCAGTGGAATGACAGCTATAATATACAAAAGTATATTTATTTAATAATAAGACTTGAAAACAAAGTTAAGACCTAATCCATGGACTGAGAATTGGATGTTGTGTTAGTATAAAAATGTTAATCTCATTGAAAATCTCACCAAGCTCTCAAATGACCAAAATCATTAACACTAAGCAATAATCATCAGAAAATAATTTCTTCTTTTTTGACCAGTGGTCTCAATGATGGTTTTATTGTATTAAACAAACCACATTGTAAGTAGAGGTGCCACCATCCAGACATTATTCCATTTATGGCCAGAAAAAGTACAGACACATTCTAATTCTCAGTGGCCCTTATCCCTTTTTGACTGTAAGAGTGAACATTAGCTTCAATTTACTGTCGTCAGATTCATTATGTGCTAACAAAAAAACAAATCCATCCCTTGAAGATTTGAATCCAAATGTCAATTTTTCCTCTGTATACGAAAGCTTTTGAAGACATCATTGAATATAAGGCTGTTTCACCTACAATGAAAATCAGTTACTAACCACACTAAGCTAGATTTTCTCAACAACTTACTGTAGCTTCTACTTCAGCACTCACTTCTTTACCCTGTGCTTTTTGTTTTATGGAAATGAGTTATTTTTTCCCCTTAAGCACCATGAACTAATTTCTGCCAGGCTTAAATGTGTTTTTTGTTTGTTTGTTTGTTTTTTATGAAGCTTCCGCCCTCTTTAAAATCCTTCATAGAATCAAAGAGAATAAGGGACTTATTCTGGGTGAGGTATTGGTTTAAGAAAATGTTTGGGCTAATTTGATCATTGATCTGGATCACTCAGATATTCTCCTTATCAGCAATCAGGCTGATTGCTTTTGATTCATTGCCAATGGTGGTGACTGAAGGATCAATTTTCATTCCCTCAAGAAATTTGCTTTCTGGGGGCTGGAGAGGTGGCTCAGGGGTTAAGCCTCTGCCTTGCAGGCGGAAGGTCCTGAGTTCGGATCCTAGATCCCACGTACAGATGCGGGACGGAAGCCGGGGCGGCCTGCATTTCTGGTCCTGGTAGGGCAGAGCCTGTCAATCGCGGGGCAGAGTAAACAAGGAGGAGGTGGAGGCGGTCCATGGAATTCGTCCGTGGTTACACACACACACACACACATACACACACACACACACACAGGCATACACACACAATTGAATAAATAAGAAAAAAAAGAAATTTTCTTTGCATCCACAACTGGACAACTGCTGTAGGAGATCCAGCTTTTTTGCCCTGTCTTAAATTTCAACATGTCTTTTTTTTTTTTTTTAAGCTAGTGTTACCATTCCCATTCACTTGAGCACTTAGTCTTTGATGGTCCTGCTTTTAATATTATTTTGTCTTAGCGAATTGGAAGAACCCAAAGATACAAAAGAAAGAAGGAAGAGTCAATTGATCAGCAGACAATTAGAGCATAAACAGCATTTAACCATTTGATCCTATGTCATCTATAGACATGGTGCATAAGAACCTTCAAATGATTTGATCATCCTAGTAAAGATTGCTGTTATGTATCACTATGAAACCTAACATCACAATGAGAATGTTTTAAGTGGTATGAGAATGATGAATATGTGGTACATATGTGGTACATGAAATGAGAACTAGCCATTTGAAGAAGGGTACTTACAGATTGGCCAAGTGCAGGATTAACATCCACCTTTAATTTGTAAAAATTTAATCCCTTTAATGTGTGTGAAGTGTGAGCTGTGACGAAATGAAACATGTCTGCAGTGAACATGATGTCAGCTGTGTGTTGTGAACTGAATGCTTTCTGTGGTTTAAAAATCCTAATAAATCTGAATTTCCTGATATTTTCAAGTGTAATAAATAAATATACTCAACCTGTAATTTTATGAATTAAAAATAGACTAAATCAGAGGTAAAGTTCATTATATCAGTGCAGAGTATTTTCATATTTTCTCATATAAATTATGATCACTTTCCACAAACCCCAAAGAGCTATATGCAAAATTTTATATTAACATATATTTATGATATTTTGTTCATTCCTGAGTAGCAGACAATTGTATTTAAAATTTATGAAATAATTCATTTGTAGCTCCTACAGTATAATAAGCATTCCTTTCTACTGATTTCCATTTCATACACTGTGAAAGGTCTTGGTGGTTCAAGATTCAAAGTTCGAAGAAGTGAAGAGTGTTTACAGGATACACTCAGATGCCTGGAGAATATGGCTCCAATCAGGTTCTACGGTCTCCTGTTTAGTTTTTCCTTCCCAGAAATACTGTCCCAGATCAAAAAACAAATTTTATTTCTACACTTGTATTTTAACATGATTTCCCACACATATATAATGCACACTGAGTATGCTCACCTCTGCCTTGTCTACTCTCCCCATCACCCCTTTTTACATCCTTTCCCCATAAATAGATTTCATATTTGTCTTTCTTTTTTTCCATTTGTTGTCCACTGAGTAAGACCAGGGCTGTCTCTGTGCAAGTATGAGTCTGGCCCTATCCTTTGGAATCTCGTAGACTCAGCAGCTGGACCAAAACTGAAGCCAATTATTGTCTCTCTCCCAGGATCTGGTATTAACGCATAGCTGAACAGTAAGAAGCATGGTTCTCTGAGCAGTTCCTCTTCCATACCCATTGTTGTACGACCAGTCTTGTGCTAACTCAGTGAAGTTCCATGGTTGCTTTGGTTGTGTGTCATGTCTGAAGGATAATGTTCCAAAGCCCCTCTCCCTAACTTGCAGTCCTTGAATGCTTACCACTCAGAGAGGGGGTGATATAAATGGCTTTTTTTTTTGTGGTTTGCATTTTTTTTATTTCCATTCAAACAAACTTAACAGGTACACCGGTCCCCTCCCTCCCTCCAACCTCCCACCACCCTGTGCCCCCCTCCCCTCCCCCCTTCCTCCCCATCCCTTAGTGCCTCCCCCTCCCATCCCTGGAGCATCCTTTAATGTGCATGTCAAACTCTCCTCTGGGTCCTCCTCTCTGATGAGGTGCAAGGATCCAGTGGCATTTCCCAGAACCCTTTCCTGTGTTCCACTTAAGCATAGGAACACTACTGTGGCTGTCAATCCCTTGCCTCCAAGGATCCTAGTGCCTTTAGCAAATGCTAGACTTTGTGGGGTCAATAGTGTGTTGGACGTTGCACAGGGCATGCAAAGTTAAATGGCTTGTTTATATCTGAAGCCCCAACTGTTGCTTATTCTTGCATTTTGAGCAACATGAAGTTCCAGAATTTACTGTTCACTAAGTTGGAGGTTTCTGTGGTTAAGGATTGGAGTACCTTTTGTCTGTAGGAATAAACATAGATAATTTACAGATGCTTTTATGGTTTGACTGGTCCAACTATTATGGATTTAAAAGTAGTAGTAAGTTCTCCCTTGGACATACAACATCCTTAGACTTTTTTTGGTCCATTAATGTAAATCCAGGTATGGATTTTCTCCTGTGACGAACGTCTGAATCCACTAAGAGAGCAGTTAATTACTCTGTATTAATCTGTCACTATTGCCAAGACAGGCACATATTGCACAGTAAATTGGTAGGCCTTCTAGCTGAGTAAGTGAATCCCAGCAGGATTTTCTACCCTGGATATATGCATAGCATCTTCTGGCACTTTGAAAGCTACTCAGCAGTAAAGAAGTTTTCAATTCATTGTCACCTTAGGTAACCATGCATAAGAGGGGGGATAAGATCATAAAAGTCTAAAGGCAGAAGAGTTGTACTTCTAGCCAAGACATTACAGGGTTGTTGCATCCTGGAGTTCATTACAATGAGATCTACTACCTTCTATTCTATACAATGGACAACATATCAACACTCTCCCATGGCCCAATAAGGATCTCAGTTGAAACAACTATACTTAGAAAGAATATCTAAGGCAGTTGTTGAAAAAAAGAAGGGGCGCCTTTCCACTTGTGAACTTGCCCACTGAAGGGTCACATATACTACCACAGGAGCTCTAAAGGGAACCAACCCTATGCTCCACATATGGAGAGAGACAGGAGAATGGTAGGGGCAAAGCTGGAGTGACAAAGGGTAGGAAGGGTAGGAGGTCAAATGGGAAAGGAAGGCAGGAGGGAAGGAGAGGGTGTAAAGGCATAAACTCATTCTGTTTGTATATGAAAAATAAATTAAAAAGAACCCCTAAAATATCAAGTGAATTCTCCATTCACCTTTCCTACTTTAACATTTCAGAAAATATATTTGTCCTTCACTAAGCTATTACACATTTAAGTAAGAGATCATCTTTAGTGGCAGAATTAAAGCACTGTAATAGCAGACTTTTCCTGTAAAAATAGATCTAATTTGCTTAAAATATTTTACATTATCTATTTTGCTTCCATTAATATTAATATCATAATTAAAATGTGAAATTATTTTGATCTATTCTAAAAAAAGTCCCTCATTTAAATTATAGAACTCTTAAAAGGAAAAATTGCATATCTTCTCATTTTATTATGAAGTTACCTTTTAAATAATCCATGTAAATGAAACCTAAAATTTTAGGTCCTCCTTGCTTTACATCATTTCTATATATTGTAATTTTTTTTAATTATTTACTTGAGAAAGACAGGTCGGAAGAGAGAAGGATGAAGGAAATAATAGAGATAGAGGAGAGAGAGAGAGAGAGAGAGAGAGAAAGAGAGAGAGAGAGAAAGCACATGCATTACAGACACATGGGTGGAGGTCAAAGACAGCTGGGGTTGGAACTCATTTCTCCAAGATTGTGAGCCTGAATGTTTCCTGCTGAGATAGCTCTCAACAACTCCTGTATTAATTCCTTAATGAACTAGTCTGTTTTATCATTACACTTTGCACATTGCATTAGCAACTTTTTCTTTCTTTTTTTTTTTTTTATTCAATTGTGTGTGTATGCATGTGTGTATGTGTGTGTGTGTGTGTGTGTGTGTGTGTGTGTGTAGAACCACGGGCGAATTCGGGAACCACCATGGACCTCCTCCACCTCCTCCTTGTTTACTCTGCCTCGGGATTCACAGGCTGGGCTCTACCAGGGCCAGAAACGCAGGCCGCCCCCTGCTTCCGCCAGGCGTCTATACGTGGAGTCTGTGGAGTCTAGGAGCTGAACTCAGGACCTTCCACCTGCAAGGCAGAGGCTTAACCCCTGAGTCATTTCTCCAGCCCCTGCATTAGCAACATTTTCTGTATATTAGTGCCCTATTTTCTTTACTGTTAATCTTATTGCTCATTACTCTTTGCATGCATGATGATATGATATCTTCTGGAATACTTTCTCATAATTCTCTTGAAGATTTCCAGTAACACCTTGAAAATGTTAAGTAACATTTATTTTTCCTCTTGGTCTTTCTTTTTTTGCTTTAAATGAAAATGTAGCTGTTCATAATAGTAAAGTGATAATTGGATTTATAAATTTCCATAGAATATAATGGAAACAATGCTAATAAATTTCAGTAGCCTAGCTTGTATCCCTATCATTCACTAGTTTTGTGACCTTCATAAACTAATTTAAGTCTTTTGAACTCATATTCTTTGTCTATATAGGAGGTAAATTCAATTTTAATAGTTTTCTGCATTTCTTATGATAATGATAATGTGTCCATCAGTCAAGTAAATTTGCTTGAAATTATGTAGATTACAATTAGAGCCATGAGTTTAGTACATTAATTTTACAAAAATCTCTGCAACATTAACATCATGAGGATGAGAGTGTATTAACATGTTAAAGCTTTTCGTGCTAATCCTGATTTACCTAATTATACCCTGTCCTTCCACTTCTGTCTACTAAAACTTGAAGCCATAGTCTGTAAGCCTCCTGTTCTTTATCTAGCTTGTGTACTGTGACACTTTGTCTATACTACTGCTTCCATGGAGCCCCTTTCTCCCTGTACACTAATCACCAAACCTGTGTTCTTCCTCATTTTTACTCATCTTTCCTTCTCTGGAGGCATTGAATACTGGGGCCACCTGGAGTTTTATTCCTTCTTAGGTTCATAATGAAAGATCTATTTTGCATCTCTGAATTCTAAGGCCTATCTTCTCTGTAGAAGGTACTAGAGGTATTCTACTTACCCTTCTGTTATATTCTACTTACCCTTCTGTTACCCAAGTAATGAAGGTACAAAGGGTTTATTACTTGGCCTGTAGTTAGAGATCTCTGTAGTTAGGGGGAGAGAGAGAGAGAGAGAGAGAGAGAGAGAGAAAGAGAGAAAGAAAGAGATCAAGCCCCACCCCCAGTGATACTTTTTCCAGCAAGGCTACACCCCCTAAAAGTGCTATTGACTTCTTAGATAGCTTCACCAGCTGTGAACCAAGTTGTCAAACACTCAGGCCTTTGAGAATCATTTCACATTCAAACCTGACATCAGGTTTATATATAAATATTAAAAAAAGTTTTGATGCTAGATTCAGGTAAGATGTTTAGTCTGTTTCTTTTTTCTCATTTGAGAACTTGAAAAATATTTGCTGTCAATTTTAGTGGCTTTTTTTCACAATTTATTGAGAGCAAATATAAAACCTAACTAAAATATGACTCACATTAGTTTTAGAAATTATGAATAATATAATTTAAGTGCTGCATTTAAACAATGGCACACATTTAACTAATGGCACAATTTTTCTGACTTTGTCATTTGTTTCTCTTTGAATAAATTCCTGTCCTAAGATCTGTGTCTACTAAATTTCCTGTGACTAGTTCATCCTCTAACACTCTTATGGTTATGCGAATTCTGCAGTTATATTAACATTTGTTGCAAACACCTTATATGGAGTCCTGACATTTATAAGAGTGAGACACAGTGCTCCCCTTACAAACACCAGTACTGCGATCCCACCATCCCATTTGCTAGGTAGTAAGTCAAATTTGAAAGTATGGAATCACATTTACCATGTTATTTTTTCTCTATTTCTGTCATTTACATGTTATTTGAATATTTCTTTTGTCTCTTAACAATTGGACTTCTTCCATAGCATATCACAGGGTCTGACTCCACTGTATTCTTATCTCTTGTTGCCATTATAAATTATCACTATACTTCTTTTGTGTGTTATGAGTTGAGCTAAGGCCCTTACAGTTACTTGACTAACAGAAATATTAAGACAGTAATAATTTGATTCTGTAATGTTTCCTTTTAAGAGAGAAAAATAAATATTTCACATACTCTTATTGGTAGCTTTCAACTGTCTGCCTGTCTTTGAACCTTCCCTGTAATTTAGTAGCTTTTCATGGTTCATTCTGTGATTCTAAAAAATCCAATAATAACCACAGCCCTAAGTCATATCCTTTTTATCTTCCTTATATCCAGTACAAGGTTCTGATTCCCTCTCATTCACTGATGTATTTCTTGCTATTGTTACCTGATAGAAGTTCTGACATCTTTAATAATTATACTTCTGTCTTGTTTCTTCTATGCTCATACAAACTTAATAGGTACACCACTTCCCCCTCCCTTCTCTTCCCCCCGAACCCCCTGCTTCCCTTCCTCTCACCCCTCCCTCCCCATCCCCCAGTGCCTTCCCTCCCAATCCCCAGAGAGTCCTTTAATATGCATGCCTTCCTCTGGGCCTTCCTCTCCTATGACATACAAGGACCCAGTGGCATTTCCCTGAACCCTTTCCTGTGTTCCCCTTAAGCACAGGAACACTACTGTGGCTGCCAATCCCTTGCCTCCAAGGATCTTGGTGCCTTTAGCAGATGCTAGACTTTGTGAGGTCAATAGTGTGTTGGACATTGCGCAGGGCATGCAATATCCAATTATGATTGCTTCGGCCCTAACTTGTGTGGAGTATCTTGCAAATCATTGCTCCTCTCATCCTTTTGCTCTTACACTCTTACCGCCCCCTCTTCCGCAAATGTCCCTGAGCTTCAGGATGGGAAGAGATTAGTCTGGCCTAGTTCTAAGTGGTTGATATAGAGCCTCTGAAGTTCTGGATTTTGGTTTGTTGATTTTCTTTTGCAGTTTTGCTGCTCCTGCAATCCCCTTCACTCCATCCTGATGGGCATTGTATGTCACCCCCTAGCCAGAGACAAAAAGCTCTTAAACTGGAGTCTTGTTATAAGAACACATTCAAGGGTAGATGTAATAAAAGTAGGAAACAGTGAGGGAGGGGTCAATCACCCATTTGCAAAATGGTTAGTTTTTATCTGCCAGACTATATGCCCTCCCGTTCTGGTGAGATCATACCCTCTCAGTTGTAAATGATCAGGAAAGAACGTCTGTGAACTTAACCAGGTGTCTCATTACTTACTTGCAGTCCTTGATGGAGGCCAGAGACTATAAAAACCATAGTTGAAAGGATCAGCCCTTGAGCTGATTGGGCTAGGCCAACAGTTCCTAAACAGACATCCAATGGCACAGTTACTGCTACCAACTCTCAACAGTTGGGATCTTGTGAAATTAAAGAGCTTCTGTTCAGATAAAGAGATTGTAATACAAGCTCAAAGGCAAACCACAGAATGGGAGAAAATCTTCACTAACCACATATCTGATAGAGCTCTACTATCCAGAGTGTTCAAAGAACTTAGAAAACTAAACACCAAGGAAACTAATGGCCCAATTAAAAAATGGGCCCTGGAACTTAAAAGAAACTTTACCAGGGATGAAATTAAAATGTCTAAGAAGTATCTTCAAAAATGCTCCACTTCTTTAGCCATCAGGGAAATGCAAATCAAAACTTCCCTGAGATATCATCTCACCCTGGTCAGGATGGCAAAAATCCACAATACAAACAACAACAAATGTTGGAGAGGATGTGGAGATAGGGGAACTCTCCTACATTGCTGGTGGGAATGCAGGCTCATACAGCCACTCTGGCAAGCCGTCTGGAACTAAAGATTGAAATGCCATATGACCCTGCTATTCTACTTTTGGGAATAACCCCCCATGCAGCAGAGGTTCACCTCGATAGCACAAGCTCGACCATGTTCATAGCAGCACTGTTTACAATAGCAAAGTCATGGAATCAACCCAAATGTCCAACAGTTGACAAGTGGATAAGGAAACAGTGGTATATCTATACAATGGAGTACTACTCAGCCATAAAAAATGATGATGTACTGGAATTTGCCAGGAAATGGATGTCATTAGAAACAATTATATTAAGTGAAGTATCCCAAACCCAGAAAATTAAGCGCCGTATGTACTCCCTAATAGGTGGCTCCTAGTACCAAACCCACCCAGCCCACCTTGAGACACTCAAAGATAAATCTATGTAATACCTATAGTAATTCCAAGGATTATGAACAGGAGGGATGGGGTTGGAGAGTCACACCAGAAACAAGGAGAGAGGGGACCATGCTACTTCCATCTCTTTACTCTTCCTCTTTTCTTCAAGATGCCGTTTCTCTTTTCGTCATGAGTTTAGATACAAAACTGATAATTACTGTGGTTTAGACTTTTGTAAGGAAAAATTAATTTTCTGAGAAAAATATTATTTATATTTAACTTTGAAAAATTCTCAACAAAGATAATGATGAGTAGTTTTAACAATAACCCCAGATACCAGGGTGCTGATTTCATTTGCTAATTATAGATTATTATATATGTGATTCTTAAAAATAGCACCTTACCCAGTATTAATCAAATATACAGAAAGACAGAAGTTGTATTGCATTGAGAGACTACTTAGAAACTAGGTCAGCTTCATGTTCGAAGTATCCAGAACAAGCTATCAAATGCACTCAAAATACAACTTTGAGCTTATAGCTTAACACAGCCTCCAATCCATGGAATCTTTGCAAATGGGCATGTTCAGTGTAAAGTTAGATCTAGCTAGTAACTTCATTCAGGGGATTCCTCTCATCAAGAAGAACTCCCCTGGAGGCTTGGACAGGATCAAAGATATTGCAAATAAAGACAGAAAACAAGCCACTGTAACAGTATCAGTAGGCTTCAGAGGCTGACTTGTTATTCCTGTGTGTTAGGTAATCTCAAGTGGTTCCACACATTCTAGTATCCCAAAGGTGTATTTAAAGGATTATATAGTGGCAAACAGCAGACATTAGTGCAACAGAGTGAAAAAAACAACATTGTGGTACTATCCAGGGATTCCATCCACAGAAAAATGAGGACAGAAGAACTGGACCATGAGCGATTCTATTAACACTGGGCGAATCCAATCAAAATGCTTCAGTTGCCACATTCCCTGATGGCAGGGCCTATGTGTGTTCTAATTCCTTCCTGAAGTGCCTACACAAGCAATAGCAATAGGAATGAGATTTTTAAGAAACACTAAGATGTTGTTTTATAGCAAAATGACTGAGTACTTCTCATAAGCAAAGTACCTGATGAGCACTTTAATTTCAAACTTCTGGGAAGAATATTGGCCACAGTTGAATTGGCATTTTCCAAGTGTTAGCTGGATCCTAGCTATAGACAACACAGACCAGGTTGCTATTAAGAGATGTATATCAAGATAACCATAAACACCAACATCCAAGAAGTTAATGGAAAAGTATCAATGTATGTAACTCATAGCAGAAACTCACAATAATAGGAATATGGCTCAAGTGTTTAAGTGTTTATTCTGCAAGCAAAAGTGTGGGGGTCTACAGATTCCACTTAAAATGCTTGGGGTTGTGGTGGTCAGCTTTTAATTTCAGCAAGGGAAGTCCACTTCTAGAGAAAGCCTGCCAGCTAAACTAACATTATCCATGAGCTTTGAATTTAATTAGAGAACCACCCTCAAAAGTAAACGGTGGAAGAGCAATGAAAGATGATTCCTGACATCATCCTCAGACCTCTACACATTCTGGCACACATAGTTTGTACTGGGACATATGGGCACTCACACATATGCAAACATGAAAATGAAAAAATATTTTTGAGCACTTCTAATAGTTGCTGGATTCTATTCTAAATATTTCCCATGTAAATTGCATTTAATCTTCGTAACTACTTTAGGAGTATTTCATGATATGGAAAATTTATAGAGATTATGTAACTTGCCCGAATACCCAAATTATCAGGCTGAAAGGCTGCAATTTAAATCCAGCTTTAATTAATTGAAGCATTATTCAAACTTTAACTTTACAGCTATTCTTCTTAGTCTTAATTTATTACAGGCAGGTATAAAGAAGAAATGAGGGGAGGATGAGATAAATCCTAACTTTGTCGGTTTCTTCTTCTATGCTAGGTGATAGGCCGGGCTATCCCACCATCTTGATTCAATTTAAGAACTGAAACTCAGGAGTATTCAGATTACTTTCCTAGGCTCATGCATCAAGGAAATTGTAGATTCATGGATCAGATTCGATCTATATACTACAGAAGCCAATTCTTTTAAAATGTGATCTTCTGCAAGAGAACTACCTCAATTTCATCTTGCATAAAGTTTTGAGTATCTGCTTAACTGATCAGATCAGTCACAGGGATCATATTAGTTAGTTTAGAATGACATAGAATAAAAACAAATAGCTAAAATAAAACAAAACACAACAGCAATAATTAAAACAACATAGACTGAGTAGATGAAATATTGGAAATATATTTCCCTATATTTCTACAAGTTGCAAGTCCAAAGTAAGCTGTAAGAAGAATGTATTCCTTCTGATTCATCATTTCCTAAAATCTGACATTTTAATACTTTAAAACAACTTTTAATTTTTGCATATAAATTGACTCGGATAAATCCTGTTCCTCTTAAATATAATGTACCTATGATCTCTGGATATAAAAGTCAAGAAAAGTACTCACTGAATCAGCCTTCTTCCACACACTATCTTCCTCATACTTGATGATAATTTTAGTGCCATTTATGATTACCTGTAACCTCGAGTCAAGACACTAATGAATGTAATTGACCCTCTTTCCAAAGAAGTGCTAAATTCAAATTTTTGTCTGACTCTCTGGCAGAAGTTATTGCCCTTTAAGAATATATTTAATCTGTTTTTTTTGTCATTTTGACATGCAATCAACATTACAAAATATTAGTGGGATGTCTTGCTTTTTTTCTTTCATGCTGTTTTTGTGATGTATTGTACTTTAGAATGCTGAGATAATGAGAATTGGACTTGTTGCAAGTCAGATACTCAAGAGCCACATGGGCTTAGTGGCTTCCATATTAGATAGGTGAGAGGCACCAGCGCTGGTCTCAAATAGAGCATGACTACTCATTCCTCAAGAAAGCTCAGTCCCTATAGAGGCAGCCATTGCTCCACATTTCAATTCATCTTATTCACTTCTGAACTCAAACTGTCTCTCTTCTCAGTGTTTTAGGAAAAAAAAATAAACTTCAATCTTTCCGGAGGGAATTTAGCAACTACAAAACTTAGTGCCAATCTGAAGTGCAGATGGCGGCAGGCCAGGGAGCTGCTGTCAGAGCAGCCCCTTCCTTCCAGCAAAGTCTGTCAAGCTCCAGCAGCTTGGGCTGCACGGGAACAATTTTCTACCCTCAGCTGGTGGAGGAGAATTTCTGCATTGTCATTAGATCGAGTTAGAATCAAGGGTGAGAGGTGACTAATGAGCTAAAGCAGAGGCAAGGAGCATAATTCACCAGTCCACTCGACCCATTGACACACAGTTTCATACTGAAGTTCACCCTTTCTGTGCAAATGGAATCACTCCTAATGAGATGGGCATGACAGGTTGGAGCCAGGAACTTGACAGCTTATGAAGAAAGCAGAAGGAAGTTGAATTTTGGGTGATTGAAATGGGAATCTGGGTCACAAAGTCTGTCCTAACTTTTTTTCTATGGGAAGAATATTTCAAGAAAGAAATAAGAAAAACACTCCATTTTCAGAAGTAAATAATAGTATCTTTTCATTTTCTGAAAATCTTAAACTAGTGCACATTAAATAAGCAATTTAATATTCTAGAAGTGTTAGTATCAAAATTAACTTATTTCTGTGTTCCCCAGAAGTGATGTAATTAAGAAACTAATATAAGATAATACAGCAGGTATTTGTCCAAAATCTGTCTATTACTTTATAGGCCTTTGTCTATATAATTTTCTACTTATTTGCACAGCATTGCATGTTGTGCAGGAAGAAGCTTAGAATTAAATACCAATGCTCAACATTTATATGGATTAGATCATTAATGATAAGTCCTGTAGATATATCTATTCTATCTGGAAACTAGGCAAATTTATTATTTGGCAAATAATATATTTGCTGAGACAAATTCTATTCATTAATATCTAGAACTAATTTTTATCTAGAAAACATTGAATAGCATGTAGTAGTGTCTTTGGGAGTATAGAACTCTCTGGTTATTTACCATATTATTTCTTGTTACTGTGAGCAAACACACAGTTCCATACTGAAGAAACAGTCTATAAAACCAAGGGTAAATTCTTGTCTTGCAATTCCAGGGAAATACAATACACTATAGTTAGAAAGGCATAGAAATGGGGACATGAGGTTGGCTGAGCCCCAGTGCCTTGGCTGTCAAACAACAAACAACAAACAATAAGTAGAACAGAACTAAAAATCCTCAAGGTCCTTAGGATTCATCTCCTGTACAAAAATCATTGGATATATTCACGGCATGTTTAGCTTCCATAGTCACTGACAGCATTTTCTTCTCAATGTGGACATGTGAATGTTTAAGGGGTCATTCAGTGCTACTTTCCTGTTGCAGTTGGTCTTCCTATTGTTGATACATTCATGACCAAACAGCTTAGGCAAACAATTTTTATTTTTCCTTAGGATTCTCAGGTACAGTTCTTATTCCAGCTTGGCATGAGAGCTTATACCAATGTCAGGAGCTGAAGGAACTTGCCTCACCATATCCACAGAGATTGGTGACGGACGGCAAATCTTACTTGCCAGATAGCAAGACCACCAAAGTATGTCAAAGTTATTGAGCCAGATGCCTCAATCTTATTTACCTGCCCAGGGAATGGTCCTATGCACTGTAGGCTATGTCTTTCCAAATCAATGAACCATCTGCAGGCTTGCTCAGGGCTTGCCCCAACTATTAATTTTTCACTGATATGTCCAGGGATCAGCTTTGGGTTGTCACGTTTTCCCCATCTGTAACTAGCATATGTCCTTCCATATCTCGTACTTCCAGATTTGACTGTTGCTATCCATATTACTGTGACTCTCACATACTTAAGCAGACTTCTGTGCTCTGAGCAGAATGTTCCTATTCATTGTCCAACTTGGTATTTTTACTTTGCTGTTTCACAAACCTTTAGAAATAAATTTCTAAAACAACCTAGTTTACCAAATCTGATTCTTTTCTATTTTGTCTGTGTCAGTTCATTAAGCCTGATTACATGAGGGAGAGTTGTTAGAGAATGTAGATATCACAACTTTGGATTCTAGAGACAGGAACCAGAAGTTTGACAAACATGTATCATAGTTATAACTTTCATATAACCTCTGATTCTTCCATATGCCATATGTGTATGTGTACAGTGAGCTTATAACTTTATGCTTTAAAATCAGAAGTTACTGCCTGTTAAACACATATAGAACCTTAAGTTCGAGCCCTAAGACTAAAATAATAATAAAATAAAGGATGCCCCAGGAATGGGGTGGGGGGGAGGGAGCACTGGGAGAAAGGGAGGGAGGGGGGAAAGGAAAGGGAAAAGGGGGGATGAAGCAAGGGGATTCAGGGAGGAGTGGAGGGAGGGAGGGGAATGGGAGACTTATCAACTTTATATGAGTGGAAGAAATAAATAAATAATAATAATAATAATAATAATAAAATAAATAAAACCAATGCTCTTTTCTCCTCACATTCTTAGAATTCCGTAATCCATATAACCTGGCAAATTACCTTAAGTGCATTTTATTGCCACCTTGCTTCATATCCTCATAAATATTTACAGATATATTTTAAAATCTATAATTATACCTATGCGTAAGTACAGTATATGAAATAATTGCTGAGCAAATGTTGTATTACTAGCATTTTTTCTACTAAGTTTACTGTTGTAGTATCAGTGAAATAGGTTCCTAATGCAATATCCTTACTGAATTGCAAAATGACATCATTTTGATACTTCCAATAATATATCCTGGATAAGATCCTTTAATACCCTGCATCATGCTGTATGGGTCATAGAAAACATCAGGGAAAGATTTAAAATAGATGGAATGTTAACTAGAAGTTTAGAATATGATTTTTTTTAGTCAAGGTTTCATACCTGTGACTTACATCGTGATTCATTCAACCTTTGTGAAGGCACATTGCTATGTTTTAAATGTCAGTTTTCTGATGAATTGTTGGTCAGAGAGCTCTCAAAGACCTCCAGACAATATAGATTTTTGCTATTACTTGTAGTTGCCTTCAGAAACTGGCATAAGACTCTATTACTGAAGATGCAACACATGTGCATCATAGGACATTGACAAAAATCACCAGATGGAACTGGTCTGGAACCTTCCTCCTTGCTGGACAATTTACAAAGTACCAAAGAGGACTAAGGAAGTTACAGGGGGGAGGGAAAGCAATCAAAAGTCTTATCATTCTGTGAAATCTGAATGTTGCAATAACAATCACCATAGCAAGAGGTGATCACCCATATAATAGTGACATGAATATCAAGGATGCAACCAATATCTTTCTTATCAATTTTAAGGCCTTCCTACAAGAAGGGACCTCGTTCCTGTAAACTAGAAATACTGTTGTTCTTTGTCTTTTCACTTTCTCAACAGACTTCTATTAAAAAAAAAGTAGAAGATTGCCTATGATATGCTGGTGTGTAGCTAATAATATGCATATCAGTATCCTCAAGTAGATGACAGTTTTGGAAATCAGGATGTGTAAATATAGTATTTTGCATATATGTAGGAAATGATTAATAGACATAATAGTAGAGATATATTTCAAGTTATATTTAATGCAAAAAGAATCTTACCATGACTCATTTAATGACTCGACATTTTAATAAATCTGATGATAAATATGTTGGCAAATATTTATTTTCTAACCTTCTAATTTTATTAGACTACCCATGCTCATTTGCAATTCTCAGATGACAGTAGAAGTTTTGTAAGTCCAAATTATTATTTTTATAAATATTTTCTTATAACCATTGAAGCTATGTAGAGACAAATCTTCCCCTTTACATCTTTACCATTCAATATTAATAATGATCTTTTATTATGAGAAGATCATATGTTCTTCTGTTGCTTTTAATTTCATTGTTGTGTCAAATGTTTAGTGATGATATCATTAATTCCATCGTTTATTTCAAGTATTCCAGTACAGAGTAGTTAAACTCTACCAAGAATATTCCTTTAAGCCCCAAAATGTGAAATCAATTTGTTACAGACTATCCATCAGATATTTTACATACTTAAATATAAATTATAAAATAATATAAATATTTTAAGTGTTAATTCTGCTTTAGATGAGAAAGATGAGATTAGAGTTTCCAAACCGAATTCACATTTAAATTTCTCTAATAAAATACTGTGTTTCAACACAACTTTTATGAATGATCTATTAATAAAAGCCATTTTTAGTCAAAGTTGTTGGATGAGATGTTACAGATTATGAAACTTTCAGGTTTTTGTTTAATTGTAAATGTCTTGGTTTCTTATCTTTCCATCTTAATCACTATTTCTGATTTCAGACATTTCATGTGCCTCCTCCACACTAAATTAGGCATTACATGCAAAATAGTTTAAAAAAAAGAGACTTGGTTAAAAATAAAATAAAGAATAGTAAATTACTCAGATTAGCATAAAACCAATAATTTAGGTCTCTTGGCACATTTTCCAGAAAGCACCCTTTAAACTTTGTTAATTACAAAATAACTACATTGTCCACCTGCCACCACCAGAGAGCTTCTTGTTGCTTTTAATTCTACAGATAAAGAAAAAAACTTGCATCTGGCTCTGCAGGCTATCGGCTGGGGCTCAAGCTCACACACTCGGCTTTATCCTCTGCATTTTGTCTGTGTGCAGAGAACTACACAAAATTCATCTTTGATAAATGAGAGGTTCTTTTATAAAAGGTAGCCATGTTGTGATACAGAATGCAGAATGATAGAAATCAGAGAATGTCATTTCTAAATAAGACAAGATCTACACCCACCCACCTACCTACTTGTATATGAACTTTAGTTATATCAGGATTTTTTTTGTAGGAAACAGTGAGACAACATGTGTAAAGGAACTGGCATTCCTCAGAATAAGCCACTATATAGATAGCTAGAGATAGATAGAGATAGAGATAGAGATAGATGCATATATATATGTGTGTGTATGTATATGTATGTGTATATATATATATGAAACTTTATATCGTCTCTGCTGTAAACATAGAAACCCTATAAATCTGGATGCTTAATAATCCTAATTCACTTGATATCTACTTTTGATATGATTCCATCTCCTAGGTCTAACTGCTTTTATGCTAGTGATAGTCTTTTATATCTTCAGCCTTACTATCACACAATAACATCCCTTAATTCCTCAAATCAGTCTCTTTTGCCCACCTGTTCTTTCTGAAACTCAGAAAATGAGAGTAATTGCTTTAGAGTCTTAACATACTCAAAATGTCTAAAATTGGAGTATCATAACCTTTAAGAAGGAAAGAGAAATCGAGATATAATTAGACGTCTAAGACTCTTGGAGTCCATTGTGGAGGAATGGGGGAACACAACCTGTGGATTCAGACCTGTGGCTGGAATCCAGCATCCACTCATGACTCAATATTCCCATCAACTATAGACAGACCTAACTACTCATCCGTTTGGTCTCCAGAATTCAGCTGATAATACTTACCTTAAAACACTACTGTGAGAGCTAAATGGAATCACATGCATAAAAGTCCAGCATATAGTGTATTGTAATATTAATCCCAATTTTTCATTGGTTTTTAAAGGATGCTATCTACAGCTTGACTATCATGCAATAGCATCCTTAATTCTTCAAATCAGTCTCTCTTGCCCACCTGTTCTTTCTTAAATTCAGAGAATGAGAGTAATTGCTTTAAAGAGTCTTATGCTCAAGATGTCTAAAATTGGAGTATCATAATCTTTAAGAAGGAAAGAGAAATCATTTTCTTCCAAATTAGCCATTTCCTTCCAAAATTTCAACAGACTTTGAATATGTCAGTATGATTAAACAGTCAATGATTATGAGGTGTGAAAGTGTGTGTGTTGTTACATAAACTTACAAATTTATTTAAAGGGAGTAAACCTCAATTGGGGGTATGTTTCTTACTGTTTAGACTATGAAGGCTCAAATTTTATGATTACTAATATGTATATATATATATATCATTGAATATGTAACATTTATACAATGTAACATTTTAAAATGCTTGTATCACATAAAGCATATGTAATACTGCATATGTAATGTCTACTGACTTTTTGTTTATATGTGTGTATATTTGCTAAATACATACCACTAGTATTTACTTAGTCACAAAACATAAAATAGTGAGTTCTGTCTTAATCCATTTTGTGCTGCCACATCACAATATATGGTGCTAAATAATACATGAAGAGAAAAGGGTTATTTGGCTAATTATGTTAGTAATCTTAGAGGAGAACTGACATCTATCTTTAGTATTTTAATCAGCCACATGCAGTAAAGACGTGTTACAGGGAAAGAAGAAAAACTGTCTAAAAACCAAGCTTGCTTACTTTTTATAATATCTAATGGAACTGCTTCTGTCAAACCTAACAAGCTACCACAAGGTATTTTTCGTCAATATTGGAGGGTGAATTCTCAGGACTCAAGCACTCTCTCTTAAGGCCCCCATTTCTTAAAATTTCTGTCATCTCAATAATTTCACCCAAAATGTGTCATTCAGTGCATTAACCTTTGGATGATGATCCATATGCAAACCACAATATTAGAGTGAAATTATCTTTAAGGAGATAAATAAACTGAAAATAGCAGAAAAGATTGTCAATATCTTATATCTGGCATGTGAACATACATTCAAAATTAATCAAATCAGCATTCTGCAGAGACACATGCTTATCTAAAGTCTTGTAGCACTATTCTCAATTAGCAAAAACAAGGAAAAAGCCTAATTAATCATCAAGTGATGATGATTGTATAAAAAATGTGATTCTTGTATACAGTGAAATACCATTCATTCATAAGAAAGAAGTCCTATAATTTGTGACAAGAGTATAACTGGATATCATTATACTATGTAAAGTAAAGGAAGCAGAGAATGACAAATGCCAATGGTTTCACAGACCTGTAGAATGTAAGACATTCATCTTACAGAACTTGAGAGTAAGGTATGGTGGTGAACAGAATTTGAGAAAAATAGAAAGAAGGAAGAGAGGGAGTGAAAGTGATGAATGGATGCTAAGCTATGTAAGAGAGAGAAGTTTGGTGTGTTGTCACAAAGCAAGACTGCAATAGATAATAATGTGAACTGCAAAGGTCCAAAAGGTTAGGAGAAGATATGTTACTTATTAGCAATTCTATTTGTAATATCTTTTAAAGAAATTACACATATGCTTAATATATATACTCACGTGAGCATACATACATATGCATTATGTATGTATGTATATATTAATGGTTTATAGTTCTTTTATATACAAGTGTAATTCTTTTCAAAATTTGAAAATATGAAAATATATACTGTGTATCTCCAGTGTTTTCCTATAATTTTTACTTCAAGGATGCATGCTAAAATATCTATCAAAATATTTTAAATATTTTATTTATTTTGTGTGTGTGTGTGTGTGTGTGTGTGTGTGTGTGTGTATTAGAGGGCACTGTGTGTCCCTGTGGAAGATTTTGGGAATCATCCTGGATTGCTTCTTTCTCCTTCTTGCTTTGCTCTGGGATTTCCCAGGCTCTGCCCACCAGGGCCAGAAGTGTAGACTGATGCCATTTCTGCCTGGTGTTTTTATGTGGGACCTGGGATCCGAGCTCAGGACCTTCTGCTTGCAAGTCATCTCTCCTGAACCATCTCTCCAGCCCTATTTAACCTTTGTTATATGGCCAGAAATATCAAATGATAGTAAGATAAAAAATAATGAAATGATAATTTCATGTGGCACAACCAATAAGTACAACTCCTTAAGTAAGAAGCAAACCATAGCTTCACTGGCAAAAGGAACTGCACAAAAAGCTAGCCCTGTGATTTTAGAACTCGGAAGCCCACATGGTAGAACAAGAGAATTGACTTCTGAAAGTGCTTTTTACATCTTTGTTTCTCTTTTTCTTCTTTTCTCTAAAATAAATACAAATTTCATATATTATTAACACGTTTGAATTGCATTTTCACTTTTTCAAGTGAACATGTCAAGGGTAGAGCACAACCTCAGAATGAGTTGTCAAATTCCACGGCTACCATCATGACGCAATCTGATCTTCAAGCTCCTGGCACTTCTGCCTCCGTGCCTTGGGGGTTTAATAACCCATGCAGGGCTCATCTCACTCTCTGTTTTGTATGCTTCTTTCCACACAGGCAACTATGGAGAAAGCGGGATGGAGGCTTTCAAGGATATGTCAGCCAAGGAAGGGATTTGCATCGCACACTCGTACAAAATCTACAGCAATGCCGGGGAGCAGAGTTTTGACAAGCTGCTGAAAAAGCTCAGAAGTCACTTTGCCCAAGGCCCGCGTGGTGGCATGCTTCTGCGAAGGCATGACAGTGCGAGGTCTACTGATGGCCATGAGGCGCCTGGGCCTGGCAGGGGAGTTTCTGCTTCTGGGCAGGTAAGTGACAGCGAACACTTAATTGCCAGAAATTTGGTAACATTCTTTGGATGCTTAGGACAGATGTTTCAGATTTTGAATCTGTCAGGGGATTAGGGCTGAAATATCATGCAGTATCTTAAAAAATATGCAAATGCATGTGTTTTGTGCTGATTAGCGATGAAAAGATTAAAAATGGTGAAGATGGTCTTTCCTTATATTCCCAAAAATGACTGTGGGAAAATGAGACAGACTCTTAAATGCCCAATGATGCTGAGAGATACATGTGTGTAAGAAATGTGTTTTATGTGAGGGGGTGGATGGGTCATGGCATGACCCTGTGGGGGTCGAAGGACAGTTTTATGAACTTGATTCTCTCCTTCCACATTTTCTTAGGTCCCAGACATTGGTCATCAGGCTTGTAGAACTTCTAAGGTCTCCCACTAGTCATTGGTTTTGTTTCTGAAAATGATTCTGCCTAGGTAGGCTTGCTACATAATATAGAATCATAAACCTGTAGGTTTGAAATGAGGAATTGTTTTTTTTTAAATATTGTAGTACTAGATCTGTAATTCAACATATTATATTTTGAAAGTATCGCTACCTTGCCTGACCACCACCACCGATGACAGGAAGCAAAAGTATTTGTTTCCACAGGATATATTGCAATTATCTGGATATTTCATTTGATTGGTATTATTTAGCTCATTCCTTCCTGCTATATAGCTAAATCAGTACTTGTCAGGTCTTCCAAACAAACATTCAAAATTTAATGCATATGTGTATATGTAATGCAAAATGCATGTGCATTGTGGAGGTGTATGCATGTATGTATGAAATGCATTCTAATAAATTAATTCACGTTTAAGGAGGTTGTGGTGTTGCAATGTGTGGGTTTGGAAAATTTGAGAACCGGGAGAGTCCACGTGTGGTTTTGGTGGCAGTAGAGATCTGAGGCCCTTGTGAGCTGACATGGTTAATATTTATTCTGAAAGCCAACAAGCTCAGTACCATGGAAGTCAGTGTTGTTATTCATATGTGACGGTCTCGTGCAGTGGGGCTGCTCACCAGCCCTTTGCTTTTATTCCAGCCTTCAACTGATTGAATTAAGTCCTTTCAGAGAATGTACTTGTGGAGCAGGTCAGTTTCTTTATTCACCTTATAGATTCAAATGTTGTCATCAAAAAGGCCCTTATTTAAATACCCGTATTAATGTCTGCCCAAAGGTATTCATGTCTCAATCAATTACATGCATGGAATTATATTTATAGAGATGAGCACAAATCATCAAGAGGTTTTAATGGTTTTGATGGTTTTGAGTATGTAAATGAAGTTCACTCTGGAAGTGTGAACATTAGGATTGAGTGGCAGTGTGTAAGGCCTGCAAACGTTAAGGAAGCTAACAGGCACCCTTCACTCCAACACCAATTCACTGAAATGTTGAAGGAAAGTCTCCTTCCACTGAGTCTGCTTGAGGTTATGGAGAAGACATTTATTACATCTCACATGTGGCCAGTTAATGAGCAATTCTCAAGGAATTCTGAAGTGGATTTCTAAAGTAACAGCCTGCTTCATTGAAAAACTGTTAAACAAGAAGGGAAAGCAGCAGGTGAGATAACAACTCACAAGCAGCTTTCACATTTTCCAGATATTTATAACTGAAGTCAGTATGATCACTCTAGCTCCTAGAGGTGACATCCTTCTTACCTGATAACTGTGGGGTGTTAACCAGACAACAAGTGCTCTTGACTCTGAAGGCTAGAAGAGGGAAGGCCAAATGAAGACTTTCTTGTCCCTTCTGGCCTCGTGGACAGCGGTTTTATCCCTTTTTCTGTTTCAAAACAGAAAAGACTTGGAAATCACCAACTCTCTCAATACATCTATCTACAGCAGAAAAGCATCACACTTGTGATTAAAGATTTTTTTAAAGTAAAATGCATTTTTTTAATTTTCAAAATGCTTGATTGAATTTCTGGGTTCAGATTTAGCTTTCGCCTAGTTACATTTTCTGAACAGTCACTATATGTACCTGATTCTTTTTTATTATTAATATTTTCATGTGCGCATGTGTGAAGCAGGAATGGGGGGCTCACATGTGTCCGTCCCATGGCTATACGTATGGAGGACAGACTTGTGGATTCTGTTCTTTCTGTGTACCTTTACTGGGTTCTAGGGATCAAACTCAGAAGTTAGTGCTGAGCGGCACTATCGATTCAGGGAGGCCTTAGCCTGGGCTCCCGAATCCAGGAGGCCTAGGCTACAGACTAAGCCTGAACAAGGAACCATAGAGGCAGAGGGATGGACAACCAATGGGCGGAGGGATGAACAACCAATGGAAAGGAGAGATGAACAACCAATGGGAAGGAGGGATGAACAACCAATGGGGAGCGGCTATCTAACCTGGACACCCAGTAAACAGCTAAATGATTGGTGGCCCCCTCCCCACAGAGGGGTGGTCACACCTGATTGCCCCCCCCACCCTATATAAACCCAAACACTTCTTGAGTAAAGCTGACTCTGCAGCCAACTCGGTTGTCTGCCTGCTGCTTCTCCCCTGACTCGGGGGTCTGGGTGGTGTTCCCTTGCCGGTTCACCCATTGGCCTCGCACCCAGGAGGCCCCGCTGTTTCCCCTCTTCCCCCGGCTGGCCCGGCGGGGATTTGGCAATAGTGCTGTAAGCTACTTACCAGCTGAGCCATCTTGTTGCCTGCTGATTATTTGTTTGTTTGTTTCTTTGCTTGTGTGACAGCAATAAATTGATGGGACTGCATTTATACTGGGGATTAGAGAGATAGCTCGGGGATTAAGTCTCTGCCTTGTAAACAGAAGGACCTGAGTTCAGATCCTCAGTCCCACATAAAAATGCCAGGCAGGGGTTGGAGTAAATGTTTCAGGATTTAACATGCTGCCAGACAAATAGGTCCCACATCAAAATGCCAGGCAAAAATGGCAGTGGTCTGAAGTTAAGGCCCTGATGGGAGAAACCCAGAAAATCCAGAGTGAAGCAAAGTGGAGGTAGAACTAACCCAGGATGATTCCCAAAGTCACCCTTGGTCCTCCACAGGGACATATAGTGTCCTCTGTTATCATACACAAACACACACACTCACACGGATGCACACATGCAAAATAAATAAAGTTAAATAAAACACAAAACAGAAATGACAGTAGCCTGTACTGGAGGTCTGGGAAACACCAAAACAAAGCAAAGAGGAGGGAGAACAAGTCAGGATGATTTCTGAAGTCACTATTGAGTCTCCATACACAGTGATACGCAGACACAGACACACACAGACACACACACACATTAACAAGCACACAAGTATGGATATGTGCAAAAAAATCTGCTTCTTTGAAATTTATGTCATATGTGTTTTCTTAAAAGTCATCCTTAATTAACTCACAGTCTTAACTTGGCATAAGTTATATACTGATTAGATTTATTGAATTCAAAGAACTCACCCAAGGACAACCTTTATTATATCCAAAGAGCAGGGAAAAAAATGGTGAATTATCTTGGTGGGGATTAAGGATTCGATAGTTTGTTTCTGCTTCTGTTGCCAGAAGTAGATGGTAAGAATATAGACAGTATCATTGACCAAAAACAAAAACAGATTACTTTTATTGTATTTGCTGGTTCCTATCTATGATTTTATTGCTTGCTGTATTGCAAAGTCAAAAATTCAATAGTCTTTTATTTTTACACTTATTCTGGATATAATCAATACAAAAAATATCTCTAAGTCAGTTAATACATGGAAAGATAGGTTTATAAAACTACAGTTTCATTTTTCAATCCCTGTATAAATTGTGATTGGTTAAGTAATAATTCACATTTCCTTCAGGACTAATTAACACCTTTTTGCAATTTAGTGTAAATAAGTATTTCTTATTATGAACTTAGAAAATATTGTCTGGCAATTTTCACTTCTGGAATCATATTCAATTTTTACTGTATGAGAAATAATTTATTACTATGTTTTGAACTTTTCCATCAGTATTTATATTTGCTTTACCAATTCTGATATGGGTCTGTGCTGTATCTTCTTATACGAAACATCAGTGGATCATAAGCATCTTCTTTTCTTTGAAAGAACATGTGATGTTCTTTTAAGTATTTGGAAAGCATAATATGGCCCATAGTGTCATTTGGTTCCTCTAGAAATCATTCCCAATTTCATTAATCTAGTTTAGTGAGATGGGACTTGAATGTAAATAGAAAGAATTTGCTAGAAGCATTTTTATAGAAACCAAAGATTTGTGTTACAAACTATAATGAGCATGTTATGTGAATTATCTTATTTGATTGTTTAGTGGACAAATGCTAACTGTAAAATGCATTAAAGTGCTTGGGATACAGATATGAACGAAACAGGGAATACTTTTTACATTCATGGAGTTTCCTGAACAATACTATAATCTATGAAAAAACTCTGAGAATAACCTATGTACTAGTTTATCTTAAGATTTTTAGCTATAGCTACAGCCATACTATATCCATAGTAATTGCTGAGGGAAGGGTATACTTTCTCACTTGCTAATCTGCCAGTCTAACTATGTACCAGTTTCCAACCATCTCTTTATCTTGTCTACCTTCCCAGAAAATGGTCCCACTCACCATAGACTGAGGCTTTCCATATCAATTGGAAACTCTCCTAGTCTCTTTTCAGGGTTTACCTTAACTATTAATTCTTCACAGGTCTTATCAGAGGCTCAGCCTTCAATTGTTAAACTGGCCTCTGAAACTAACTACCACAATCTGCATGTTGTATAATAATCTCTATTTATAGAAAAACACTCTGAGACTTAGTTAAAGCAATAATGGAACAGAAAAACAAATTTAAGCCATTTTAAGAAACATTTGGTTCCTTTCATTCTACAAATGAGAGAATTGATAATCATGCAATTTGGATGGTAGGTTCAAAGTCACACAGGAGCCAAGTTATCATGACTTACAATCCGGGACTTTGTTATACTAAACAGAAAATGGGAGAGAGAAGTGATAATCTGATAGCAATTCTGATTCTACATAATTATTTCCTAAAGTTTCCTGTAATGTATTTTTTTCTTTATTAAGTGTATCTTTTTTTTTACTTATTTTTTCCACTCATACAAACTTGATAGGTACCCCATTCCCACCTTCCCTCCACTCCTCCCTGGATTCCCTTGCTTCTCTCCCCTTTTTTCCTTCCTTTGCCCCCTCCCTCCCTTTCTCCCATTCTTGTAATGTATTTTTTAAGTCATAACTCCTAATCTTATTCTAAGATTTTTGTGTTTTCATGTACTTACCTAATCTCTGTCCTCTAAATCCCCTTTTAGGTCCCTGATTCAAGCCTGAATGGGCAGTTCTTAGAAACTTTAAGAAAATGATTATCTTTACTTTTAGTAACATCTATATTTTACTTCCTTGTAAATCTCTCCAGATGCTTTTGGGGCATTGATGTTTAATAGGTCATTCAGTTGAAATATTTGACAGGTTAAGGAAACTATGTGACCAAGGCAACCATAGCGACCTACAATCTCTCCACTTGAGCTGTGTTCAATAGGAAGTGAGAATGACCCGGACCCAGTCATTGGGTCCTTCCGTTTGGGCTCTGTCTATAAATTCTGTTGTCTTGTAAATTAAAGCAAATTGTTCCAGTCCCTGTAATTGCCTACTGAACACTCTGGTCCTTACTAAAGCATGAGATCATTCAGTTAATCCACAATGACATCTCTAATGGGGGTTCTTTTTCTAGAATGAATACACTGTCTTATTTCTAGACCTGGAAATGTATTCCTCAAGATATAGCTTTTAAAAGTTATAAATTCTGCTTGAATTTGGAAACGAGAGCAGTTCTTGTATCAAATTGACTATTCAACAATAGTTATATTAACTATGACTGCATGTCTATTTGAATTGAGTTTTTGTTCTTCAATGTAATGACTGTACTATGCTATAAAGGGAAATATACTTACATCTTGAAAGTTCTTCTGAAGTACAAGTAGCATTTCATATTGGAAGGCACTTTTATCTGAATTATTTTCCCAACACAAAGAATAGAAGTTTACTCTAATAAATGCCTTTGTTGTTGGAGAGGGAGGTACCTATTCTAGTAAAACCATGATGATAATGGCTATTAACATTCAGAGGTTGTTATTCTCTCTTCATGCACATCGCAAGAGTTCTAATTTAAAATTAATTTTGTTTGTGATTAATTGTACTTGTCTTTTGATGGACCATTTAATAGACCATTAAAATTAAGAATGGGACAATAAGAGTTGAGTTTTAGAAAGAATGAAAGAGTAAAAAGGGCTCTAAATATTGAGAAGACAGAGCCACTGGATAAACTCCATTAATAGTCAGTTAATATACTAATGTGGCTTAGGGCAATACTGAGACACTTTTTTAGTTTAATAATATTACTATTGCATGGGAGAGTAAACCAAGATTTTAAGAGGTGAAGTTAGTAGTAACTACCCACATTTACCCACTCTAAGCACTATAAAGACTACTAAGTCTCCTAGCTACATAGATGTTTCAGAGTTTGGAGAATCACACTTTGATTCAGTTTCCTTTTTCTACTGTTACTGTAGATTCTCCTTTGAAAATCTAAGAAACTTTGTTAAAAAAAAAGACATGCAAACAATACAATACATGTGAAATGCAATTTTTATGCCTGTCTACTCATGTCTCATGCTATTAGGATTTTGTTTTTCTTATATACATCTGAGTTGGAGAGGCAAATTAATCACATGAGTTTTGTCAAAACATATCAAGTTGTTTAGCTGCATCTGTGTCAAAACATGTGCAAATCTCTGGACCATATGGGTTGAGCATGGATAATAAGACTGTATACCTACCATAGGGAATATAATGCCAAGGAAAGCTGTTTTGCTGTAGTGTTATTACTTGCCAGTATGTAACTTATGAACAGTTTTAAAGTGTAAATAAGTTTGCACAGATTTAGAAAATAAAATATGTCTACATCTTTGTTAACACAGGCCAATAAGGCATTATTTTCTATTTTTTAAACTCTAAATGAAAATATTATGCTGAAGAAAAATTCAGTGGTTAAAGTGCTTTCCAGATCTTACTTGAAAGTCAGATATAGAGGTTTAGGTAAATACCTGTGATACTAGAGTATCTATGGGAAATGGGAGATCAAAAAATGCGAAGCTCAAGAAGTTCAAGAGATATCCAGATAGACTCCTTCAACAGGGGTGAAGAAACCCAATCTCGAAGAAAGTGGAAAGACAAAGAAAGACATTTTCACATTGTCCAGTGACCTCATGTATGGTGACAGGCATGTGCCTCTACTCATATCCTCACACATGTACACACACACACACACACACACACACATATACACATACAGATTGAGAAAGAGACACACACAGAGAGAAAACTCTTCCATAATCATCTTCTTAGTCCATTTTTTCTGTTTATTTTCCCTAATAGTCATAAAATTTCCTTATAAGTTAAGAAAAGTAATTCATTGACAAGTGTCAAAGTATTTTGACTTCTACCATTTAATTATATCTTTTTGGACAGTGTCAAACTCTTTAATTTTCATCTATCATATTTTATGAATGTCAGCATTTAAAGGACAGTGAGAAAAGGTAAAATGGCCATTAATTTTGGTTTTCCAGGTAGAATAGGTGATTGAGTTCATGTAGTAGGTCAAGAAACACTATTAAATAAATAAATAAGTAAATAAATACATCAATAAATAAAAAAATGTTGCAATGAAGGAATTAGAACCATAGAAGTAATGGAAACAAAGGAAATGTCAACTTTAGAATTAGAACGGAAGTAAAAAATGTGTTTTATGGTAAGATGTTTTAAAGGTTTGACTACAGAAAAACCAGTTAATGGATGTCCTTTGTAATTTTTGGAGAAAACTAAAGAAGGATGGGGGGGCACTGTGTTAAAAAAGATGTCAGTGGAATGGAAAACTACAAGACATTGTTAATGAGTGGTTTCCTACATTACCTTTTAATATATTATTCCATTTGTTACAAACAATGAGGAGAAGAAAACTGGGCTGCCCTATTATCAAAAAAGTACAATGAGGAAAGGAAGATTTAGCTACACAATAACAAAAAATGTTCTTAGAATAACATCCAATTAATATTTGTACTTACATTGTCACAGAAGCAACTGTGATGAATTATCATAGCTTGGGTTTAAAGGTAGATTTAATTACAGTCTGGATCTCAAGTTAAAATCCAACAAAGGTAAATCATGAGGTTTAATGTAGGGTAAATAATTAGAGATAACATCTTTGATATATGACTGAATGGACCTGTTAGCATTGCCCATAAGTCCCAGAGTCATAGGGAAGTTATGACAACTGTGGACTTGCCTGTGTTAGCTAGCTTTTTGAGAATGAGAGAAAGAAAAAATCGGTGGATCAGGGACCAGAATGTTCATAAAACAAAGAGTAAGAAAATTCTCCAGTCTCTCTTCAGGTGAAAAAGGAAGGAGTGTTAAAAGGATGCTTTCACATGTTCCCTTCTGGGCAGTAAAATTTTCTCCAAACAATTGCCACTGAAATTTGAAGAGTAAGATATTTCTTTTATCTCTCAAAATTCTCTCTTGATAATGATCTATTAACCTGAATTTACAGATGGAAAACTTTAAAGCTCAGAGCCATTCAGTTAAAATGAAAGTGTTACTTGTCACTTTGGAAGGTGTACAGGGTATAAAAACTAGAGATGTCCAAAGAAGAAGTACCATTAGACTGTGAAGGATTCCTGTATCTAAGTTGAAAACAACCCAGACTTGGAAGCCTTTTCTTGGAGTAGAGCTTATATTTTGTGACATTATCATAGATATTATATAATATCATATCATAGTTTAGGGAAGGAAAATTTTAGTGTAATTCTTATTTTACATAAGAAAACATAATATAAATGATTGTTCTCATGTATTTTGATTTATTGATTTTCATAGCCATTTGGAAACTTTGTCAGCTACATTTTATTACTAAGGAAACTGTAATCTGAGGCACATAGCCAACGTCTTTTCTCAAGGTCTCACAGACTATTGTAGAGGAAGATAAGAGGGGATATGTATGTTTAACTATAATAAAAAATTCTTTGCAGACTATTGATGTCCCCAAATTCCAAAATAATGTCAATTGTAACAACATAAAAACATTCATGCTATTTTTCCTTTGGCTACAGTAGAAAAATCTTAAAGGATAGTACAATAATGAAAGGTGATTATCAAAAAATTCTTTTAAGCTATAAATAATATTGTATATCCATCTAACTCTCTTAAGAAAAGACAAGATGGAATATATGAATTGAACTGTTTTCACAGGAAGTCACTGTGAAAAATAATTGAGATTTCAGTAAATGAAAAAAAAATAAATTGCTTTGTATGTGTAGTCAAGCATCCCTAGGTAATCAAAGGCAAAACAGAATCTTATTTTTTGATAGAAATAGGTCAAATTCATTGCTTTTCCTTGTTTTTTTAGAAGATTCATGTAATGTAGTGAAATTCACAGATGATATGAAGAAGATTTATCATAACATAGTCATAACTTTTTGGCCACTTTGGGGCCATAATAGGTGCATCAAATGACTGTAAAAGAAACCCATGTCTTAAGAAGCCTCAACATTTTCTGTGTATATAAAAATGTTATATTTAGACCAAATCCCTATCCAGTCTGTAAAATAGTCTGTTTGCTTAGAACACAGTACGAAGATTTATGCTTTTGATATTCACTGAGAAGCTGCCTCAATTTGAGTATGTTTCCTTTCCATTTGCTTGTTTTGATTCTCCCTAAAGTTTAAAGGCTCATAACGGGTCACAGGGTGAGTCACTGATGACAGAGCAAAATTTACGAAAAAAGTTTGTTGATAAAAGAAGCTAACATGAGGGGCTGGAGAGGTGGCTCAGGGGTTAAGCCTCCGCCTTGCAGGCGGAAGGTCCTGAGTTCGGATCCCAGATCCCACGTATAGACGCCAGGCCTGTGCTTCTGATCCTGGTAGGGTGGAGCCTGTGAATCCCTGGGCAGAAGGAGATGGAGACATAATGGAAACAAAGGAAATGTCGCGAATTCGTCCGTGGTTCTACACATACACAGACACACATACACAGAAACACACATGCACGCGCGCACATATACACGCACATGCACACAGTTGAATAAATAATAATAATAATAATAATAATAAAATTTAAAAAAAAGAAGCTAACATGAGATAACCTTAAGACATACGAGGCTTATTAGACCAGGTAGTTATGTACCTATGGGGCCAAGGTTTGACCTCAAGATAGGAGAGCATTAAAACAGGAATGTCAGTTTAAAGCAGGTAACAATAGGAAAGATGGACTCCCTGGAATATGGCTGGCCTTCAGAGAAGTTTCTCCAAAGCCTTAGATCCACAAAGTCCTTGGAGCAAAGGAAGCTTCTGACTTTCATAGCCTTTTCAGAGTGTGGCAGAAAGTTTTGCATTGCATAGCACAGCTTGGTCTGGTGTATGCTGTGTCAGGAACCAGAAAGATAGTGATTGAGGCTAGCTATGCTTTAAGCTGTCCAGTGAAGAGGGAAGTGAGGAAGGAAGATGGGCTGACCCACAGCTCCAAGGGGGAGGCAGGAATGGGCCAGAAATAGGCAAAACTGCTGCAAGACTGCATGGCCTGAGATCAGGGAATGGTAGCTACAGAGTTGATCTAACATGTGGAGTCCTGTTGGAGAGTGGAGTACATGTTTTACTGCTGTCTATTAGTGGAGAGAAGGTCAAGAACAAAGGAGGACTCCTTCATTTAGTTTTTGCCTTCATCATCCTCGAACATAATGTTCGAAATAGTTGTACAAGATAGTGCATTGTGAAAGGCTTCCTAATGTCCCTGGATGATTAATTTTATCTGTAATGAAAGAATGTGCTAAGTAGAACATGTAATGTACCCTTTTACTATAGACATCAGTCTTTTTGATACAGGCAGTTTTATACTCTCATTTTCTAAACTGAGCTGATTACATGGTTTAAAATTGTTTCCTTTCCTTTTCTCTCTGTCCATCTTCATAGGACTTGTTTTTTCTAAATAAATATTTTGTCTTCTGCAAAATCAATGGAGGATACACTACTTTGCTCTCATACTGAGATCTATAACTTGAAATTCATTGCTCTTTAACATGTGATCTGAATCTGATTGTAATTTTCTTAACACATTTAGAAATGAGGTCTAAAATATTTAATAACATAAGGCCAAGTGGAACAGACACACATCTACTGCAGTTTTTATGAACATTGCACATAAACAAACAAATTAAGGGAAGAAGGGGCTTTATTCTTTCTCAAAATTCTTGGTTGCACTTTTTATTCTAGCTTAACAAGATAGTTCATGCCAGCACCAGAAGCCAAAGGAACTGGCCACACCACATCCACAGAGATTGCTGACAGAAGGGCAAACCTCACTTGTCAGAATATCTGCATGCCGATATGCCAAAGTATTCCAACTTATTTAAACTGTTCTCTTTATGCATCTTATTCCACCCACTGTGGACTGGGTCAATTAGATATTCTCCTGCAGGCTTACATAAAGTACTGATTCTTTACAGGTGGGTCCAGAGCTCAGCCTTCATCTGCCAGTCAACACTTGTATCTGACTAGCACAGCATTGTCTGGGCCCACAAACCAGCACGAACCCCGACCTAAAAACACAAGAAACTGAAGTGGGAGTGGTAGGAATTAAAAGTTTCAGGCTTTGGGTCAGAGGGGACCTTGAATGTCCTCTTATCATCCAAGCCAACTTTATTTTAACATACATGGGTTTTATAATTAAGGAGCAGGGCCAAATTCTTTACAGGATTAGGTAAAGCACATACATTTCGGTTACATCTACTTGTTGTGGGACCAGACATATCTCCAGGTATGCTAAACAGGCATGGTGCCTCATTGCTAAAAGAGAAAGGAATGTATGCCTCAAAACAGAGTTACTTGGTCCTTGCGTAAGCATATCTCAGATAAACTGGAAAGAACTGTTGGGGAAGGAACAGCCCAGCCAGTTTCTAAGAGAAACAAAAGCAACCCAAACAATCTGGCAGTTCTCTCTACTCCCAAAGTGTGTGGGGGGGGGAGGTTAGGCCTACCATTGTCTTGCAGACAGACTCAACCCCCCCAGTGGAGGAGTCACTCAACAGCCCATTCAGTTGCTAATGTAGCATCCAGAGCAGGCCTTGGACCTAACAACCCTCACACAGCCTCCAAACCAACTGTTAACTCTGTGCAGATACACAGGAACTGAATGTTAGGAATAATCATTTCTGTATTTTCCCAACACTTCTAAGTCTTCACTTTTTTAATCAAAAATTTTAGAATTTATTAAATATACCCACTTTATAATATCACTTACAATATTCTTTCCTTAGAATCATGAGCATTTCTTTTATGTGTATACTTGGGTTTGTCACGGAATAGTTTTCCCTGCAGTTATTGGATCTGATCTCCAATAAAACTTACACAGCCTTTTTTTAAATTCTTTTCTATTCTTTTAAATTTTTTTCCTAGTTTTACAAGCATATTGAGTAATTATTCTTGTCTCCTTCCTTCCCCTCCTCCCTTCCCTACTTATCTCCCTCCTGTCCCTTCATCAATCCATCCCACTCCCCCCACCTTCCTGTCTGTCTACTTCTATGGGTCCCAGGGTTCCCTATAGATCATCTGCTCTAGTGGGGTTCAGGCCTTTGTGGCAGACCAAATCACATAGGCCTTCTTAAAGGCCTGTCGACTTTTCGTTCCCATTCTTCTGTGTTCTCTGTTTTTCTTACCAGCCTATGAGTTCCTTCAAAGCATGGTCATGGGTTGTTAATGTTCATATTTTGCAAACCTAACCCACTACACACACTCACGAATGGTCCAGATTGCACAGGAACAATTTGACAATTATGTAGAGAATTTCTTTCCAGCTTCCCTATCAGGAAGTTTAGTCTATCAAGCAAGCTTTATAAGTTTTACTGAGTGGATTAAATGCATACTGATCTTAAAGGAAGCTAGCTAAAAGCCTTTTCACAGAGACCTGAGGTCATACCTTAAGACACTCTTCCTGTGATTTTTGGAGCTGTTTCTTTCATAGCTTTTATGCACAACAGTGAGCTCTGGCCTTGACAAAATCATCACTGAAGAAATGAAATATTTCTAATATTATGTATCCGTGCATTCAACTAATCAATCCTAGATGGGAAATATCAATTAATTAGCAACATGGCGAGAAAAGGAAACCCCTAGATGTTCTAGGGCACATCCTTGTGCTGTTTAAGAGACATGCTTCATGGTATTTAATTCATTTGCTATATGTTTATGTGAAAGTGTGTGTGTGTGTGTGTGTGTGTGTGTGTGTGTGTGTGTGTGTGGTGAGGTCAGCAGACACTTGTTATTCTCTATGTGCTATCCCCTTTTTTTGTTCTGAGGCAATGATTCTCACTTTCCTGAAACTCTCGAGGAAGGTAAGGATGAGGGCCTGAGTTTGGATGCCCAGCATCCACATTAAAAGCTAGTATGGTGGCTTATATCTATAATCTCATTACAGAGGAGGTAGGCCAAATAATTCCTGACACTTATTGGCCAGCTATTCCAGCTAAACTGCTTAGCTCTAGATTTGACCAGAGACCCTCTCTGACAACATGAAGGTGGAGATTGCCCAAGGAAGGTACAAGAAGTCCTTCTTCAGCCTCCACATGAATACCCAATGCTCATGCACCCATACACCAACATACACACACATGATGTAATACACATGCACTACACATGCTCACAAAATATATAGTAAAGTTGGTTTCTTCATTCCTCTGTCTATGTATTTCCAATGTGTAGATGAATGCAGATTGGAAGTGTCGGTTTCATTCATTCAGAATGCTAAAATTTCTTGCCTTGCAATGTCTTATCAAGTGGTAGACTTTCCAGTGTTTTACTTGCTTTTGGACCCTTAAATCTAATTTCTTATTTCTTTATTTCAACATGTTCTTATAGATGCTATATTTATATAATTGTCAAAACGTATTTTACAAAATTAAACCTTCATTTCCATTTGTCTTATTGATTTGAGACTTTGCAATTTGATAGTTCATCTTATTTCATGTGTGTTCTTGTGTGCACAAGTAGATGGAGGCCAGAGGTTGAATTTTGACTGTTCTTCCATTACTTTCCTCCTTGATTTTAGAGACAGGGTCTCTACTGAACCTGGAGCTCATCTATTTACTAAATGGTGGGCCCATGAATTTCTAAGATGAACTGTACTCAAGAATTCGAGACCAGTGTGTACTGCCCAGCTCCTTCCATTAGGGTGCTGGGACGTGGACTTTATTTAGTTCTCATGCTTGTACTGCAGATATTTTACTATAAAACCATCTTTCTCTGGCCCTTATCTTACATTTCAAACAACTAGTATTGATATAAAAAGACATTCTGCTAAAATATAACTTTCGATTTCTTCATTACCTCTTCATTGATTCTTCTCTTCTGTCTCCCTCATCCCCTCTTACTTCCCTGGGTAACCAACATGGACATGAGGATTCTCTTCCTCATCTGTCCTTGTGGAATTGCTATAATTATTTTCTCCCATGAAGCCCTTCACTTTTCCCTGTTGCTCAGCTTTCGCATTATTTTTAGGCTCATAATTAGATGCAGTTGTTTTGTTTTATAACTTCTGAGTTTCCTTTCTTTGGTTTCTCTGAAAACCAGAAGAGTTTTTTGTGTTTATTAAGTTTTCTTACTTTAGTCCATGATTTGAACCATATTAAAAAGAAAAAACATCAGAAGCTCCAGTATTCTTTCCACTGAGGCAATGTCACATCTTCCTTTCCAAGAAATAATTTTTCCAATGTGAAGCTTTATAATTTTAAAAATATAGAACCTATATTAATATGAACTTTCCATGTAGTAATTCATAGTCCTAGATTCTCTCTTTGGTATACATTATCTTTTGTTATTTTTCAATGGTTCATATATGAATGAGGTGAACTTGTGATATTTTCACCCCTTAATCTCTAATCCCATCCGCTCTCCTTTTCCCTTGCAATGCTCCAGCTTCTCTTCTCCTGTTTTCAAATATTTTCATTTTTGTTTCCTATGTTTCATCTAGCTTGTCTTTGATGACATGTGCCTGACATGATTCATGCTCCAGCAGCTATCATAGATCACCTTTGAAGGGTACACCTTTGAAGAAAGCATCTTGCTTTTTCTCCCCATCAATGTCAATCCTTATCAGTTTCTTGGGGAGATGTGGAATTTTTTAAGATCCTTCTGCTTTCATGTATATATTTTTAATTTTGGGGGCTGGAGAGGTGGCTCAGGGTTAAGCCTCTGCCTTGCAGGCAGAAGGTCCTGAGTTCGGATCCTAGACCCCACGTATAGACCCCGGGGAGGAAGCGGAGGTGGCCTGCGTTTCTGGTCCTGGTAGGGCGGAACCTGTGAATCCCAGGGCAGAGTAAACAAGGAGGAGGTGGAGGTAGTCCATGATGGTTCCTGAATTCGTCCATGGTTCTACACACACACACACACACGCACACACACACACACACACATGCACGCATGCATGCACACACGCACAATTGAATAAATAAATTTTAAAAATTAAAAAAAAATTTTAGTAATGTTTCCTTACACTGTTTTTATAATTTATAATAATATTTTTATTTTTATTCCGTGACAGTTACATGTATGAATGCAATGAATTTTATGTTATTTTTACTCCTCACTACCTAATCCCATTCCTCTCTTTTTCTACTACATACTTTCTCTGTTCATGTCTTTTTGCATGTGTGTCCTACTGGATTTCCTCTCATAGTCTATACTGGCAAATACCTGACTACTTGCTGGGGCAAGGATGACTTATCAGAGTGTAAATTACTGAGAAAGGTAGATTCTCTTTTCCAGAATGGCACCAGCTTTCAGAAATCTCTCAAAGAGATGTAGTATCTTTTGAGTTCTTTCCCCTTTCATGTTGAAATGTTTATAAGCCAGCAATTACACAGGTCTTGTGGAAATAAACATCACTGCAATGTTCTTGAATGCAACTGCCCTGTTATAACCAGAGAATCCTGTCAGATGTCATCTCTCCCTGCCCTCAGGCTCTTACATTCTCATCATTCCTCTTCAGTGAAGTTCTTGAGACTTGTGTATGGAAGCTCAGATGACAATGGTTTAAATGTATAGCTTAGGGCAAAGAAGTCTACAATCATTTATTCTCTGGGCTTTGGGTGTATTAAACACCTTCCATTGCCTCATTTTAATCTGTAGGTATGACATTATGTATTTTATATACATATATATACTGGTCTGCTATCAAGTATTCATTGTTAAATCTTAATACTTGGTTATCACCTAGGACTTGTAACCACTGGTTTTTGGATTAGTTTAACAGTACCAGATATCATTTTTCCTGTTGAAAAACAGGCCTTAAATCCAATTGGAGAGCATTGGTTACCACAATTCCATTCATTGTCATGTGATATTATTTGATCTTATTTTTCATAATCTTGCCATATAAGGTTCAAAGCATATATTTAAGACAGAGAGGAAGAGAGAGAAAGAATGAGGCGAGTGAGAAAAGGCCTTACCAATGATAAGGGAAGGCCAAGGCCTGGTGTGTGTGTGTGTGTGTGTGTGTGTGTGTGTGTGTGTGTGTGTGTGTGGTGGCCTTTACTCTGAGTCATCATGCTGGCCTCATTTAAGATTTTAATAGAATTAGGTTGTTATTTATTAACTTTAGAGATCTGAAAGTTTAATGATAACAAATGTTTTAATGAAAAGAGATTTTATGTATGTTTACATCCTTCTATGATAGGCTGCTTCATGAAAAGTGTACTTCAGTTATTGAAATGCTTCATGGTTTATGGCAGTAAGTTTAAATTTCTAATATTACTATCACAGAGAAAATCTACTGGGCATTTTAAAATTCAAATTCCTTGTTTAGTATTTGCAATTTTGCCTAGACCCTTTCATATTTCTACCAGCAAAATAACCACACTAATATAAAATAATCTTCATCTCCTTATTGTTTCTTATATTAATAATGTCATTTTCTCTACTTACAGAAGTCACTAAAATCTCTAAGGCAGTCTACACAATAATGAAAGCAGGTATTACTTTCTGTAATTGAATTTGATGTGATTAGATCATCGTGTGGCTTTTTCAAAGTCTTTATGATTTATATTTAACCTATCTGCTTATTTTTTCAAATCTTTTATGGTTTGTGTTTATCACATGTACTTAACTGAGTTTTAAAAGTCTTTATATTCTGAATTTTTCACATCGACTTACTTTTTCAGTCTTTATGGTTAAGTTTATAATACCTACTAGCTACTTGCTAGTAGTCCCATTTCCTCATAGCATCAGTTTTAAATTCATAGAATAGAAAAACATACAAAGAAACAAGCCTTCAATGTTGAACAAATAAGATTGGGTATGAAATTTGGAATCTAAATGGTGTTAATACATGATTAGTCATTTTTTTCTCATCTTCTTTGCCATGGCTTGAAATGTGAGTTGTCCCCCATAGTCTCATGTATTGAATTTTAGCTGTTTGGGAAAGTCATGGCACTTTTAGGAGGTAGAGCTTTGCTGGAGAAAAGCAATCATGGGGGTAGACCTTGAAGTTAGTTAATCCTGCCCTGCTTTGTGAGTGAGTTGGCTCTTGCACTTATAGCAGCTCTGCCTCCATAATGGTTGTAACTTAAGCATCCTCCAGCTTCTACCAGCCAGCCATGCTTTTCTCACCATAAAGTATATGCTCCCCTTTGGAACTGTAAGCTGAATAAATATTCCTTTCTTCCACCAAGTTGCTTGACTTTGAATGTTGTCTCATAGCAACAAAGAATGGTAACTGGTACAATCTTTTATTTTTTTAATTTTGCATACATAAATTTAGTTAATTTATAAAAATTTTACCTGTTGGTCCTGAATCTCATATCCTTTCCTTTTTTCCTTACAACATTTCACTTACCAGACTCCCTCCTATTTTTAATTTTTTTCATTTGTGAAGCTCATTATGCTTCATCTATTTGTCTTTCATGCCTTATGCCTGACATGATTCATGTTCCAAGAAGTATCATAGATCAGTGGGTATACCATTGAGGAATGCATCATTCTTTTCTTCCACATCAACTTTAGTACTCATCAGTCTCTCAGAGAGATGTAGAATTTCTTGAGATCTCTCTGCTTTCATGTAAGGTGCTGATAAGACCGTTTCTGTGCAATGTGTAAGTATACATATCTGACATGAAATCTTATATATCACAACCCTGTCATGCCCAGAAAATAATGTCTGATCTACCACTGTCCCAGGCAGGCACTTAAAAACTTGCTTATATGTCCTTACCAATTAATGTAGAGCTCCATGAGGGGAATCAGGGGGAATTAAACCAGGCCAGGGTCTGAAGAGTCTTACAAGACTGAGACTGAGATTACTTTATTCTAAACTACTGAGGTATTATACATGAAAGTTGGGCATCCATCCAAAGTCCTTCATAATAGCAAAAACAGCAAGAATAGCATGATTTTACAAAAACAAAAAGAAGTGTATAATAGGACATTCGCTTGGAAACTAAATTATTATGACTAGTTTAGTACTCAAACAGTCAGCAGTTTTAAGGTAGACATTCTTTTACCACAGCTCTGGGAACATTCGAATCTCTTCCTAGTTAATAGATAACAAGGAGAGAACACAGTGAGCTGGTTAGTATCATTTTCCATGCAAGGTTGGACACAATACAAACAAGACCTCCCAAAGGGACAAAGAACAGGAACAAAGAAGTCCAAACAGCGATCTTACTTCTCAGTTTAGTTAGTACTCAAGGGGCCCTGGGAAAACCTGAACCAGCCACCACAGCAGTAATTTATTTTTTCCAATTTGGCAGGTTGTGCTTTTCAGTAAAGAACAAGTTGTGTTGTAGAAAAGAGCTTCTAGGTTGCCTACCGAGTGCTAAACAATTGTATGGGAATATTAACAAAACATATGATTTGTTCTATCTCAGTTAACAAATTTCAGAATTTATATTTGTGCTCTAGTTTGAGATGGCAAAAAAACACAAATTTTCTTTACTATTAAAAAATTCATGAACTGATTGGTAACTTCATTTACAATGAAAGCCACTGTCTTAACGATACTGCTCACTTATCTTTTCCTCCATCTCAACCTACTGTTCTCTAGCATATTAACATGTTGTCCCATTATTCTAACCTTTGTACTCACTTTTCTCTGAAACCAGCCTTCCCCCAATAGTCTTGGCATTGTTTTGCTCATTTTAAAGCTAAATTCACACCTCAGAGTCTTATTAAGCTTCCAAATGCTGTCTTACACACAAGTCCACCTTCTACCAGTTTTATTTCTGTTTATATTACTTGCTATGTCCTAATACATTGTATAATCTTACTAGCTGGGTTAATCATCTTTCTTATCTGTGCCAGAAGTTAATCATTATAATGGCAAAGATTTTTTCCCCTATTTTAGCGATTGCTGTATCTGGGGTCCTGGAAAATATTAAAATACCCTGTTTAAAGTACATATCTAAAGCTCATTTCACCTATAAGAGGAAAGCACTAAAAAGATATTTCCTATTTGTACAAATCATTTATTTATACAGAGAAGAGAAATGACCTTATGTAATTGAAATGACCTTCTGTAATAGAACTCTTGATACCCAGTGTGGAAAATAGTCTTCTTCAGAGTTTTACATTTGGACACTGGGATCATCTGAGATCAGAGATAGCAGATCCAGGATAGAAGCAGGCTTTCAAGTCAGCTGTCTTGTTCTATTTTTCTTATTGCATTTGAGCACTTTGAACAGCTGGTTCTGTATTTGTCCAAAGCAAATTTTACACTGGAAGACATTTTTCCAGATATATGTGTGTATGGTGTGCGTGCATGTGTGTGTGTGTGTGTGCGTGTGTGTGTGTGTGTGTGTGTGTGTATGTGTGTGTATTGCATGTGAGTAGGGTCATGTACGTGTGCAGATATATGTATGTGCATGAGTGTCCCTGAATGCTGTCTCTTGCCTATGAAGACCTAACAGTGATGCTGAAAATCATCCTTGATTGCTCTTCTACTTTATTATTGTGAGTCTGAGTCTCTAATTAAACCCAGAGCACATTAAAGGGCTAGACTGGCTAGCCAGCTTACTCTGAGGATTCCTATGCTCCTCTGTTCAGGGCAGGAATTGTCTATACATTCACCTAGAATTTTTATGTGGAACCTAGGAATCCAAACTCAGTTTCCTTCACTTTTGGTGCAAAAGCATTTCCCCAGCCGTAAATATAAAAGTTCTTAAGTTCAACAAAGTTCAAACTTCTATTATGGAAGTAAAATACTCTTTCTGACATGAAATTATGGTAATCTACTTTCCTAAAGTTGCCGGTGTTCAATGGTTCTTGATGGTTTAGAAATGATGACAGTCTTTGGGAGCCCCTACATACGTCTTCCCTTCATCACATGTGCACCATTGCAGAGAGTCGTTCAGAGTGAGAGGTAGTGAATTTGAAGGCACATTCTTACCTAGCTCATAAATGCCTGCAGATTGAATATATTTTTCTTTAATTCAGAATACAGAGATTAGTTAGTGTAGAGCATGTATGTAGATACATGAAGTAGACAAAGGCTACCTAAGAACATCCAGGATAATAGGCTCTCCTATTTTTTCTAAATCCACAAAGGTTTTACTGTGTTTCTGTTTTCCTCCTAAAATATATAGCAATGAACAGTAAATGTATGAAATATCTTCTTTTTCAGGTATTTGAAATGCTTTGTGCTCATTGTCTATGGTATCAATCTAATTCACACACATTAGAGGGAGCCACAGCTGTATGTTGAGTGATATCTATGCCCTTATGTTGATGGGAGCCATACAAATGCTTATTTTTTGGTTTCAGACTCAATTCATTTCTCAATTTTTATAATTGAGATGGCAGAATGTCAAACACTAATAAAACTGCATCTCATATTCTTCAATGAGTTGGACAAGTGAAAATATGTTTCTGAGGTGTCAAAATAAGGAACATAATTGTTGACGTATGAATCATAAAATCATCTCAACTGACTTTGGATGGTATTTAAGTCATTTTCAACTAGCAGAAGTGGTATAAACTAAAGAAGAGAAAACTTCACATCACTTCGCCCTCCCTTTGACTGGTTCTCAGTCTCACAGCAGGACCTCCCACCCTCTTGGCACTAAATTTTACTACAGCTGCTCTTATAGTTGCTATATTAAATTACTCGGACACAGGCGGCTTAAGGAAACAAGGCTTTATTATTTGGCATGTGGTCCCAGAAGGGACGGAGTCTATCATGGCAGGGAACACACTACAGAAGGCATGGTGGCAGAAGCTGAAGTCTGCTTCTCTCTATAGTACTACTCATGAGGAGGCAGTGAGAAGTGGGGTCAGGTTACCAAAATTCAAGGCCTTTCTGAAGAAGTATGTTACTGGGAGTAAGGCTCCACCTCCAAAAGGTATAACCTTCCCAAACACCGAGACTAGTTGGGGATCAAATATTCAAACACATGAGCTATGAGAGACAATTCAGTTTCAAACCATAACACCTGACAAAAGAAATATGTCAGCATAAGGGTAGAAATGATTAAGAGACTCGATATATTATCGAGAGAAAAATGGGAGAAATGCTTTTAGAAAAAAACAGCAGAGTCAGAAGAGAGGCTAAAAGACAAAGTCATGGAAGGAAAGTCACAAAAGAAACCCAAACTGAACACAGCTGTAAATGTATGGCTCTCTAAAGGAGCAAATAGAGACAGTCGATACAAGTAAAAGGCAAGTAAAGTGACTCTGGTACTAAAAGACTTGTCTGTCCTACCCACTGGACAAGCCCAGAGCTCTCACAAGCGCGGGTGTTGCTGAAGCAGTGACTTCCAGTAGAGCAGATAAACAGTAAAGATGATTTCCTATGGCTCTGGGGACTATGTCTGCACATCATATCAAGAGAAAGTCTGTTATTTAAAACTGAGTTTATGTGTTGAGCTGAAAACAAGGAAAAATCACAAGTCAGGAAGCCAGAGTAAGAGGCAGCCCCAGGAGGCAGTTGTTAAAAGCAAGAAGGATGGATATGGAGAAGCAGAAACATACAGGTGACAAAGAGCTCAGTCCAAGCAGTGAGGTGTATAGGAAAATAGTTGCTACATTCAATAAATAAGAGCAGACCTCATTTCCTGAGAATAACTCTCAAATTTGCTAACATCATGCCTGAGGTCAGCTTGTGCACAAACTTCTGCGACCACTTGTATGCCTTCTATTGACTGCTGCAGAGCTCAGGAACTCTGAAGCTCCAGTAAATTCCTACACATCTACAGCCACATCCCCTCAGCCAAGTGATTGATGCTCAGTTGGCTGTTGAAGTACTAAGATAGGTCTGAGTATGCAAATGATTATCTGTGCTCATTTCTCAAACTCCAAGCACATGCCAAAGACACTCCCATCTATAACATTGGTCACTATAGTGGTCATAAACTGGAGTCCTGGAAGGTGTTTGGGGGAACCCTGTCTATTCCTCAGACTACAAAGTTAAGCATGGCCAATAGAAGTCCTAGTATGCAGAAAAGGGCTGCTACATTAATGAAAATAATACTTGCAGGCATTAGACACTTTCCCACTATAAGAGTAGCACCAGAATAAATCAAAGGAAACACAAGAGTCTAGAAGTTCAAATACTCCTGATCAACTGTCTGTATTTCTGTCATTCTTCATATCTCAAAGACCCAGTAAGCAGCTGCTTCAAAATCTTTCTCTCTTGCCTGCACATTTATACTTTCTCCTTTCTTCTCTTTCTCCCTCCTTTCCTTCTTCCCTCTTTCCCTTCCTTCTTTTCCCTCTTCCTCCCTCTCTTCTTTCCTCCCTCTCTTCTTTGCTCCCTCTCTTCCTCCCTCCCTCCCTCTTCCTGATACATTGTCATTTTGTGTTCTTTTTATTATACTATTATTAAAACTTTTTGCTTTATTTTATATTGAGAGTTTCTATTTTTTAATTTTAACTGTGTGTATGTATGGTTGTGAATCTATCACAGCACACATGTTTTAAGATACAGAACAACATTTGAGGGTCAGTTTTCTCCTGCATGCTCCAGGGCTCACACATCAGGTTATCAGGCATGAATAAGAACTCTGGTATATTATCAAGGAAACAAACTTAAGAATCTACATGGTATATGAAGGAACTGAAAATAGTATAACAATCGATAAAAGAGTTGATTCTCTGAAAGAACATCAAGGTTGACAAATTCCTAGAAAAACTTACATAAAGGGAGAAATGCCCACATTAATAAAAGCATAGGTGAAAACAGGGGTGAGTTAGTGGATCCCAGCAAAATACAAGGGATCACTAGGGGAGAGCATTTGAAAATTGATATTCTAAAGAACTACAAAATCCAGAAAAAAGCATGTTGAATTTCTAGACACACATTACTTGTCAAAATGAATTCTATATGATATGAACAATTTAAGCAAGCATATAACAAGAAACTAAATTTAAATAGTAATAAAAATGTTTCCCCCAAAATAAATGCCCAGGTCAGGGTGTATTCTTTGTTGAGGTCCACCAAACCTATATTGAAGAGGTAAAACCAATACTCCTCAACTATTTAGCAAAATATAATGGAAAGGTATACTGAATCTACAAGACCAGTACCAATTTGATACCAAACTGCATAAAAACATACTAAAAAAAGAAAATGTCCATTTTCCTTATGAAATCTAGATGCAAAAATTCTTAATAAAATTCTTGCAAAGCAAAGTGAAAAGCACACTGAGAAGATTATACACTAAATTGTTTTTATTCCATGGATACAAAGATGGCACAACATAGCCAAATAACTAAATATAACCAGTGCATGAAGACCACATGATCATCCCCATAGATTCAGCAAAGACCTCTAACAAATGTCAGTGTCTCTCCATGAAAAAGTGCTGAAGCAACATTTGCTAACCTTTATCATAAAAGTCTTGAAGAAAGGAGTAAAAGGAATGGAACATACCTCAATATAATGGAAACTATGTATAACAAATGTCACAACCAATTTTTACTAAATGGGGAAAATAATGTCTTTTCTAAACTTAAAATAGAAAGCAGCTGCCTTCTGTGTACTTATTCAGTATAATGCTCAAAACTTAGCTAGAGCAATGAGAGAAGAGAAACAAATAAAAAGTATACAAATAGGAAAGGGAGAAAACACATTATCAGCTTTTGTGGTGACTGGGTGCTATATTTTCAAGATCCAGAAAACTATACTTATGGCAAACATTTTCAGCAGAGTAGTAGGACACAAAATCATCAAGCAAAAATTTGTGTTTTGTGCACAATAATGAACTTGTCTAGAATTATGAAGGACAATTTTACTTCATTGAACATCCAAAGAATCTGCTGACATAGCATGCAGAACACAATGCCAATGAACAGATAGAATATTTGGAGGACATAGAGAATCTTCTCATAAATGAAAGAATAAAATGAGTCACAATCTAAGTAAGATACCTTCAAAAATATATTTAAAAAATCTTGCATCATTTAAAACAGAATGAAATCAACCATAAGATAATATAATAATAAAAGCATTAAAATGATAGTTTTAGTAAGAGCAGATTTCAGTACCTTTTTATTTCTTTTGTCTTCCTCTTGGAAGCACCTTTTCATTAAATTAAAAAAAGAAACTATAGAGATGGGTCAAAATGCCATCAGAATGGAGAAAATATAGGAGAAGTATCACTGGGGGGGAGACAGAGAGAGAGAGAAAGAGAAAGAGAGGAAATATCACTGAAAAACTTGAAAACACATGTTACAGCCCACATCACAAGTTGACAGAGTCTGTGTTGTTAAGATGGCGATTCTGTTCCCACTTTTCTCTTTATCTGCTGATGTACTTTCTCACTATGCACCATCTGATCGTTTTTAGTTCTTAAAAATAGACCTAACCTTTCTCGCCTCATAGTTTTCCCATGGGATTTTTCCTTCTAAAGTTTCTTCTCACAGGCTTTAGTCAAGTTAATATGTACCCATTCATCAAACATCAGTGTAGACTTAATTTCTTCAGGGATGTCTTCTATTATCACCAACATAACTCTAGTTCTGCTGTGCTATCCTATATCTTAATAATTTCATTCAGATATACTTACTTTAACAATGTTTGGTATTTTTATCTGAATACCCTCTTTCTATCTGTGAGATGTAAGTTCAGAGCAGAACACAGGACCTAGGAAATATTCAGTAAACTCTGAACATATGCGCCATCTTAGGCTCATAAAGTCATAAGTGGCCTAGGAGCACAGATTGTCTAATTTTCAACCATTTTCTTCTCTATGTCTCCCACTTGGTAGATATTTACAAAGTATTTTGTGTAAGTTACCTAAATGATTTGATTCACAGAAGAATGAAAAAGTGAGCAACTTTTCTCACTTTCAAGAAAGGAAACAATTTGCACGGAAATGATGTTCCAGGAAAGAAGCCATCCAAAAGGCAAATGTCTGTAAGACTTTGGTCACGAGTGTTTTTAAAATGTTATGTAGCAGTTGGGGAAATACTGACTAACAAACTCTTCACCAAATCTTTAGAGTGGAGCAGTTTTTGCTGTCTGTTCCAATAGGGGATAGATGAATTCACAGTGAAGAAAAGCTGAGGTCTGGCTTGTGATCAGATGCTGGAACATTCACAAGACCAAGTATCCCAGGGTCATACCTGAGATGCCTTCCTGCTATGGTGCTGGCAAAACTGGATGTCCACATGCAGAAGATTAAAACTGGACCCATACTTGGTACCATGTATAAGAATTAATTCCGAATGGATCAAGGACCTCGATATAAGGCCAGAGACTATAAAAACCATAGTTGAAAGGGTAGGGGACTCCTTCGAGCTGATTGGGCTAGGCCAACAGTTCCTAAACAGACATCCAATAGCACAGTCACTGCAACCAACACTCAACAGATGGGATCTTGTGAAATTAAAGAGCTTCTGTTCAGATAAAGAGATTGTAACACAAGCACAAAGGCAACCCACAGAATGGGAGAAAATCTTCACTAACCACATATCTGATAGAGCTCTACTGTCCAGAGTGCACAAAGAACTTAGAAAACTAAACAAATAGGCCAATTAAAAAATGGGCCATGGAACTTAAAAGAAACTTTACCAGAGATGAAATTAAAGTGTCTAACAAATATCTTAAAAAATGCTCCACATCCTTAGCCATCAGGGAAATGCAAATCAAAACTTCCCTGAGATATCATCTCATCCCTGTCAGGATGGCAAAAATCCATAATACAAACAACACCAAATGCTGGAGAGTATGTGGAAAGAGGGGAACTCTCCTACATCGCTGGTGGGACTGCAGGCTCATACAACCACTCTGGAGAGCCGTCTGATGATTCTTAAAGAAGTTAAAGATTGAAATGCCATATGACCTTGCTATACCACTTTTGGGAATAACCCCCCATACAGCAGAGGTTCACCTCGATAGCACAAGCACGACCATGTTCATAGCAGCACTGTTTACAATAGCAAAGTCATGGAATTAGCCCAAATGTCCAACAGTTGACGAGTGAATATACAATGGAATACTACTCAGCCATCAAAAATGATGAATTAATGCAATTTGCCAGGAAATGGATGGAATCAGAAACAATTATATTGAGTGAAGTATCCCAGACATGGAAAATTAAGTGCTGTGTGTACTCCCTAATAGGTGGATCCTAGTACCAAACCCACTTAGAGACTCAAAGACAAATCTTTGTAATACCTACAGTAATTGCAAAGATTATAAACAGGAGGGATGGAGAAGGAGGGCTCCACTAGACACAAGGAGAGAGGGGACCATGTTACAGCAGAGAAAATAGGCCACCATCAAGGATACAAGTAAGTAATGAGACATCTGGTTAAGTTGATCTCACCAACTTAAGGGGAGGGCATATAGATTGCCAGATAGAAACTAACCATTTTGCAAATGGGTGATTGACCCGTCTCTCATTGTGGTCTCCTACTTTTATTCCATCTACTTTTGAATATACTCTTATGACAAGAGTCTAATTTATCAGGTTTTTATCTCTGGCCACGGGTGACATCCAATACCCATCAGGATGGAGCCTAGGGCATTGCACGAGCAGCAAAACTAAAAAAAAAATACATATCAACAAACCATAATTCAAAACATCAGAGACTCTATATCAACCACCAGGAGTTAAGGCAGCCTAATCTCTCCCTATCCTGAAGCTCAGGGAAATTTGCAGAAGAGGGGGCAGTAAGATTGTAAGAACACAAGGATGGGAGGAGTAAAGATATGCAAGATACTCCACACAAGTTAGGGCCAAAGCAATCATAATAGGACTTTGCATGACTTGCGCTATGTCCAACACATTACTGACCCACCAAAGTCTAGCATGGACTAAAGGCACTAGGATTCTTGGAGGCTAGGGACTGACAGTCACAGTAGTGTTCCTCAGCTTAAGGGGAACACAGGAAAGGGTTCTGGGCAATGCCCCTGTGTCCTTGCACCTCATTGGAGAGGAGTATCCAGAGGAGAGTTTGGCATGCACATTAAAGGATGCTCTGGGGATTGGGGGGAGAGCCTCCGGGGGGGGAGGCACTGGGGGATGGAGAGGGAGGGCAGGGGGAGAAGGGGGTGAGGGGGGAGGTGGAGGGAAGGAGGGGACCGGTGTACTGTTAAGTTTGTATGAGCAGAAATAATAATAATAAAAAAACCAAAAAACCCAAAATATTTAATTGCTAAGAAAAAAAAAGAAATTTATCATTGGCCATTTCCATTAATCCAAATTCTACTGTAATTCAAGGTCTCCCTAAAGACAGATGTCCTTATGTCTTGCCCAACATATCTCCTTAACCCACATGTGAGCCACTATTCCAAACTTTTTTTATCCCACTTTGGAAGTATTGACTCCTTCATTCCTGTCCATAATGCAGGCATTATATTTTCAAGAACCTTTTCACATTTCATTTCTCTGTGCATTAGACAGAATCTGGATTTATGGGTCCAAATTGAAGCCATTTATTTTCTAGGCTTTATTACATCCTGAAAGAAATAAAACTATGGGAGACCTCCACAGCAAGAAAATACAGGCATAGAGTATGCATCTGAACTGATCTAAAATTAAGGAGAGGCCAAGAAATGACTCAGTGGTTGTACCTGGCACTCTAGCAAAAGGATCAAAGTTAGGATCCCTATATCACATGTAAAATGCCGGTAAGGTGTGGTGGGCTGTCTGGAATTCCAGCCCTGGAAAGCCAAGTCTTAGACTCTCCATAGCAAGTTGCCCAGCTAGGCTATCTCTATGAAGACCCAGTCTCAAGGATTAAGGTGGAAGAGTGATGAAGAATGGTTTCTAACATGAGTTTCAGGCCTTCACACACTTAGGGTATGGTGGTAGAGCTCATATGTACATCTGTATCGTCCTGTATCTACGCACCCACATACATGAACATAGGTACGCACGCATACCCCTCACACATATACACACAAGAATGGTTAAGAAATAAACAAAATGATTTAAGACTAGATTTTAAGAAGATTGGCTATGCTGCTTGTATAATAATTCAGGGAGGAAGTACCAAGTTCTGGCAGGGTGTTGAGGAAGGAGCAGGGATGCAAGGATGTGGTCTCCATGTGATGGAGGTTTTGGAAGCTCACCGCTCCTCTCTGGCAGGGTCTGGCACAAAGCACTTCACAGGCAGGAAGAATCTTAGAGACACTGTGTCTTATCAAATTATATCTTCTCTTTTAGCCACTCGGGAATTGTCCAAGGATGCAAAAAGTCTCTTTTAACAGGAAGCTGATAGATCAAGGAATCAAAAACCTGTGCTTTTTTTTTTTTTTTTTTTTGCCTCTCTTGTTATTTTCAAGAGTTGTTCTCAAAAACTTACATTTCTTTTCAAATGGATGCTTAAGGGAAATGCTTAATTATCTTGTTATTTATGGGCATTTTAACACTGATGTGAAAGACCTTTTGGGAATACAGTTGAGGTCATCAGATGATTACCTTTACAGAAAAACTTCTTGTGTTCAGGGATGTGTATCTGCAGCCGGTCTCCTCCATTTGTATTAATATCTAAAATAACCCAAGTGTATATGAATAAAGAGAATTTTCTCTCCTATGCATGTAAAGTAGCCCGTACAACCACTTATATGATCCACACAACCACTGGTGTTGATTTATTTGGCTTATGCAAATTGTGGGAAAGCCATTCCTTGGTGATTACTGTTTCCGATAGAGAGTGTATGCTTAGGGATTCATGTACATGAACTTAGCTTAGGGATTCATGTACATGAACTTAGCATTTTATGCTGTCGAAGAGAGATATGAGATGGTAAGAGAACAGAATGGAGAGGAAAGAGCATTTGTAGAGCATAGTCATTGGCTAATTTGTGTGCATCTCGTTGCCTTCAATTTTCATAGCTAGTCAGCCAGTTAAAATTAAAAAGTCAATGTTCATATGGGTTTGGCTACTTGACTATGACTGTATAGTGAGGGCCTATGAGAGCCAGTCTTCAAATCTCTATGTCCTATTATCTTTGTACAAACCATACATCGACTAGTAAATGTCTGTTTCAGGAGACTTAGTATGGTGAGGTAAAGATTTAATTAACAGGAAACAATTTGATATTTTTATTTATATAGATTTTTTAAAAGTAGCAACTTAGAGCATTATTACAAAATAAATTATGTGATCCTCAGGAATCCATGTATATTCCATGTAAGGAATGATTAATGCAAATGTAATCTTTTCATTTTAAGAGAAATAAATGACATTTCTTGAAAGTCATAAAGACAAAAATTCTTCCATTTATTTTTATTCAACAAATGATTACTGAGATAATTTTATCAAGAAATCATGAGGAAACCTGAGAGATTTTCTTTTAGAGTGATAAAAAACCTGAGATTAGTAGCTAGATGATAATTTAGATTACACATGAATATATATTTAAAATGTATCTTTATTTTTATCGGCTGCAAAGTTTGGCACATCTGTAAGTTTATGCTAACATCTTCAGTTGACAATGTATTTTCATATTCTGGTGCATTATCTCTGCTTCTGGGGAGACAGGATGCCCAGCACTACAAGAATATCCAAGCTCACAAATGCAGATGTGACAACATCAGCATCAAAATTTGTTATTTTGATTCCAAGATCTCAGTCAGCAATTTCCACTCTACTAAGATTGCCCATCTGACCTTAGGAATATTTGTTTGTTAGTGTTCTGTATGAATTTGGGAAAGCATTGTTTATCAGATTTGCCCTTCGCACAGAGATGGAAGTTTCAGATTATGTGATTGATAAGAGAAAAAATGAGAAGACAAAACTTTTCTTCCAAAAATCGAACATATTTCACAAAGTCAAAATTTATCAGAGATAAAAATTAAACTCTGCTAATGGGCTCAATTAATAGATTCAGTGACATTGGAATTTCTATTACACTAAAAGATCCTTTTAAACAATATTAAATGATGTACACTGTGCTTTCCTTACCTTAACCTTTGTTAACATTTAATGGAAATATCTTAAGGTGATTTTATTGCATGTTTACATTACATATAAAAACTTGCTTGAGAGACAAGTGTCAGGATTATTAGTTTTGTTTTCCAACTGGCTTATTAAAATTACTTTGAGGAAGATACTTGCTAACTTTATTTTTTTTCATTTTTGTTTATTATTTATTCAATTGTGCATCTGTGCGTGTGTGTGCGTATGTGTGTGTATAGAACCACAGGCGAATTCGGGAACCACCTTGGACTGCCTCCACCTCCTCTTTGTTTACTCTGCCCTGGGATTCACAGGCTCTGCCCTACCAGGACCAGAAACACAGGCAGCCCCAGCTTCTGCCGGGCGTCTCTATATGTGGGGTGTGGGATCGAACTCAGGATCTTCAGCCTGCAAGGCAGAGGCTTGATCCCTGAGCCATCTCTCCATCCCAACTTGTTCACTTTAGAGTCTTTTAGAGTTTGCAGTAGTCTTGCTGGGGCTTATGTAAAGTCCTCAGAAGTTCATAAATTAGAAAACTGTCACTTGCTGCTGTGGGGCCGAGGGAAGAACCTGGAAGGAGTCACTGATGTTCCCATGGAGAAGATCTAGGTACTTCGTGGGAATTGTACTTGTCACCAGAGCGACAGTAATTCTTGAAACACCCCTTCCCTCTTTCGTGTTTTATTCCTCTGTGTGATTTCTTCCCTTCTTAGTCATTCCGCCATTGTGTCGTGCTGAGAATTTTCTTTAAGCCTCACTTCATTCAAAGTTCATGAGAATAATGAATAAAAATCATATTTCTGATAATAGACACAAAATACTTAAGGCACTAAACATAGGCCTTTCACAAAGTAAAAACTTGATGGCATAATAAGTTAATATTTTGATCTCCCTTTGGGAAGCTCACGATACATTTCTTAATACATTCAGTTCATACAAGGTATCTGGTAGCTTATGTTCTTTTTGGTGAGATATATATGTATATATGCATGTGTTTGTGTGTATATATATATATAAAGGTAAATGTTTTTTAAAGTATTATTGAGAAATTAGAACTGATTGTAAAGACATAAGTTTCATATAATATTAATGCTTTTAAGTTTGTATTATCAGATGATATAAGACAGAAGTGAGTTATGTGGTTTGGTGCTAGGTTCAATCACAGCTTGAAGATAGGTTGGCCATGAACTTAAAATCATCAAGCAAGGCAACAGAAAATGCATGGATGGAAGAAAAATAAATACTTCACTTTGGCAGTGGATATCTAGAATGAAACTTCATTAAATCATGGATGAGTCATCTCATTTACTCTTTAAATGCTAGTAGTAGAAATAAGCAAAAATATAAAAATGGATCACATAAAGCCACTGTATATGTTCTATTATGCATTTTAAATCCAATGAGAAGACAGTTTTAGGACATCAAACTATGTGAAACATGGTTACAGAAGTTAACAAGGTCATATTAAGTTCCATGAGAACATTGGCAATTTGGTGTTACATTTAACAGAATCCACTGGCAATACTACTAGCAGATTGATTTTTATATAGTTAGCAATTTGACTAAATAAAATTATGTGTATAAGTGAGCATGTCTTTCAACTTGGAAAGTTCGTAATCCATGATCATGCTGACGTTTCATTTTATTAGCATATACTATGGTGTTAAACAAGTGTGAAAAGAATACATATAATTTCCTTCCTGACATAAGAGGAAAATCATCAAAAATAAGGGTATAGAATTGCTTATTGTACCTCTCTGTTATCATTTTAGTATCTGTCCAATTTGTATCAATTCTATTTTTCACACAGCTCATTTAGGCAAGTTATTTCTTGTCTCTCTTTGGTCATTCAGTTTAGATAGACGTTTGTTAGTTATTGATATTCTCTAGCTCATTCTGGTTTGTTAAATATTAGGTGATTTTCTGTTTTCTCTTTCATTAAGGTTTGATTCAATATTAATTATCTTTAGCCTCTTTTTTCAATTCAATTGCTTTTTTATGTCTCATGTTACATCTTAAGGTAGAGTTCATAACTTTGGCTTGTGACTTTCCTATTTCATTTTTTAAAGTATTTTCATTATTATTATTATTATTATTATTATTATTATTTCCACTCATACAAACTTAACAGGTACACCAGTCCCCTCCCTCCCTCCACCTCCTCCCAACCCCCCTGCTCCCCTTTCCTCTCCCCCCTCCTTCCCCATCCCCAGTGCCTCCCCCCCCCAATCCCCTGAGCATCCTTTAATGTGCATGACAAACTCTGCTCTGGGTCCTCCTCTCCAATGAGGTGCAAGGACACAGGGGCATTGCCCAGAACCCTTTCCTGTGTTCCCCTTAAGCTTAGCAACACTACTGTGACTGTCAGTCTCTAGTCTCCAAGGATCCTAGTGCCTTTAGTCCATGCTAGACTTTGGTGGGTCAGTAATGTGTTGGACATAGCGCAAGTCATGCAAAGTCCTATTATGATTGCTTTGGCCCTAACTTGTGTGGAGTATCTTGCATATCTTTACTCCTCCCATCCTTGTGTTCTTACAATCTTACTGCCCCCTCTTCCGTAAATTTCCCTGAGCTTCAGGATGGGGAGAGATTAGGCTGCCTTAGCTCCTGGTGGTTCATACAGAGTCTCTGATGTTCTGAATTATGATTTGTTGATTTTTTTTTAGTTTTGCTGCTCCTGCAATGCCCTTGGCTCCATCCTGATGTGTATTGGATGTCACCCCCTGGCCAGAGATAAAAACCTGATAAATTAGATTCTTGTTATAAGAGTATATTCAAAGGTAGATGGAATGAAAGTAGGAGATCACGATGAGAGAAGGGTCAATCACCCATTTGCAGAATGGTTAGTTTCTATCTGGCTGCCTATATGCCCTCCCCTTCTGGTGAGATCATACCCCAATGGTTGCAAATGATCAGGAAGGAAAGTCTGTGAACATAACCAGATGTCTCATTACTTTCTTACAATCCTTGATGGTGGCCTATTTTTTCTGCTGTAACATGGTCCCCTCTCTACTTGTTTCTGGTGAGGCCCTCCTTCCCCATCTGTAGGTATTACAAGATTTGTCTTTGAGTGTCTCTAAGTGGGTTTGGTACCAGGATCTACCTATTAGGGAGTACATACGGTGCTTAATTTTCTGCGTCTGGGATACTTCACTCAATATAATTGTTTCTAATTCCATCCATTTCCTGGCAAATTGCATTAATTCATCATTTTTGATGGCGGAGTAGTATTCCATTGTATAAATGTACCACATTTTCCTCATCTACTCGTCAAATGTTGGACATTTGGGCTGATTCCATGACTTTGCTATTGTTAATAGTGCTACTGTGAACATGGTCGTGCTTGTGCTATCAAGGTGAATTTTTGCCGTATGGGGGGATATTCCCAAAAGTGGTATAGCAGGGTTATATGGCATTTCAATCTTTAATTTCTTTAAGAATCTCCAGACAGCTCGCCAGAGTGGCTGTATGAGCCTGCACTCCCACCAGCAATGTAGGAGAGTTCCCCTCTCTCCACATCCTCTCCAGCACTTGGTATTGTTTGTATTGTGGATTTTTGCCATCCTGACCAGGGTGAGATGATATCTCAGGGAAGTTTTGATTTGCATTTCCCTGATGGCTAAGGATGTGAAGAATATTTTAAGATATTTGCTAGACATTTTAATTTCATCCTTAGTAAAGTTTCTTGTTTTAATTGGCCCATTTGTTTCCTTGGTGTTTAGTTTTCTAAGTTCTTTGTGCACTCTGGATAATAGAGCTCTATCAGATATGTGGTTAGTGAAGATTTTCTCCCATTCTGTGGGTTGCCTTTGTCCTCGAGTTATAATCTCTTTATCAGAACAGAAGCTCTTTACTTTCACAAGATCCCATCTGTTGAGTGTTGGTTGTAGTGACTGTGCTATTGGATATCCGTTTAGGAACTGTTGACGTAGCCCAATCAGCTCAAGGGAATTCCCTACCCTTTCAACTATGTTTTTTTTATTGTCTATGGTCTTATACCCAGGTCGTTGATCCATTTAGAATTAATTCTTGTGACAAGTACATGTCCAGTTTTTATCTTCTGCATGTGGAGATCCAGTTTTTTCAGCACCATTTGTTGAAGATGCTGTTCTTTTTCCATTGGATTTTTTGGACCCCTTTGTCAAAAATCAAATGGCTGTAATTGTGTGGGTTTATATCTGGGTCTTCAAGCCTTATCCATTGATCTCTGTGTCTATTTTGGAGCCAGTACCAGGCTGTTTTTACAACTATGGATTTGTAGTATAGACTAAGGTTTGGTATGGTGATACCTCTAGCCGTGTTTTTGTTACTCAGGATTGTTCTTGCTATCCTGGGTCTTTTGTGCCTCCATATGAATTTTGAGGTTGTTTGTTCAACTTCTTTAAAGAATTGCTTTGGGATTTTAATTGGTATAGCATTGAATCTGTATATATCGCCTTTGGTAGGATGGTCATTTTTATGATGTTGATTCTGCCAATCCAGGAACATGGAAGGTCTTTCCACCTTCTGGTGGCTTCTGTAATTTCTTTCTTTAGGGTTTTAAAGTTTTTATTATAAAGGTCTCTTACTTCCTTGGTTAGGTTCATACCAAGGTATTTCATTTTTTTAGGGGCTATAGTAAATGAGATTGTTTCTCTCAGGGCTTTTCACTTCTTTTATTCTGGAGATAGAGGAAGACAACTGATTTTTGTATATTTATTTGGTATCCTGCCACCCTGCTGAACTCCTGTATTAGTTCCAGGAGCTTCCTGGTGAAGTTTTTAGGATCACTCAGGTATATGATCATGTCATCTGCAAATAGAGATAACTTGACTTCTTCCTTGCTGATATAAATCCCTTTTATCTCCCTTTCTTTTCTTATGGCTTTAGCTATAAGACTTCAAGTACAATATTGAATAGAAGTGTTGAGATTGAACAGCCTTGTCTACATTCCTGATTGAAGTGGGAATGCTTCAAGTTTTTCCCCATTGAGTAGAATCCTTGCTGTTGGCTTGTTGTATACAGCTTTTATTATATTGATAAAGGTTCCTTCCATTCCAACCTTCTCTAGCATTTTGATCATAAAGGATCTTGTCAAAAGTTTTTTCTGCATCTATCGAGCGTATCATGTGGTCTTGAAGTTTGGACTGGTTTATATGGTGAATTATATTTATTGATTTGCGTATGTTGAACCAACCTTGTGTGCCTCGGATAAAGCCTACTTGACCCCGTGGATGATCTTTTTGATATGTTTTTGAATCTGATTTGCTAAGACTTTGTAGAAAATATTTACATCTGTGTTCATCAGAGAGATTGGCCTATAGTTTTCTTTTTTAATTGTATCTTTATTAGGTTTTGGGATTAAGAGGATATTACCTTCATAGAAGGAATTTGGTAGTGTTCCTTCCTTTGCTATTTGATGGAACAGTTTAAGGAGTATTGGTGTTATTAGCTCCTTAAATGTCTGGTAGAACTCTGTGCTGAATCCATCTGGTCCAGGACATTTTTGGTGGGTAGATTTGAGATTACTTCATCGATTTCCTCATATGTTATAGGACTATTTAAATAATTCAAAACTTCCTGATTCAATTTTGGTTAAGTTGTGTTTACTTATGAATTCATCCATCTGTTTTGTGTTGTCAAATTTCACAAAGTATAAGTTTTTGAAATATGACGTTATAATTCTCTGGATTTCATGGGCATCAGTAGTGATATCTCCATTTTCATTTCTAATATTGTTAATGTGGGATTTACTTCTCTTGCTTTTGGTTAATTTAGCTAGGGGTTTATCAATCTTATTGATTTTTTCAAAAAACCAGCTTTTTGACTGGTTGATTTTTTCTATCATTTTCCTAATCTCAATTTTGGATATTTCTCCCCTTATTTTGCTAATCTCCTCCCTTCTATTGCTTTTGGGATCAGATTGCTCTAGTGTCTCTAAAGCTTTAAGCTGCATTGTTAAGTTATTTATTTCTAAAGTTTCCATTTTTTTGATGTAGGCATTTAGAGCTATGAACTTACCTCTTAGGACAGCTTTCATTGTGTCCCAGATATTTTGGTAAGTTGTATTTTTATTATCGTTCAATTTCACGAAATCTTAAATTTCCTTTGTAATTTCTTCCTGAATCCAATTCTCATTCAGCCTCATAGTGTTAAGTTTCCAGGAGTTAGTGTGTTTTCTCTTGTTTGTTGTGTTGTGGATGTCAAGCTTTAGGCCGTGGTGGTCTGTTAAGGTACAGGCTAGAATTTCATCTTTCCTGTATATGTGGAGATTCATTTTGTGGCCAAATATGTGATCTATTTTGAAGAAAGTTCCATGTACTGCTGAGAAAAATGTGTATTCTTTGGTGCGTGGATGAAAAGTTCAATAGAGATCTGTAAGGTCCATCTCAGTAAGGGTTTGATTAATCTTTAAAGTGTCTCTGTAAAGTTTTTTACATGTTGATCTGTCCCATATTGAGAGGGCGGTGTTGAAATCCCCAAGAATTATCATTTTGGGGTTGATTTTTCACTTAGACGTTGTAGGGTTTGCTTAATGAATATGGAGGAGCCCATATTGGATGCATATATGTTCAGTATTGTGAAGTCTTCCTGATGAATTTTACCTGTGACTAAAATGTAGTATCCATCTTTGTCTCTAATGATTTTTTTTGGTTTGAAGTCCACTTTGTCTGATAGCATAATGGCTACCCCTACCTGTTTTCTGGTTCCATTAGCTTGCAGAATTTTTGACCAGCCTTTTATTTTTAGGATGTGCCTATCTTTTGTGGTGAGATGGGTTTCCTGCAGGCAGTAGATTGATGGATTATGATTTGTAATTCAAGTTTGTAATCCATGTCTCTTGATCGGTGAGTTAATTCCATGAACATTTAATGTTATAATGGAGAAACTATTTTTAATTCCGGACATTTATTATGTTTAGTGGCTTTTGTAAGTGTATTATTTCACTTTTAGGTTTTGGTGGTATTATACTTCCCTTCTGTTCTCCTGGATATGCCAGTTTTTTTCTTCAAGCTTGAGTATCATTTCTAGCATTTTTTAAATTTTTTTTTTATTCAATTGTGCGTGTGTGCGTATGTATGTGTGCACGCGTGTGTCTGTGTGTGTAGAACCACGGACGAATTCGGGAACCACCATGGACGCCTTGACTTCCTCCGCCCAGGGATTCACAAGCTCCGCCTTATCAGGACCAGGAACGCAGGCCGCCCCCGCTTCCGCCTGGCGTCTATGCGTGGGATCTGAGATCCAATCTCAGGACCTTCCGCCTGCAAGGCCGAGGCTTAACCACTGAGCCACCTCTCCAGCCCCATTTCTAGCATTTTTGAAGGCCTGGTTTGGTGGACATGTATCCCTTCAAGTTGTCTTTGTGCTGGAAGATTTTTCTTTCTCCCTCGATCATGAGGGATAGTTTTGAGGGGTATATCAGGCTGGGGTGACATTTTTGCTCATTCAATACTTGAAGTACATCTCTCCAAGCTCTTCTTGCTTTTACTGTTTCCATTGAGAAGTCATTTGTTATTTTAATAGGTTTACCTTTAAAAGTGACCTTTTTTTCCCCTTGAAGCTCTCAGCACCATTTCTTTATCTTGAATGTGAGTGTTTTAACTATTATTTGCTGTGGGGAGTTTCTATTTTGGTCATATCTGTTTGGGGTGTGGAATGCCTCTTGTGTATGGATGGGCCTCTTTTTTAGATGAGGAAAGTTTTCCTTGATGACAGTTTGACAAATTTCCTCAGGTGTGGTGTTTTGGGATTCTTGTTCTGGTATTCCATGAATGTGCATGTTAGGCTTCTTCAGGGTGTCCCATAACTCTTCAATATTTCTCTCAAGTATTTTTTGGCTTTAACAACCTCTTCCAGGAGCTGGTTAATACTCTCACTTTGTCTTCAAGGTCTGAAATTCTATTTTCTGCTTCATTAGTTCTGCTAATAAGACTCTCTGTTGAGTTCTGGTTGAAGATAACTTGTCTTTTAGTTCAGTTTTAAACTCTGTTTGAATCTGTTTTAAACTGCTCTATGTCTGTTTTTGTTTCTTGAACTGTTTTTCTCAACTCCTTCAAGTGTCTGTTGTGTTCCTCTTCAAAGTGTTTGATGTGGTTATTTAATTCCTCCTGAATTTCCTCTTTCATAGTATTGAACATGGTAATGATCATGTTTTGAAAGTCGTTATCCTGGCTCAGGCTTTCTTGGCTATTTTCCGTGGGTTTGTTCTGGTTGGAGTCTATCATTATGGGATTAATTCCTTCAGTGGGAGATTTGTTTTCTTGGGCGTTGCGTCTCATGGATTTGCACTTTGACTTGGGCATTGTCGTTTTAACTCTTAAGACCTTTCAATTTCTGTAGGTTTTTCACTGAACTGAATCATTTGGCCTGGAGCAGGTCCTGCTCCAGCTGGCTGGTGGGAGGAGCTGGGACCAGTGAGCTGCCTGGGGTTTGGGGGTGGGTGGGGGAGCTTACGTAGGTTGCAGTGGGTCCTGGCTGGACTGCGCGCATACCCGGCAGGTGGGGAGAGACCTCATTTCATTTTTTATATTTTATATTTTTATTAAATAATCCATGTAAGATTTAGTAGCTACATTTTTTCCAAGTGTTGTGTGCATGTTTTTCTATGGGAGTAAAGCCCCAATTTGCCACACAACACTCTGCCACAAGAGCAAAAAGGATTCTATAAAAGGAACTATTCCTACTTGTGGTCTTCCTGCTATATCATAATTATTTAAATCTATTTGTGAAAGTTGACTTTTTTGTTTTTGTTTTCAAACTAAATAAAATTGTTCTTTGACAATGTTGTACCTGTATATAATACATCTGAGTTACTCTCATCCCATCTTTTCTTTTCTTTTAATTTATTTTTTAGTTTTATATGCTTATTGAATACTAATCCTTGTTTCCCTTCATCCTTCTTCCTATCATTTCCCTCCCTTTCCCTCCCTTCTCCTTATCAATCCATTCCACCCCTCCCAACCTCCTGCCTTGCCTCTTCTATGGACCCCAAGATTCCCTCTGTTTTGTCTACTCTTGTGGAGGGAGAGAGGTTCAGACCTCTGTGGCATATCAAGTTGACCCTCAAGGGACAGTCTACTGATAGGGACATTTCCTTTCACTCATACAACTCTAGTTTCTAAAGTTTTCCCTGTGTATTCTTATCTCTCTTCAGTTCCTCATAGTCTATGGGGGCATGTTTCATCCCATCTTTTCTTAACTCTCTCTACCCCTATCAAGTTCCCTTATTCCTTATCAATCCTTATCTTACATTAGATCTTGTTTTTTAATACAAAGAGTGCCCTAAATCTCTCCCCTGTTATTGATTTATGGATATAATAGACATGCAATGATTTCTCTGAATTTATTCCAAAGTAACTGCTCGTTTTCATTCTTATTTCTTTGAAATGTGGAATAGTAAAATAATCTAATTAGTTTACAAATATTGAAGAATATTCTGGATACACTAGTCATCTTCAGTTACAGTACAATTCTATTGTTATCTAATATGTACCTTCTATGGCCTGAATGGTTTTAAATTCAGTCAGAATTTCTTTATGGTACAGAATACAGTTTAATTGTTAAATTCTCAATGTGGACTTGAAAGCACGGTGATGTTGCTATGATTTGACATATGATTCAGGGGATTCCAATTAGTTCATGTTGTTTGATCTTGTGCCTCAAGTCTTCTATATCTTTTGTAATCTGAAGAAGACATTCAGTTTTCAAGAGACAAAGACTCATATAGGTGAATTCACCTATTCTTTTGAAGTTGTAGTTAGATTGTTTTCATTATTTTGTTAGATGTTTTATGCTTAGATTTATTATGGCCACTTGGTGAATTCACAATTTGATTCATGGTACTATTTTTCTAAGTTCTGAGTCTGATAAACTAACTTTTTATTATGTATTAATTTTTCTGCTATTTTTCATGAATGGTAATTTTTCCTTGCAAACCACATTAAGTGCTCAAGTTGATGTGTATTTTTAATTCATAGAAATATCATCAGTTCTTTTATGTATGCAGTTCACTTAGTTTTGGGCTGCTTAAAGCTTTCAGGTCTTCCTGTCTAGTTCATTAGGTAGGACTGCAGCTGTGTTTCATCTAGTACAGATGGAAAAGTCTTCTGAGAACTCTTCCCAATCCCTGCTGATGACATTATCTATCTTGCTGATGGAAATGGCATTGATCCAAGTCTTCTGTATACACAGGATACTGATCCGTCCAGCAGTTAAATATTTTGAAAAGTACAGACTGTAATATTCCACTAATTTAAATGCTGATCAATCAATCCCCTAATAAATATCAAACACCTTCTATGAATGTCCAGAATTCCACTTTCCAGCCCTTGTCATAGAAACTCCAAAGCCTTGTGACCCTTAACTTCCTGCACCAGGGCTTGGAAATTCTCTAAAAGCTCTGAGGGGGCTGTGATGGGGTCCATTTGAGATGCCTCATGTTTCATGCTGCTTCACATAGTTCTATCCAAGCAGCATCTAAATAATGCAGTATAATACAATGATCCTCACACACATTTGCATATCTATTTGGCTTTAACTTCTAAAAATACTCTGGATAATTTAGAAGGTTCATCGTCTGTCTCATTTCATTTGGAAATAGCTGTTACATAAAGCAATGACTTTAAAGATACATTTAGAAGTCTTACACGAGAAGAGATTAGACAATTAGTATATACTCCACTAATGTAAGTCTCAAAATGTAAGCATATGGTGGAGTTTTCCTTGACATTCTAGCTTTTAATGAGCTGCAGAAAACTGAAGCAACACACACCATAGTTCAGTAAGCTGGGCTCCAGTTTCATAGCAAAGTTATAGAATAGGGTTTGAGTTATACAGATTATACTTCTTTATAAAACTGGATACAAAGCTCCAAAGTACTCGGTTTGAGGTACTATCTTGTGTAGCAGTTCACCTCCATTGCTGCTGATGTATTACCAGTTTAAAGGAACAAGAGGTCTATTTTCTCTTACCATTCTTGGTTACAGTTGTTTGTCCATCTTGGCAGGAGAGCATGTACTGTAACCAAAAGGCTGAGGGAACTAATCACACCATCTCCATATAATGGCTGAAAGAAGGACAAATTGTTTTCTCTTGTTGCCACTTGAAGATAATAACATTAATGATATCAGCAAAGTGGCTCAGAGTGCACTCAATTGTCAGACCAGCATATCTGGCCAAGTATATGCACACAAGGATGCCAACTTTCTCAAACAGCAACCTCCATTTTATTCACTTGTCCTGAGACTAGTTCTACCCATCATAGGCTGGGTCTTCCCCACTAGACAATCTCCTGCAGATTAGCTCTGGGCTTAACTCAACTACTAATTCTCCACAAATGTGCCCCGAGCTCAAACCCTAAACTGTCAAGTTGACACTTGTACCTAATTATGACACCTTGTTACTATCCTTAATTACTCATGAACTTACCAGGAAATATTTAGTACCCTGTACCTCCAAGCCTCAACGATACAAAAATGAATAAAGGTTCAATAATTTGTTGAAAATTTACATGATAATAGGCAGCAAATGAATTTGCAATGCAAATCTTGTAGAAATTTACTGATTTCTCGAATAACAAATTCAGAAGCTTGGATGACACTAAAATACTGAAGAATGTGTTGAAACAAGAAAATAGGGCAATATTAAATTGAGACAAACACAAATTTCTATATTGATTAAAAACAACAGAAAAAATTTGAATATAAATACATGGAATAGGTAGGGAAGATATGAGATGAACCAGGAAAGGCAGATGTAGCAGCATTAAAATAAGAACACATTTAAAATATCAGTGCTTCAATTTCCCCACAAGTGAAACTAGGTGTTAATTACTCTTTTACAGACTTTAAAAGAGTATTCTAATTCCCAGAGTTAATTTTTTCCGTGACAAAACCTGCAGTTGGAAAAATGTTTGTTTTTTCTTTCACTATTATAACTTTTCACAGGTTCTTTGCAGTTATTTCAAAGATGTTTGGGGCGAAGATATAGTGTCAGTGATAGTCCTACAAACACATGGAGTTTGGCTATAGAAAGAAAAGACTACTTCAGATCCATCTTCTCCATTTACCTAGCAACACTAAGCAAACAATGTAAGCAAAGAAAAAAAAAAAATAAAATAAAACTCCAGTTCTCAGTGGCCCTATCTCCACAATCAATGCATTAGAAAAGAATGTTTTCAGCTAAAACATTCTATAATCTAAGATTTTCTGCTCATTAATAATTGAGCAGTTCTCATGAATATGACTGGTGGCTGATGTATCACATGTAATTATCTTCAGTTTGTGGGGACTCTTCAGAACCTCATCACTAAAATGGCCTTCCTGCTGAGCTAATTGCCATATACATGGATATTAGGACAATTTCTTAGGGGGTATTTATGGACTTACTATTGAAATATGGCATTTCTTTTGGCACAAATGGCTAAAATTGTATGTAGGTTATCATTATAATATTGCACCCTTTAGACTTCTAAAACATGTAACTTGAAGCAAGGGAAATTAACTCCACCTTTCTCTTGTTGCCACTTGAAGGCAATAACATTAATGATATCAGCAAAGTGGCCCAGAGTGCACTCAATTAATGTGATTCTTATATAACTGACCTACTTCCTTCATCTATACACCAAAGAAAAGTCTTTATCAGGGGACTATTGTGCCATTCCTGGCCATTATCCTAGCTGTAAAACATAAAATGTTACTGCTGAGCTCTAGATGCTCTCACGTTCTGTACCCTGAAAGGAGATAGGTGTTGCTCTTCTTTGTTGCTGTGAGACAACACTTACCCAAGCAATTGAAGAGAGGAATGGAGATCTATTTGGTTTAAGGTTGCAGAGGGGATATAATCCATTATGATGGGATTCACATAGAAGTCAGTAACTGCAGGCAGAAGCAAGAGGCTGGTTCAGATCATTCTAGCCATCATGGAGACAAAGAAGCAAACTGAGAGGATTCAGGCCAGGTCACCAAACTTCAAGACCTACCTCCTTAACATGCCTTCCTTCAACAAGATTCTTCTTCCTGTGCATGCCATAACCATCCCTGGCATCAACATTAGCAGAGGATGATGCATGCCCTTGAGTCTGTTGGGGTGACCCGTACTCAAACCATAACAACAGAAATGGGGTCTGATAAGATCAGTGAAATAAGAAGGAAGAAGCCACAGTTTCTTGTGTACATATGGTGTGCTTTGTGTATCATCTTATCACCATTGCAGATACACAGGTTGTTTCATCCCTTTTTATGCTCTCAAGTGCACAGTTTGCCCTACAGGCATTAAATGAGAAAGGCAGGTTGCTTTGTTTCTGATAGTCCATTCAACACAGTGGCGGTTGATTCAATCTGGAAGAAGCGTCGCCAGGATTCTCATTAGGCAGAACAATGTCCTTGTCTCCTTTTAAAGGAAGTCCTTTGGAATTCTTTCTTTCCATGTCTAAGAAGACAGGAACTTAGGATTTTCCTATATGTACACAGCACTGTGGAATACTGTAGTTAATTTAAAAGGTGTTTATAAAATGTTGAAAATGTGTTTGTTTTCCAAGTGTGTATTTTTTTTATATAATACAGACCCTTTTAGACTTTTTCTTTCACACTAGTTTTTGGCACCCTGCTATGCACTGTGTTAGAATATTTTAATAATGTTGCCCAAGATCACCTGTTTTCTGTTTTTAGTGACACTGGCTTAGTCCAAGGACAGCTAGAGGTTTTATTTGTATAATTTAATTATTGTGCCAATAAGTGACATACCTTCTGTCTATGACAGTGCCATAGTACCTTGAGAATAGAAAAGACAAAATTTTTCTTGAGAAAATGACTCTTCCGAAGCAGAAAGCCTAAAATCTAGATTGTAAGCCCAAGATTTTCCCCCAAATATCTGATTTAATCTTCATGATTATGATTTCTCATATATACACACACACACACACATATATATAACGTTGTTGCAGCTAGTCTGCATTGTTGCCAACAAATCTACACTCAAACATCTTATAGGGGAACAAGGGGCTTTATTTTCTCTCTTATGATAGTCTAGTTATACTTCCTGGTCCAGCTTGGCAGGAAAGCACACACAAACACCAAGGGCTGAGGGAACTGGCTACACTATATCCATGTAACACCTAAGACAGAGACAATGCCAGACCAGCATGTCTGGCCAAGTATGCACAAGGATGCCAATTTTCTAAGACAGCTCCTTCTATCTTATTCACCTGCCCAGGGACTTATTCCACCTCTGGGCCTTCCCTATCAACTAGACAATCTCTTGCAGGCTCATTCTAGGCTGAACTCAACCACTAATTCTCTACAAATGTAACCAGGACTCACACTCTCAACCACCAAGTTGACACCTGTATGTAACTATGACATATGTGTGCACTTATAAAATGATATGAAATGAAATGAAAATTGACTACTTCTATATTGAAATTCGCAATGAATGTAATATAGATTTAAATATTACGCATGCAAGCATACAGCTTGTCTGTTATGGAACACTGTCCTCCAGACATGACATGGTCATTGCTTGCTCTCAGAACCACTGTGATTATCCACAGAGGTCTGCATAAAATTGACCCCTTTGACATCCTTTTTTTAAATTAATTATTTTTTTTATTATTATTATTTATTCAACTGTGTGCATGTGCGTGTGTGTGTGTATCTGTGTGTGCGTGTGTCTGTGTATGTGTAGAACCACGGACGAATTTGCGAACCACCATGGACTCTTCCATCTCCTTCTGCCCCGGGATTCACAGGCTCCGCCCTACCAGGACCAGAAGCGCAGGCCGCCCTGTTTCTGCCTGGCGTCTATACGTGGGATCTGGGATCCGAACTCGGGACCTTCCACCTGCAAGGCGGAGGCTTAACCCCTGAGCCACCTCTCCAGCCCTAAATTAATTTTTAATTAATTAATTTATTTTTCCACTCATACAAACATAATAGGTACCCCTGTCCTCTCCCTCCCGCCACCCCTCCCTGGAACTCCCTGCTCTCTCTCCCCTTTTTCCTTTCCTTCCCCCTCCTTTTCTCCCAGTGCCCTCCCCCCCCATCTCTGAAGAATCCTTTAATGTGTATATCAAACTTTTTTCTGGGTCCTCCTCTCTGATGAGGTGTAAGGACTCAGTGACATTTCCTAGAACTCTTTCATGTGTTCCCCTTAAGTATAGGAACACTGTTGTGACTGTTAATCCCTTGCTTCTAAGGATCCTAGTAGTGCCTTTAGTCCATGCTAGAATTTGAGGGGTCAATGATATGTTGAAAATTGACCCCTTTGACGTTCTAGCATAGTCAGGGAGGAGTCACATGGAACCCTGTCGCCCCCTTTAGGTTTGTTATCAGTTCAAAGTTGCCAGGAAGACAGAGAGACGATGTTTTCTATTCTGTTCATAAGTTGCCTACACCTCTGTAAATGACACCTGTCCTGTGTGCCAATGAATAACTCCAACTAAACTCACTGGTTTACCAAACTACATTTGAGTGAAATTGTTCATTTCTGTGATTGTCACCCTATATGAGATGAATAGACATTTGTTCATATGCCTTCAGAAAAAGTTCACACAATGTTGAAGTGAGCGCTGCTCTTCTGTTTGTGGGGTCATTCCGTTGGTTTGTGCCTTTTGCAACATATGGAAAGGCTCCTTAGGTAGGTGTTCTTCACTGTCTTCTTTCCCATGTGGATCTTCATCCTCAAGATTACCACCTAACTTTGCTCATCATGTTCCTAGGCATTAACTTTTATCTTATGTTTCTTCATACATTTTAACTACAGATACTTATTCAAGACTGCATCTGGTAAAGATGCTGGGAAACTAAGTGTCTATGAATAGAATTATCCTGCTTATTGTTTATCACAAAATACTAAATGTAACTTGTGTGTAATATCTGTCTTTGGGAAGCAGGTTTATTTAATAATTTGATGGACAATAACGATTTATAGTTATCTAAAAAGGTTGACAGGCCATTATTCATACCTGGCACTAGGACCCAGCATGATGGTGTGCAAGAGAGTAAATGTGGTCAACAGCAAATGACACATTGGTTTTTAGCTGAGCAGAGAGATGCTTCACATAAACATAACAGAATGGCACAATCATAGCCCCCCTTCCAGGCACCAGGAGTCGTGGTCCTCTCACTGCACTGCTCCATTCATATCTCTCCATTTTCTACCAATATCTCCTTCAATTGTTTTTTCAGATTTCAAAATAGCATCTGAACAGAAGGTAAGTTTTCTATACTAAAATAAGATTTTACATGGGGATTATTGTGGACCAAAAAAAAGTGTTCAGTATTTTAAACCAACTGCTTGTGTTGATTTTAGTAATTAAAGCAGACTGAACCAAGTCTCAAAGCCACTAAATAGCTGGCCTCAGGTAATACAAGCAATAAACAGCACATCTGGTAATTGAACACATTTTTTATAGGGGAAGTAGTTCCTCATTCTAAAATGTTCCTTTCCTATGAAGATGGAATCCAGTTGACTTGAGGGCTGAGTTTGAAGTCAGATGCACATATTCAAGTCTGTCTATGGCTGCCTATATTCTTGCACATTTTCCAAATTTTCTGTCAATCAAAGAAAATGTTTTTAATCCCTTATGTTGATCTGGTCACTTCTTTGTTATCATATGTGCATTTTACATGCTTAGGATAACCTTTTTCATTCTCTTTATATTCAGATTTTTTAAAACTCTAATTCAAACTTAAAACATCCTCAAAGAGCTCTCACTTATATATTAAAACTTTTGTACAACTTATTTCGTATCTGAGATATAACACTGTATTACTATTACTGATTTGTATGCTTTGTAATCACTACTAGAATATTTGTTTATTGAAAGTAGGTGCATTTCAGATTTATTTCTAAATATGCCTATTTTAAATGGAGCTTCAGACAGAGTCTGCCTAAAAATTAATTCTGCGTAAATAAACACAGGCTTGACTAGATGGAAGCTACATCTCTTATGAAGCAGAATAGTTATTTGGTGACACATTTTGCTTTCCAGAAACGACAGAATATAAATTCATAAATGTGCTGAGTTGTGAAGTGATTATATCTTTTTTAAAAAGAGATGTCTGACTGTAATAAATATGTCAAAGAATTGTTTGCATTCCCATGTTTATTACAGCTGTATTTACATTAGCCAAGATAATAAGTCAATATTAGAATCCCTTAATGACATATAAATGAATTAAGACATAATAACATACAGAATGGAAAATCACTGAGCAACAAAAATAGGATGGAACTCTACCATTTTGCAAATGTGGATGAGTCTGAAAGATGTTAAGATAGATAAGTGGATCCTGAAAATACTATAAGAGTAATTAAGATGCAGAAAAATGAAATCACATATACATAGTTGCACATAGAAGCTAAGAATGTGAACAAACAGAATAGAATAAATTGGTAGTTTTCAAAGCCTCCAAAGGTTGTGATAATCAAGGATAGAAAGAATAGTTTATAGGCACAGAAGTACAGATCTAGCTTCCTATACCACAGTAGGACTGACTGACATTTAGAGCTGCTAACAATAACTCTATATTTAAATACATACCAAAAAGAATTTTTTATGTTCACAAAGACATGATGGATGTTGAGCTGATTGCTATGACATAAAAGTCACTGGGCTTTCAAAATACAGGTTTCAGGCTTTACTCTCTATTTAGATGCCCTGGCCTTTGAGAGCTAAGGTAATCCTTTCATATTCTTTAAGACTAGATTGCATGCAGGTGAAATGCTCTTCTAGTTTCATGTTTATATTCCCAAATTAAATCTCAACTGTTAGGCTTTTAATGCTTATGTAAATGAGTAAAGAATGGACAAATAACAGGGTAAACCATCTAACTGATGCATGGAGAAGTTCTCTAAAGCATCATGCCACATCTCCTTTCCCTGAATCTCCTTTCCCTTCACGGAGCCTTGTGTGGAAAAGTTAAGGGTCTTTCAAGAGCGTAAAGTATCCCTGACCTTTATTAATTACCCAGGACAGGAGTAATCATTGGTTAACTTTAATTCAGCACACCCCATTCTCTGACACCTGGCACCATGTAAAGTATAAGCTTACCCCCTCTCACATGGCACAATGTTTAAGAGCATACATCTAGTGAATGATGTCACTAAAATTTAAAAATTACCTAAAGGGAGGCATCTCAAGCTTGGAAGAAAATTTCTCTTCCATTCTACTACATAGTGTAAGAAAAATTTGATACTCATATCCTGTGGGGTCTTGGCCAATGCCTCGTTTTTACTTCTGTCGTCCTCTTGATGCACACTGTTGTTTAAGAAAGCAATCAAGGAAGTTCTAGAGATCAGAATTTCATTCTTTCAATGTACTTTAGTCAACTCTTTCTAAATTCCAATTGGACTTGGATAGATGATTACTTGCAAGCATAATCATTTATCTCAAAGAACTACATTGTTCTATGCAATTATAGCAGACCATTGGCATTGTTGAACTGAACATTTATATTGTCTTCTTGCAAAAGGGAACCCAGCAGGCTGCAAGATGAAGTAATTTATTGCTTTATTGAAGCACACTAGGATATCACATCTGGGGACAAATAGGGAAAACTTCTTCCATCAGTTTCCTAGTACCTGCATGGAAACAGTTTTCTTACCTTCCACTAGTGATAATTTATACATTCTTGAGAACATTCCTTCAGAATTTAAATTTCTTTCAAGTCCATGGTACCTTCAAATGAATGTGTTACTCTCAAATGTCAGCATCGATTTGGTCTACTATACATGCTTGCAATTTAGATTTCTCAGAAGAGTATATTTAAAACACATTTCCTATATCAATAGAAATATCTCTCTCTGTGTCTCTCTGCTTCTCTGTCTTTGTCTCTCTCTATATATAGAGAGACAGATAGATAAGATATAGATAGAGAGATAGAGAGATAGAGAGATAGATAGATAGATAGATGATAGATAGATAGATAGGTAGACAGGTAGATAGACAGGTAGATAGATATAGGAATAGTTGCAGCAAACTTGCATGTTGCTGGTTGTTGATAAAATCATGACTAAACTGCTGAAGGGAGCAAGGGTTATTCTTTTTTACGATAGTCTGGTTGCAGTTTCTCTTCCAGTGTAGCAGGAGAGTACCAACACTGGGACCCCAGGGAACTGGCCATGCCATATCCACAAAACAGCTGAGTAAAGGACAATTATCATTTGCTAGACCAGCATGTCCAGCCAAGTATACAGGAGAATGAAAACTTCCTCAATCAGCTCTTATATTTTATTCACCCACCTAAAGCCTAGTCTCACTCAACATGGGCTGGGGCTGGGTCAACCTCATCAACTAGACAATCTCCTGCACATTCTCTCTTGGCCTAACTTAATTATTAATTCTCTACAAATATCTCCAGACCTCAAACTCTGAACCGTGAAGTTGACACCTCTATATATGACATATATATATATATATGTATATATATATATAATTATAAACATTTATATTTATATAAACTTCATGGCGGGAGATATTCTATTTGAACACAATGCCTTGAAGGAAGATAGACTATGTTCAAAGCCATGCCTATTCACACAGCAACAGAAGCATTTTCATTTTCCCATGAATCATACTTGATTGAGATGGCCCACACTAGAAGGTAACACCAACATGTATGCTGTTGACTTAATTATAAGAATATGATCTCAGAGTGCATCAGGATCCTTCTCTAGCATATAGGAGGTAAGATTGACATCCAGCTGTCCTAAGTGATAGAGCTGGTTCTTCCCACTATGCAGGGACATCTTGTGCCCAGTTCTCTCACCACTTACTACATCAGAGAAAATGGTATTCATTAACTTGCTTTCTAAATGTTTGTTTAATGCTTGATACACTACTGAGATTGCAAGGTAATCAAAGCATGAGACTGATTCCTCAAGGTGTCAAGTTTCTAGAGGAGATAAATTAGAAAAAAAGTATAATGTTTAACAAGTAATCTAACACACATTTATAAAACAGACTGCTTTTGAACCACAAAAGCATTATGTAACTTTGCTTTTGATGATCAAAAAAAGATTTATATAACATAATCTCCTTCTGTCCAGGAAATTACACAGCCCACCAAAGCAGCAGTGGTTTGACTCAGGAATTGTAGTTATAAATGTGCTAAGATGGAAATGAGGATGCTTGGTAACGAAGAACTGATTTCTACCTTTGGCAACTTTAACCCATTTGTGTCACTATTTCCTCAAACTTCAATCAAAGTGATTAGAAGATCTCCACCAAGGTCTGATTTTTTAAAGCTATTATTTTCACTTTTGTCACAGATGTGCATGAGGTCTCTATTACCATTGCAAAACTGTTGCTTAGATTTTCTTTCAAGGGAGAAGCTCGTATGCGAGGACAGTTTCTGCTGACACACGTGGTTGGTTCTAATTGCCACTGATCATCAGCATTCTCAGATATGACCACTCATCGTGGCCACAACAGGTGGGAGGGGGACAGATATGTGTTTAATGGACTTATCCAGAATTGAGTTTGAGCTAAGCACTTCCTAAGCTATTCCTGGTATTTTCATTTCTCTAAGTTGTGGATAATAAGAGTAATATCTTTCACATGCATTCATTTTCCTTTTTAATGTATTTAAATTCCTGTATTTTAAAAGCCATTGTTGTATGTCATTTTACATTTAAAAATGTTCCTTCTTTGGAATTTCATAAAATAATACAATGAATTTATGTCATTTTTCACCCCTTTACTACTTAATCCCATCCCCCCTCCTTTTCCCAATGCAAATCTGTTTCTACTTAACCTGTCTTCTCCCCATCTCCTGTCTTTCTGTACCGTGTGGCTTACTGAGCTTTATCTGAGCTGCACACACTAACTCATGCCTAAGCACTTTCTAGAGCCTGGTTGTTAAATCAGTGGTCATACCATTGAGGAACATACTTCCATACAGCACTCCTCACCTGAATTAATGCTTGATAGTCTCTCAAGAAGGTATGATGTCTCTTTATATCGACCCCTCTGTGGTGAATTATTAATAAGTCAAACCTTGTGCAGATCTTTTGGAAGCAGACTTAGCTGGGTCTCACCATGACAAGACCATTAGTGAAATACTCCTGTAAGTAGTAACCAACTGTTTTCTGATTCAAAGCCCACTTTTTGGTAGGCAACACAAACGTGATACAGTAAACCAAAATAAGAATCTGTAGAAGGTGGGTGGGGACATAGAACCTACAAAATAACAACCTACTAAGATTTAGCTATAAGGACGTGATAACAAACTGTCAACTAAACATTTGTTTATTATACCCAAATTTGCTCTCAACACTCACCCTAAAAACTTCCTTTTTCACTAGAAAATGTTGAATACATCTTCCTTTTGTTTATAGCCTTTTTAGATCTGTATTGTCTTAGAATTGATGTGATTCATAGACACAAAAATATTAATACTATTCTAGAGGATTCCAAGGTAGGAAACTATGCAAATATTTCCAAACACGGAATGGACACATATCAATTTTGCATTACAGCAATTGAATGTGAAATTTTAGAATAAATATATGTAATTGAATTTATAAAGTGTCTGTAACTTCACTGCACTAAAAATAAATAAGATTAATAACTTGGTATTTACATTTCAAAATTCCCTTGCATTGTATATCTTAATGTCTCCCTTTCAATGTGTTAGCAATTATTTTGAAATGTAAATTCCTACAGACTTTTATGAAAGAGACTGAACACTAAATATCATGTTTATAATACCTAAGTTAATTATTATTGATAAATTTTCATATGAACTGGATTTTAATGTTTTAGTATAATGAATTGAATATTCTCTTTATGGATTTCAAATGTGTTATTTTGAAATCAATAATGAAAATGTAGGCAAAGTTTAATTTTACTGTGTTAAGTAGCAAATACAATGAAAACTCTCATGTAGATACTTTCCTTCTTTAATGAGCAATTTATAAAAGTGGAACTCCTAAGTTAAGAACATTGTGTTTTCCAGGATTCTTCATGCATATATATAATTTTTCCCACAAAAAGGTAGTAGAGGTTTATCATTCCTTTTTGCAAGCCACATAAGTGATTAATTTAAATAAATCTCTGAAACAGAATGTAAATAAATCCCTTAAATAGAAAGATAATAAAGTTTTCTATACCCTTATATTATTGCACCTAATATATAATTAAAGTCTTTCAGAATTATTATTTATTTATGTATTTGTATGTGTGGTATAGGGTGTGTGTGTGTGTGTGTGTGTGTGTGTGTGTGTTTGTGTGCGTGTGTGCACATGTGCGCGTGCAGGTGTATATAGCAGGACACACACAGATGCAGAAGAGGATGTTGGTGTTCTACTCTGTCACTCTGTCTTATTCTCTTGAGACAGGGCCTCTTGTTGAACCTGGAACCATACTAAAAGCTAGTAAATCTCAGAAATCTCCTGCCTTTCTCCACCACAGAGCAGTGAGGTTACAGGTGGGATGCAGTTGGTCTTTACATTGTTGAGAAATGCATGTCTATGCAACTTAAAGGAATAAGGGGTTTTATTCTTGCTTATGATTCTGGCTGCAATTCACTTAGCAGGCAAGTCAATACCACCATTCATAGCTGTGGAAACTGACCACATATATTCACAGGAATTGCTGAGAAAAGTACAAACTTTCTAAATTTCCAGAACGCCTGCATGCCAGATTGCCAATGTGTGCAACCGGCTCTCTCCATTTTTTCCAACTGCCTAGGGACCTGTTCCCTCGCCTCTCACATACATTATGACCTAGGTCTTCTTATATCAATTTGATAATCTTTTACAGGCTTGCTCAAACCCCCACATTCTGAACATGCTCTTGAACATGGGCCATGGTCATACAGTTGGCCTCTTCTTAGCCTTCTCTGATTAGTACATAGTTAAGCTTTCATAGGACAGTAGGAAAAAAAAAAAAACTAGAAGCACTCATGATCTTAACTCAAAATAAACATCCTTTCTATGTTTAGTACAGCAATCTTGACCATGTGATTTATATCATCATATGCCTTCCAAAAATTTCTGTGTTCATTTCTCTGTATGCCCATCCAATGCAGTTAAAACTGTGGAAAAGATATAACGTTCATAGATTTGATGCTCACTTCCAATAAATTGGATATTACTAACTTAATGATATGAGATAAACTGTTTTTCTCTGTGCCAATTGGACTAGCATCCCATAATGAGTCATTTTTCACTTAAAACTCTCCTTTAAAATGAGATATCATGTAAAATTTTGGTAACTTCTGTTAGGTTCTGTTCATTCATTCTACAAATGTAGTTTCTAGAAAATATACTCAAAATGGGGTCAAGAATTCCTAGCACATAGTGTTGCACATAGTCAGTATTCAATTAGATTTTTGATTAAAAGTTAGTTAGGAAGGAAGAATGGTAAGGAGGAATGCAAGAAAAAAAAAACTGTGAATTAAATGGTGCCATAGTCCATGACATAATTTTGTGAGACCTATGCTTCCTAATGTTAATGCAGGTAAAAGGGGGTATTTATTCTTAGAAAAATAATTTCAGTAGAAACTAACATGGGACCTGGAGGTTGAAGAACAAATCGAAGTTTCTTATTGCAAAATTAAGGGAAAGCATAGAAGACATGAGATTCTAATAGTTGTTGGAACTGTAAAGGGGCAAGAAAGTATCACAAATGCTTAGAGGGAAAAGCTGTGGCATACACTCCATGTGTGAAGGGTTATTATTTCCTATGTTCATTCTTGAATTGTCAATCAAATTAAGTGGAGGAGAAAGAGGGAGAGAGAGAGAATGTTCCTGACAATATCAATTTGCAAAACTGATTTAAGTTCATTTTGTAAAGTATACTTTTAAAAATCAAGACATAGGTGTTTAAAAATCTGCCTGAATATAACCTCTTACATTGTGATATATAAGAAAATCCAACAACAAATTTTAAAATTTGAGCTTAGTTTTATAACTCAAAAAAAGATAGCATTATTTTCTTTGTCAATTAGTGTTGCTAAACTTGTTGTATTCTAGTTTTGACCACATGAATTCCTTGGTGTCATCTCAAGAAAAATTAGGCAAAATTAATTATAAGATCCTCTGGGTTTAGAAAAAATGTGTTGATAAATAAAATAATTTATGAATAAATCAAATACTTTAACCTATTCATCATATTAAACACCTAAATTCTCTAATGCAAAGCTGGAAGTTTTGAAATTAATTTGTTATATATTAATTTAAAAATCAACACTGAAGTTGTCAAGAGATTACCCAGAGCCTGAGAGCATAATATTAGTATGCTACTTTTAACATGTATAGTGATACTTCATCCACTCATGTCATCTCTAAGCGTGCACCTCTGAAAGAAGTGCCAACCTTATTCTGACTCTTCCTTCATCCTAGGAAAGGAATATTACTCCATTGTCTTCAGAGAAGGCAACTGTAGCAGAAAAGAAATAGATGAACAACTAACTTCAGTTTCCAGAACTTTCCCATTCATTGTTTAAGTTTGTACATGTCATGAATAAAATATGCATAATGCAGATATATTTAGTCAATCCTTGTTATTTCTTTTAACTAATAAAAATTTGCCATGTATATATGTTGGAACTTAAAATAATGGGATCTTCTATTATGCCTCTTCTTTTTCATTTCCATCAATTTCCACAGTGGAATTATTGAATTTGCAATTCAATGCTGTCAGTAACATAGAGCAACTTTTATTCACAGGTAGGATGTATATCTTATATGTATTTTAAATGGCTTCTTCAAGAAAATTTGGATGAAATGTTGCTTTTTACCAATCTTAAATTCACTTATTCAAATATATTAAGTTTCTTAATTAATCTGTTTCCATCAATTCATCAATTTTGTTCAAAATAACATACTAAGAGCTCAAGGAGTCTTACATGGGATGGCAACTTCTTTAAAAATGTTTTTAGTCATTATATTAAATTAGTTGTCCCTGAAAATGAAAACATAAGACACACAACATCTAGAGGATTTTGTGTGAGATGAGGAGAGTTTGGAATAGTTTGAATAGTGACTAATAGAGACATGTTGCTGTGTTTTCATTAGTGAGACAAAAAACTGATTTGTTGAATCACACAATGCTCACAGATTGCATCTTTCCCACTACTTACTTTTTTCTTCCCACATTTTATTTTTTCCTAATCATACAAGCTCAATAGGTACCCCATCCTCTCCCTCCTTCCTCCTTTCCCCAGTAGTACCCTCTTGCACTTTCCCCCTCCCCCATCCTTTCGCACTCCTCCCCCCCCCTCACCCAGTGCCTCCTCATTCCTCCCTCCCATCCTCTGGAACATCTTTTTGTCCCACCATTTATTTTTAATTATTCCAGAAATTTAAGCAATCCCAAGGACCAGTGATGGTGTTTATGCTTGCAGTAATAGTTTACTAAGCAATTTAATTATATCCTTGAGATGATTTTCTGGACAAATTAGTTGAATCCACTTTCTCTGAGTAATTCATTGTAGTCCATTTTAATTTCTTACTGCATTTCATTAAATAAGTAGCAATCCAGATTAACTAATTGTTTTGGTTTGTATTTTTAAGAAAGTTTTGGAAATACTGCTGTCTAAGGAAGAGTTGTGTCTTCTGTACAGGTCACGAATGCTTTGCAGAAGAGTTGTGCAGCTATGAAAAGTATGCTTTTCTCAGATTAAGGTACCCACTGTGACAATCATGCATACAATATAGCAAATTGGTAAAGAGTTCAGCTGAGTTCCAAGAGTTGTTCCTTTCATTTATCAGAAAACAACTACAGGAAATCTACATAACCCTCTAGACCTCACTTTTTCATGTGTAAAATGAATAGCAAAGAGAATATCTGATTAATAGTTTTATTGTGAAAACACAATGAAAACCCAGCTTTGGAAGCTATCAGAGAACACTGAATAAATTAGCTCTTCAGTACTGCATTTATCTTTATTAACAGTAGTTAGCTGATTCAAATGGCTTCATGTTTTTCTTCAGGTGAGAAAAAAATCCTTTAATGAACTTTCTCTATTATAGGCTGTGTTATAGATCAGCTCCCTTTCTTTTCTATCTGTAATTCCAGTTCAGGTAGCTGCTCTATGGTATCTCTGAGGTATCATGACCCTGGTTTATTGACTTGAGCAGCTATTATTATGTAGGATGGTAGACAGAGCTTTGAATCTGAACTTGGTATAGAAACTGTAACCATTCAGTCACCTTGGTCTGTTAGCTCCCAATTTTCTGGGACTCTACTTTTTCCTAGGAGAAGGTTAAATCCTGGAATTGTAATCTAGTGTTGTAATACTAGCCCAAAAGGAAAAATTAAAGCAAGAGGGAAAAAAAAAGTATAACAGATGACTCAGGTTCCCTATGACTGTGTTTAGCTAGGTAATATTTACCCATGTGGATTCATGTACAAATAGGATTAATTTATTTCTAGAGAAATAATACATATACCTGTGAAATTTACCAGTACTGTCTAAGTGAAAAATGTTTTTGGTGTTAGTATAAGGTTAATAAGTTTTATATGATGAAGTGATCTACAGTGAAATTGGGTACCAACATGAAGTAATTTAAACACTGATAGTTTTCTGATGAAGTAAACTTCCAGTCCCATATGCTCTTGTTCCCAAAAATGTACTATTCACAATGGTCTCAGTAGTACATTGATCAATTCTGTAAGGCCCATTTTATTAGTCTTTCAATTAGTTCTAATGAATAAGATGTTACAAACAACTGGACAGAAATTAGCGATATAAAATCCAAGCAAAAACCAAGTTAATTTATAGAGAAAACAAACATGGATTAAGCAAAGATACTTAAATTTCTGGCAGAGGTTAGGCATGAATTTACATAGCTCCATTTTAAATATGACTATACTGCAAACTTCCAAGCTTTAAAAATACTGAAATCTTAAAATACTCTAAATCCTTCTAAGTAATGTACTCTATCGAACTCAGGATATCTTGTAAAACCGATCATTTTTTATATATTAATGTTTAATATTTCTAAGACATATGCTAGAAAAAACTATTAACACTGTACCTATCCAAATTATTAATGTAAATCGCACTTCTTGAGCCCTTATTCTGTGCAAGGAGATTTGTGTGCATTAGCTTTCTAATCAAAGGATCTGGAACGTTCCTGATAACAGCAGATGAGCATTTATTAATGGTTCAAAGTTAACATGTAGTATTGTGAATAACCAGTCAATGACATAAAGGTGTTATTCTCAAGTACCTTGTGTTACCCAAACCCATGTTTTCAACCTTCAAGTCTTCACTAATTTCATGGTTTGAAATGTGTACATTTCAGTTCATGTGTTTGGAGAGGTGGAGCCTTGTGGAAGGAAGGTAGTCATAGGGGGTGGGCTTTGAGGTGGGTCATTTCCACCCTACTTCCAGGAGAGTTCTCCTCCTGCAATAGGCAGTCTCGCAGCAGCTCTGTGTCTCCACAAAAGATATGATTTAGCCCACCTCCAGATGCTGCCACCAACTATGTCATTTCTGCCATGAAAGACTGCATCTCTCCTGTGGAACCATAAGCTGAGTAAATCTCCATTTCTCCCTTCAAACTGTTTGAGCCTCAGTGGTCTCACACAGCAACAGAGAAGAGTAAGTGCTACAGCTACGTATTCCAATGCTTACATGATTTTTTCCTAAGTCTCTCAATTTCAAAGATGAGGCCATTATTTGGTAACCTGAAACCCTTCTTGTCCTCTTCTTGGTCTTAGTCTTGGAGCAAGAGTAATTGTTGAATCTTCCTTTCCCATCTTAGTAGGTATTATGCTTGTTGTTCTGTATGTGACTGAAACTGGAATCACCTGAGAGACAGGCTTTGGGCACATCTGTAGGGGATGATCTTACCTACCTTAATTAAGGTGGGAAGATCAACACATTGGGGATTGGTACTTTTCCTTGGATGGGATCCTGGATTATATAAATAGAGAAATAAAACCAAGTAGCAGCATGCATTCATTGCCCTTCATTCCTTGGATTCAATGTGACCAGCTGCTTCAAGATCCCAATGCCCTGACATCCCCGACATTATAGACTGTCTCCTTGAACAGTTAGAATAAACACTTTTTTTGGTCAAATTGTTTTTGTAGTGTATTTTTTAATGACAGAAGCAATAAAAGAAGCTAAGATACTACTTCAGCATTTACTGATGACTGAATCCTACAACTTCCAACAACTCACTTATTCACATGCTGATACGTCTGCATTCACGCAGCTCCTACATCCACACCTTGCCATTTTTTGTAGCTGCTTGTGTTTTCCATTCCCTTTTTCATCCATACTACTATCAGTGTGATCTTTCAAAAAATTGAATTGTAGTTTTAAAAGGCTCCCCATTGCCTACAGATAAAGTTCAAATAGTTTACCATTCCATTTAAAGCTTTTTAGATGTTGAGACGTGACATTTTTTCTAACTTTCACCATGTCCATTTTTGTTCTAAAATGTATATTTAACTTTCTGTAGTGCATTGTGATGTTTGTTGCTTTCAATTGATTACAAGCATTATTTTTATTTTTAAATCTTATCGAACTTTTTGTTCCCGTGTTCTAGTCTATATATGTCTCTCTCCCACTATTTTAAAAGTTAGCCTACGTACCAAATACATATACTCATATAATCTTTATACTTTTTATATCTATGTAGATAGATTATGGTATATATAGGTGACAAAGATAGATGGTTAACATAGATTGATATAGCAATAGATATATAGTGCCTTATATTGTCTTTTTTAGTGCTATTTTATATTTTAAAAAGGAGTTTTGTACCCCATCTAAAGCTAATTCTTATTCAAGAACATATGTTTCTGGTTAACATAGATTTTATCATGTAATAATTTACAAATTAATTTACTTTTTTAAAAATTGTTTTTGTTCACTGAGTCTATAAAGAACGAATAAACTCAAGGAATTCAGAGTGTGACAGAAAAAACAAAAATTTATAAGCATAGTGCTGTGTATTATTCTGTACATTCTGTGTATGTAAATAATTTGAATCTAGATTAATTAATGCATCAAAATATGGTGATAAGGGTATTACATAAAACAAAGGATCTAAAAAAACTCACAAGTTGGTTAGCACATAGTAGATGGTTTTTAACTATTTGCTTAGCAAATCTATTTTAGACATTAATTTTTATAGACTTAAGGAAGATTTCATTTAGTATATGTGCAACTAGATAAATCCTGAAGGGTATATAAAATGTTGAGATAAAGATGAAAGCAGATGAACTGCAAAGCAAGGAGGACATATATGTAGAAAAAGGAAGGTAAAAAGTGTGCTTCTATTTGGGAAGCAGCAAATACTGTAATATTGAGAAGCACCTCACCTGTTTCATCTGGAAGAGCAGCTGGAACTCATTAGCTTTATACTTTTGCAGCTATTCACCAAACTGTGGAGCAACACTATGGCATCAAGATTTGAAATCCCCCTTTCATTTCTAACATGGTACCATAAGGGGAGGAAGAAGGAATTTCTCGTATTCCACATGATAAGACTCAGGGACAGACACAACAGCTACATGGAGTGAACTAGAATAAAATGTTTCAGTTTATGTAAAAAATTAAACACACACTCACATGTATTCTAACAAATAGTCTTTACCTAAATAATTTATACATTTTCCATAGAGATATATTAAGGTAAGAAATTCAATTGTAGACATATATAATAGTATCTTATATGTACACATTTATATGTAACTCAAATTGAACTTATAATGAATCTTGAGAACAAAGATTCTCCATTTCTCCTCTTACCCTGTTTGTCAAGGAACTTTAAGAATGACTTGCAACATATTCCTTACTTCTGTATGTGGGTTCTGAGCTCCAATAGTGGTTTTAGCTATCCTTAATTCACAGTTGAACTTGTTCCACAGTATGACTTTCTTATTTCATAGCTTAATAATCCTTAATTATGTTGTAGATACAAAGAGACTTTGGCTTTTCCTCAAAATGTGCCTGTCCACCTTAAGAATGCATGTCTTAAGAAGCCTATAAAAAGAAAGATGTTCAGAGTAAGGTAATGATTTGTGGTAAAAACATAGCAGACATTTCATCAAAATGCCAGTTGAGATGGCTTTTATTCTTTCCTTGGACTTCACATATTTTTCTTCCCTATGAAAAAATTTGTAATGATGATAATCTACAATCTAGGATTGCAATGCCATAATCTTCTACTTGATTTATTTGTGATGATGCTTTCCTTATATAACTTTGTGACTCTCTTTCTGGTTTCCCTGGTAACTGAGAAAATTCTGAAAACAGCTCAGTTGCTTGAAACATAGCCGGAAATAGTACATTTTAAAAGATACATTCCGATAGCACAAATGGAAATAGTTGCACTTCTGGAACACTCAAATGGTTTTACACATTTTCAGTAATGTACTGCAACTTTGTTTAACTCCAATTTGACCCTGGCTGTTTTGGTCAATTAGAAGAGATGCCAAAGGCAGCACTGCTCCCTGGAATTCAACATAAAAATCACACTTTAAGCACTTTGGAAAAGTTCAATTACTGGCTAACCATATGATTTACAATTTGTGGAAGTCATTTCAACTACCTCAGTGTTATCTGTGTGCTTTGCCACCTCACATGTCCTTGGCTTCCCTGGACACTTTTTCTCACTCTTTACCAATTCTTCTTGGGTTTCCCATTCTAAAATTCTTCCTTGTTTTTGAAATGTCAGTTACAGTTGATAAATTTTGTTTTGTTTAAAAGTAGACTATCATATATATTTCATTCTTTTGACAGTGGCCATCAAATTTATTTGGCAAAATCAATAAAACATTTAAAATAACATTACCTTATTTTGATCTAAGTAAGTCTAGAGTGCTTACAGGTTCAGCTAGTAAGCCAATGAGTTGAAGGTAAAATAGTCTTTTATAACAGCATTTATAAAATCCTAGTCTTTTGTCTCTTGGAATAGAGATGAAGAATATAACTTTATATTTGAATAACACAGACCTTTAGATAAAATATCCAGAGAAAAACTTGATCTCTACCTTGTTTCCCTAGTCAGATATTTGCTAGGATTACTTATCTCAGTAGACCTTATTATTTATTCCCAAAATGAACATCGCTAATACAGTACATCTGTATCCATAAAATTGATCTTAAATATAGTCCTCTCTATGTGTCTTTTTCTTAAAGTTCTTACCTGACATCCAGTGTCACAAATAGATGGCTACTGGAGCTGTCTATCTGTCTTGCAGCTCTATCCTTGCCACAGTCTTTCACTGAATAGTAGGAGCCAGGATACCATATAAATTCAGTAAGAGATATATCATATCCCTGATCTAAGTTATTTTATGCTGAATAAAAATTCTTCAGGTAAATCCAAACAATTTATCATTTCTTTTTTTTTTTTTACAAATCTAAGTAGTTTTCATTATCTTTGAATTCTAAGAGAATACATATAATAAACATCATGAATTGCTAAGTATTATGTTCCTGAAAGATATTTCTGAGGCAGATTTCATTGTTGAAAACTCTTTTTTTTATTTCTTCTTTTTTATATAATACATTTTTATTATTATTTCAGCTCATACAAACTTAATAGGTACAACAGTTCCCTCCCTCCCTCCTCCTCCCCCCCGAACCCCCTGCTCTCCCTCCCCTCACCCCACCCGCCCCATCCCCCCATGCCTCCCGCCCCGATTCCCAGAGTCCTTTCTTGTGCATGCCTGACTCTTCTCTGGGCCCTCCTCTCTGATGACATTTATCATTTCTTGATGTGAGCTCAGATAATATCTCCATCATTATACTATGCTCTACCAACGATTTGTCTTCATTTATCCATTGCTGTGTATACTATCAATCCTTGATTATCAACTCTAAAAATTTACCCTTAAACATGCTGGTGTCTTTGGGAAATTTTTATAGGAAGAAAGCATATTACAAAAAAAACCCTGTAAACATAGAAGATGCATTATATTTCAAGAGGAGCAACATGCATTATGGTTGATAAGGCATGAATGAGAGAACCAAAGATGAATCCAAAAGGACAGGGTAGAAAGAGTGTCAGAAACGTGAACACTAGGGACTCCAGTCATTGTGAGAATGGACATTGTTATAATATAAATATATTATAATTTTTCTTATTAATTTCTTAAGTTAGAATTCGTCTTTACTAGATATATCAGGTATTTTTTGAAAATTCATTTTCAATTTCATATAGTGTTTACAATTGTGTGCATAATTGCATAAACCCACTTGAAAAGTTGACTAAAAATTCTGTGTGACTTGGGATATTGCTCCATTTACGACAGCAATTTAATGACATAACTATCCAAATAATTATACCTAACTATAGATATTTGAGGTCACAGATAAAACTATATATCTTCATTCTCCTTCTAAATTTCTTTGAATTTAGGTTCCTTTTTTATTATCTACTTCTATGCCAAGTTAGTTTTAGAATAAAATAACTTTCTTCTTTATGATATACAGAAATGTTTAGGCATGAAAAACATACTTCCTACACATTTAGAAATGGAACTAAATGATTACCAAGATACAAAGAATAAAATGTTGGTGAAGTATATAATTTGTTCACAAAACTGTGTGAAGGTCTTTAATTATAAGGGAACTTAATTGAAATTTTAATGTTACTAAGTAACCAAATGTTTATCATGGAATCACTTCAGTTGAGCTAGAAAGATAATCCTATAACATCCTTCTCTACAGACATTCCCCTGTTGCATACATTCAGCATCTTTTATGAACCTTGTTTCTAGTAATCTAAATGCCCTGCTTTTTCATAGTGTGTTACTTATTACCACATGCTAATTAGAATATGGAATTCCATATCTTCAGATCTTGAGATTGATTTTAAAATGTTGACAGAAGCCAGCTCTCCTGTGAGTGTATGCCATAGGGAGAGCTATAAATATACTTCAAGGTAAATTTACTAGATGATATTCTGTGATGAGATAACAGTTAAACCTTTTTAACCATGTAACTAGAGATTAACAGCCCCAAGGATGGACAACCCTTTATTTGCTAATAAGGTTTATCAACTTGCTTTGTACTTTGGATAATTCTGTAAGGACAAATGAAATTCTGCAATGACAGGCATTGTTTAAAAGTGTTCACTGTTTAATGCTGCATGAGAACACTCTTGTTCAGCAGATGGGACAATGATAAAACAGAGCCCTCAGTGCACACTCTTTGGCCTATGTTCTACTAAAGTCCCACATACTTTTGCCTTGTGCCATCTTTTCTTCATGATGCTTGTGAAATGACATTTTAAGCATTTTAGAATCATGTGAATGAAGACCTCCTCCCATCCTTATGCTATAAAGCTAAAACTTAAAAATTTCCTAATATTTGGAGGATAGAGAGTCACAAGGCACGAGAAATAATAGGGATAATTTTCTTTTGAATAGTAGAATGTGAACGTTTTTTTAAATATTTTTATTATTATTTCCGCTCATACAAACTTAGTAGGTACACCAGTTCCCTCCCTCCCTCCTCCTCCCCCCGAGCCCCGTGCTTCCCCTCCCCTTACCCTTCCCTCTCCATCCCCATCCCCCAGTGCCTCCCCCCCAATCCCCAGAGAGTCCTTTAATGTGGTTGCCAGACTCTCCTCTGGGCCCTCCTCTCCGATGACGTACAAGGACCCAGTGGCATTTCCCTGAACCCTTTCCTGTGTTCCCCTTAAGCATAGGAACACTACTGTGGCTGTCAATCCCTTGCCTCCAAGGATCTTGGTGCCTTTAGCAAATGCTAGACTTTGTGGGGTCAATAGTGTGTTGGACATTGCGCAGGGCATGTAAAGTCCAGTTATGATTGCTTCGGGCCTAACTTGTGTGGAGTATCTTGCATATCATTGCTTCTCCCATCCTTGTGCTCTTACAATCTTACCGCCCCCTCTTCCGCAAATTTCCCTGAGCTTCAGGATGGGGAGAGATTAGGCTGGCCTAGTTCTAGATGGTTGATGTAGAGTCTCTGAAGTTCTGGATTGTGGTTTGTTAATTTTCTTTTGCAGTTTTGCTGCTCCTGCAATGCCCTTCACTCCATCCTGATGGGCATTGTATGTCATCCCCTGGCCAGAGACAAAAAGTTGTTAAACTGGAGTCTTGTTATAAGAGCACAATGAATAGTAAAATGTGTATAAAGTTGTTAGGAAGTGTCTGAAAAAGATACGTAATTAGTAAATGTTAGTTATCATTATAGCCATTGCTATAAGAATTGTTAGTTCATTGTTACAAATATATTTTTTCCTTAAAAGTTTGAAAAACAATTTTCTAAAATTGTTTTCTAAAAGTGTTCTTAAAAATGTGCTCCTGGACTTAACAGAATTGTGATATATAAGATTTTATGGCAGATGAGTATGTTTACTAACAAATTATATTGCATCTGTCTCAGCATCTTGCTGTGAAAGCAGAAAGATCTCAAGAAGATCTACACCTCTCTGAGACTGATGAGTACTAATGCTGATGGGGATGAAAAAGAGGATGCTTTCCTCAATAGAATACCCACTGATCTATGCCCTGCTTTTTCATAGTGTTACTTATTACCACATGCTAATTAGAATATGGAATTCCAAATCTTCAGGAAAAGTTAGGTAAAACACGTAGACCTTGAGAATAGGAAGGAGTCTGGCAGGGGAGATGAAGGATTGTAAGGGGAAAAGGGGGACATGGGATGGAAATTGAGGCTAAGGTAATTGAAAATATTATGAATTCGTGATATTCATGCATATAATATTAAAAAATAAAAATGGGCAAAATCAAAAAATTGTGACAGAATTACATTTATTTTAATAACTATTATTTCATATGGGGAAATCTATAAAAATTCTAAAATGGTAGAAATTGTACTTTTGAGTGTTGGCAATGTTGGGGAGAACACTGAAGACGACTGGAGAGAGTAACGAGAGTGTATTATATGGATGCATAAAATAGAAAAAGGACAGAATTCTTCAACAACATTTGTGAGTTCTCAGGTATTTGCCAGAGTAGGCACTCCAGTTGAAACCCACTGGACGACACACGCAAAAAGATACGAAAACAGGAGGGATACTAGTTGCCTAGCAGAAAGTATGAAGTGAGACATGGGATGGGAAAGAGATCAGGTTTTTAAAGGAATAGATTAACTGTCTTTGTGTATGAAAGTATCAATAAAAATTTAATAAAACACTAACTTTTGTGAATCACAATATTTTTGAATGCTTAAAAGCAAAGCTTTTGTCCATGAAGGACAGCCTATGATGAACATGTGTTCTTCATGTGTTCACATGTTCAAACACAACATCATGCTCCTATGATTCTGCCCGCTGCTTGTCAGAATGAAGTTGTGGGCATCTCTGATTTATCTGTTCAATATGAGTTTTCAATCCAACAGCTTGTCAATTCCAACAGATGTCACTTAATTAAGAGGTGATTAAGTGCAAGAACTTAGCTCTCTGGTAGTGGCAGAGCTCTTTGCTTGAAGAGTAAGGATCCACAGTCATAAAAGTCCACATTCTGCAGGAGTGCATGGGACCTGCTGACAGTCATGGATCAGCAGACTGCCTAATACTTGTCTGACAAACAGACCAAGTTGGAAGCAACCAAAGAAGTATATGCAAGAAACAAATGTAGATATGATAGCTGGTCTAGCCTGCTTGGGAATTCTGAGTGAAGGGGTGCACTCCTGCTTTACACCACTTAACAGTACAGCTGGATATGATATGAACACAGAAACCTGAAAAGAGGAGTTTGGGATCTGCCTACACTTATGAACAAATCATAGCTGTACATTTGTAATAAGGCAATCCAGAAGGTTCATTATTTTTATGAACTATTTCTGTTTTCACATTGGCTGGTGTTGGGGTTAGTGGTTGCATTTTTTTTTAGTCAATCACAAGTGCTCATAGCCAAAGAGATGTGTTTTAAACATGTAAATTTCTTTTCTTCTTCACCTGTCCATTTTTAGCCACCCTGCCCCCATGTGCTCTTTAAAATAACCTTATACATCAAAAGAAAATACATAACAACAGTAAATTGCTTGAGTTTCTTCACAGAGAGACAAGAACTAACTTCAATGCATTTGTTTGTCGCTGGGGATTACTGTCAGGACCTGGTGTGTCTATGTTCAAAGCATGAGAAGAAAGGCATGCGCAGACTGCAAAGATGCAAGAAACTCTATTCCCAAGCAAAGTGACAGTAGCCAGATACACTGTTAAGAAGGACAGAGGTGATGTGAGTGAACAAGTATGAAAGGCTCCAGAAGATTGCTTGTGCTTCTTTTATGGGGTCTTAGGGGAAGGGTGGGCTGATTGCTAAAGAGTATAAATTGGGTGGTTCTCTATTTTGATTGACAAGTTTGGACTATGTGTGCCTTATCTCATTATGTGTGTCTCTTCCATTATGCATCTTATTTTTACCGTATGCAAGTGCAATTATACATAGGAGTAAGATGATAAATAAATTACCATAAAAATTATTCAAAGAACACAGTTTGCCTTACTGTAAATGATCCCAAATCCTGTCTGCCTGTATCTATCCTTCATTCTTATATCAGACACCATCCAGGAATATATCTGAACAGAAACTCTTCTTGATGGCTATTATAGGAGGAGAGACTGATTCCATGCTTTGAGTGGGAGAAACTCCATAAAAATTGTTGAGTGGGAGAAACTCCATAAAAATTGGGGCCCTAGGTTGTTAAGTTCATTATTAGAACAAGTGTGTATGTGTGTGTGTGTGTGTGTGTGTGTGTGTGTGTGTGTGTGTGTTCATAGCAAAGTATATGCAGGTGAGGTCGTAAGTTGCCAAATGCATTGTTAGAAGAGGAATATATGCATACACAAACAGCTCAATTCAAGTGGAGTTCTAGGCATTTAAGCTGTTCCCTACACTTGCCTGCCTTGAGTTTTTAAATTTCCTAGTGAAAAATATCACCATGTCTTGATGAGAATGCAGTATTATCTCTTGAGAGCTGATCTATCTGATTATGGGCATTTGTTCCTTAAAAATTTTCTCAATATTAAATATTCAGACTTTCATGAAATGCAAACTATTTATTAATGTGTATGGGAATTATATTTATATTGCTACATGTGTGAAGTATACATTTATCCTCTAAATTTATTCTCATGTTTAAAAATTCCATAAGGTCCAAAAATATTATTTTCTCTGTTTTTCAGGCAAGAACACTGACACAATGGAAGCTTACAGTATTTTTTTCAATATCATAAAATGGGAATGCAGTTTAAATCATAGCTATAGAATCTATTGTCTGGACCACCAGTAAAATAAAAATAAACAAAAGCTTGTTGCTGAAACTAGGATTTTGTAAACTTTCAAAAACAGCTGACTGGAAGTAAAATAAAAGGTAAATATCTGATCAGAAAAGTTAGATAGTGTATTATCTTATTTTTTAGAGAACTGAACAGTACAAATAAGTATTAGGAATATAACCACCAAGTCATTGTCCTTCTTGCCATGAGGGTCTCAGGATCCCATAGGGACTCTGCAAGATCTCCCTCTGTGATATCTGAAGAATGTTTGGCTCTTAGGAAGTGAGGGATGGAAGGATTATTTAGACACAGACTATGGTATGGAGTTCCCAAGGAGATGAAGTAAAACTAGAATGTTTATAATGTGCAGTACTGAGGGTGATGGATGCATCACTGTTGTTGGAAGCAGGGATGGGGACTTCAACCTGGGCAGTTGTCAGGGTGAAGAGCAGGACAAGCATGGAGTGACAGCAGGGAGCTGAAGTCAATGAGCCTTCCCCAGAGGGTTGACTTGAAGTTGAAAAGAATTGTTTAAATCACATGGACTGTGGTGTTTGCTGTTTGGTGACTAAGAACCCGAATAAGGAAAGCAATATTAGCTGCAATAAAGAAGTTAGTAGAAATAGTTTCAATCTCTCCCAGAACTTTTTGAGTAGGTGGGTATGAGGGTGTGTGCATGAGGATATTCATTCTCCAAATTCTGAAATTAGAAATCTTTGATGGCATTTCCTCTTCCTCTTGCAAGAACAGAGAACACGGTCTTGTTATAAAATCTTCATATAAATGGGGGGTTGCTAAACCTGGAAAACTTAAACTGCTATTCCATATGCAATGTGCTAATCTTTCTCCTTAACTTCTATGGCAGTGTGATTCTTCTGTATAGCAGAAATTGAGTAAAATATGGGAAGCGTATATTATTTTAGAGAGTATATATTATGGTCAGGATCTGCCAACTGAACAAATGAAGGGGTATCAACTGCTGGCTAACACCGATAACATGAACCATTGTCAACCTCTAGCTCTGATAGTTTAAATAAACCTTCACGTGTTTTGGGAGCTGGTGTGAAAAGGACGCAGTGTGAGCTTCAGATCTGGCACTTCACTTGCACCCCACATCTCCCACTTTCTGTTTCAGGCTTGTTATTTAGCCAGAATTGCTTTCTGAGCATTCAATTCTTGATCTAGAATTTTTTGTGTAGAAATTAAGCAATAAATAATTGTGGTGTTTAGTATACAGAGCACACCCCTGGCATACTGGATAAAGAAAGTACTGAGTAAATGTGAACTCATTTCATTAATCCAGGGCAGCAGGCCAAAACACTGCTGGAAACCATTGTGTAGAATACACTTGAACTTCACGAAACCTTGCTGAAAATATATTTAGTGATATATATTTTGAAATAACTCCTCTCCTTTATTCAACAGAGAGAAATATCCACAACACCTAAAAATAAGACCTCTAGTTCACATAATTTTTCTGGGTCATGACTTCTTCCTTTACATAGAAAGAAAATTGGAGGTGACTGATATTTTTCAATTGAAATATAAAGGAGGTGAAAGAGAATGTGAAGCATATGCACAGCTTTAGATTTTAATAACATTATGAAATTAAAAGAAGCAGGTATCAATTGTTTTATTTTATCTAATATATTTTAAATATCAGCACTTTGATATGCAATCAATAAAAATCCATTTATTTATTTATTTGCTTTTCTCTTTTTGGTATAAAATCCAACGTGCACTTTACACTTAAGGCATACTTTAATTCACACTGCCCTTATGTCAGTTACTTGGATAACCTGGAGCCTAAGGACCTTGAAAGATCTTTTCAGGTTTATGTTTTATTGTTTATTAAGCATGTCTCAATCTATTTGCTTTTTAGTTTTACTGACTGTTATCTTTATGAGCACAAGGATTTGCCATGCAGTGATGGATGAGTTTCTGATTTAGCTGAATTAAAAATTACCCAAATGCATTTAAATTGTTTGGCTCCTGCTGGGTGCCAATATGTTCATATCTTTCTAGGATTCCATAACTCCATTCTGAGGCTAAGTAATAAATATCCCTCTGTTGTTTTTTTCAAAGCTGACAACATGGTAGAATGTAATAAAATCAACATTATAATTAATGTCTATTAATACATGTATCATTAAAGATTTATATCATTAGATGCTCCCAATTATACCACATGTCATTTTCTACCAAGAGCACATTTTTGCAGGAAGTATACACTTTTTTCATTGAACAAGTAAGAAAGCAAATATATAACCAAATGAACTCAATACTGCTACCCACAAAAAAGTTGAAGCAGAAAATACTGGTTGTATCAAGTAATGAAAAACTATGGTTTTCTATTAATTTTTATGAATAGAATTTAAGTGTATAAAGAAAGAGAAGATAAATATAGGATGGATGGATAGAGATATAGATAGATAGATAGATAGATAGATAGATAGATAGATAGATAGATAGATAGATGATAGGAGAAACAGAGGAGGGAAGAGTGGGAGAGAAAGAAAGCAGGGAGAGAGATATATGCATGCATGAAGATCAGGGGAGATCAAAGGACATGGTTTAGAAAGTCTGTTCTCTCCTTCTACCACATGAACTTTGAAGATCAAACTCAAGTTGCTGGTTTACACACAGCTTGCTTTCCCTATTAAACCTATCTTGGTTTTAAATTCAGTGAAAAATTAGACAGTGTGTGTTGTTCCAATTTTATGCTACTCCCTCAAACGTACACATCCCAGTATTGCAATATCTTATATTCATATATTTACTGAAAGTGATAAAAACAATATTGCCATATAAGTAAGTGAAAACCATAGCTTCCTAAGATTTATTTAGTCTGTATCTTCATTCCCTAGTTTCTCTTTCTGGTATATGCTGAGTGACCATGACTCCTTAGGCTCCTCTGGCCTGTAAATCTTTCTCCTATTTTTACTTACCTTTGATTATCTTGAGAGCTTTTAAGAGAACACCTCAGGTATTTCTATGGAATGTCCCCAGATTGAAAGTTCCCTGCTGCTTCCCTCATGTGAGATTGGCATTGGGGCTTCGGAGTGTACATCACACAGGGAAGGCACCCTGTGATCACATGGCAGCTGTGATGTGAGCTGTCAGCATGCCTTATGGCTGTTGGCCTTGACCTTGATTGCCTGGATGCAAAGGTTTTGTCAGATTTCTCTACCCTTAAATTACTTTCTCCTACCTTCCTCTGTATTTTCCTTATTGGACTGCTATGACCAGTTCCTCTAGGTTCCTGCTGGTATGGATTCCCTGCTGGTATGGATTCCCTGCTGTGATAGGTTACAACCTGCCTTAAGCTCTGTCCTCCTTAACTGTGCTTTCTTAAGTCTGGTCATTCTGAAAATAACCAGCCATGGCTAGACAAGCTCTTTGGCATAGAGGGTGAAGTCTGACCACCTCAGACTTAATGGAAATTAAGGTGAGGATGAAATTCGAACATTTCAAGTTATGTAATATCATCTGACCAATAATTGCCATTTTCCTGCCAAGAATCTAATGCTAGTAAATCTAAGTAGAACCTGGGAACTGTTGAGTATCCAGAATTGTCACATGAACGAGATAAGTGACCAAAGCAATTAGTGATGCCAAAATGTCTTTCTGATCTTTACTTGCCATTCATCTATCCTCTTTGAAGAAATTTCAATCTAGTCCTACACTCAGCTCCAAATTAAGTTATTGTGATTGTGTTTTAGGAGTTCTCTGTATATTCTACAGATTAGTACTTTGGCAAAGATTGTTTTTAAAATACTTTATCACATTTTCTGCATTGAAATTTTACTCTCTTGTTGTATCTTTGGATGTATAACTGAAAAACTATCTCATTTATACTTTTGGATTGTTTCATTACTGGGGATTGTCAAAATCAATGCCATGAAGATTTTCACTGTATTCATAGCTTTCTATTACAAATAGGACATTTAAGGATTTCATTTGTTTTCAGCTTATTTTTTTTTTTCTATCCAAGTTCCCCAGTGAAGAGTCTTGGAACTCTACACAAATCATGTACCCACATATGAAAGGTTTTGCTTCTGTCTACTAGTCTGAATATTTGATGTGCCTGTACAACATTGTTTTTGATTAAAGTGCTTTTGTAGTATTTTTAAATGAATAAATATGAGTCCTATTTTTTAAAAAAATATTATAGCTGTTTGAGCTTCTTTGAGATATCATAGGAATTTTAGATAGATTCTTCTCTTTGCAGAAATTTCAGAGGGATTTTACAGATATTTATTATATCTCTGCATTGTTTGGGGTACCATGAACATCTTAACACATCCAAAGGAATAGGAGGGTGGGAGAAACTGGGATGGAGAGTTTATAGGAAGGAAGCGTAGAGAGGAGGGAGGAAGAGAATGGGAGGGAATAAGGGCATAAATTCGTTTTGTTTGTGTATGAAAAAGTTTCAATTTAAAACTGGACTGGACAAATGGCTCAGGTGTTAAGACTTTCCTTCACAAGCAGAAGGTGCTGAGTATGAATCCCAGGTCTCATGTAAAAACGCCAGGCCGCAGGGCCTGCACTTCCAGCCTTGGTGTGCAGTCTTGGAAATTCCAGAGCAAAGCAAAAAGGAGGTAGAAACAATACAGAATGATTCTTGCAGTCACAGTTGGTCCTTTCCAAGGACACAGAGTGCCCTCTGATATACACATACACACACACACACACACACACGTACACACGCACATATGTACACACACACACAATGAATAAATAAATAAATAAAAGTAAAAATAAAAGAAAATCACTTAATGGATTCATGTTTCTGCTTATTTTTTTAAATTTCCTATAATTTTCAATATAAAAAGTTTTCAGTTCTTTAATTCTAAAAATTATTTATTCATTTATCTATCTATCTATCTATCTATCTATCTATCTATCTATTTATTTATTTATTTGTTTATTTATTTATTGTGTGTGTGTACCAGTTACTCTTACCTGTTGCTGTGAGAGAACACCCAAAGTCAAACAACTTAAGGTATAAAGGGAGATTAAATAACAGAAACTGGAGACAGGCTAAGGCTCATCCTTCCTGGATATTGAAAACTACAAGACTGCCTACTCTACAAGCAGACCTTCCCTGGAAATAGGATAGAGCTAATCCACCTCTAAGTCTACCCCCTGTGAAAGCCTTCCTCCAGCAAAGCTCCATCTCTTAAAGGTGTATGACCTTCCCAAAGAACTAAAGATTCAAACACATGGTCCTGTGGAGGGCAACCTACATTTTAAACCATGACTCTGTGTGTGTGTGTGTGTGTGTGTGTGTGTGTGTGTGTGTGTGTATGGGTATCAGAGGGCACCGTGTGTCTCTGTGGAGGGCACCGTGTGTCTCTGTGGAGGGCCAAAGGTGCTTTGAAAATCATCCTGGATTGCTTCTACCTCCTTTGTGCTTTGCTCTGGCATTTCCCAGTCTCTGCCCATCAGGACCCTGATTACTGATAGAGTGCCTTTTTTTTTTTTTCCTTTGGTTGTTATTTTTTCTTTTTTTAATGAGGGACCTGGGATTGGAAATAAGAAACTTCTGCTTTCGAGGCAGAGTCTTGACCAATGAGGCATCTGTCCAATCCCTTTGTTAATTTTTATCCTAAATTTTTTAAGTTCCTCTTTCTGCTAATGTAAGTAGAATATGGGTCAGTTATTTCATTTTCAGATATTCATTGCTATTTCATAAAGCAAGTTATTTTGTGGGTTGATTTTATATATTGTAATTTAGCAAAGTTTTTGTGTAATATTAGGGGTTTTCTATATATACACTTAAGATCAGATTTTCTATGAATAGAGGTAATTTTACATCTTGCCCTCCAATTTATGAGTCTTCTATTTTCTGTTTGCCTAATGCCTCTGACCAGAACTTCCAGTAATATGTTGAACAGTAGCAAGGTGTGTCTTTTGCTCATTCCTCATTTAGCAGAAAGCTTTTATCTTTTTATCATTGAGAGTATTTATGGTAGAATTTTTCATGTTTTGCTTTTACCATGTTAAGGTAGTTTACTTTTACTTCTAGTTTATTTGAGTGTTTTCATATGCAATTTTGTTTTATTAAAAGCATTTGGTACATCAATTGAAGTGATTTTATTTCATTACTTTCATTGTGCAAATGTCACAGATTACATTCACCCTTTCCACATATTGAAACATTTTTTCATTCCAGGAATGATCTCAGTTTTCCATAATATATAATCTTGTTATTATGCTGCAAAATTTGTGTATCTCATTTTGTTGCAGATTTCCAATTTCATAAGAACTCACTGTCAAAGACAAATCACACACGATATAAAATACATAAATTCTTCTTCATTTAAGATCTTTTGTAAGACCCTGTCTTTTATAGACCTTTTATAAGATTTTTTATAAACTCTGGTCTTACCTCCTTTATCATTTGCATACTCACAAAAACATGTGAATAGCTGCCTGATGAATTCTTACAGCCAGAATATGACAGAATCTCTATATAACATAAAAAATTTAGGGCAGGAAAAACATTATTTTTGTATGTTTTTCTATTGATTATCCTTGCATGACAGAATTTCTATTTTTTAAAATATTTTTATTATTTATTGAAGTGTGTGTGTGTGTGTGTGTGTGTGTGTGTGTAGAACCACGGAGGAATGCAGAAACCACCATGGATCACCTCCACCTCCTCTTGTTACTCTGCCCTGGGATTCACAGGCTCCACCCTACCAGGACCAGAAACGCAGGCCACCCCTGCTTCCAGCGTCTATACGTGGGGTCTAGAATCAGAACTCAGGGCCTTTTGCCTGCAAGGCAGATGCTTAACCCCTGAGCCACCTCTCCAGCCCCACATGACAGACTTTCTATGGGATTCAGTCTGTTAAACATAAACCTAAATTTTGAAATAAATTTTAATATTTCTTCCCAGATAATCACACATTATAGTATATATTCAAGATGGCATGTCTGTTGAAGAAAAGCCTAGAACTACTAAAAATCTACCATGAAACTATTTCCATGTCCATGGAAAACAAAAAAAACTATAAATCTGTATTCTGGAAAACCCAATTTCTAAAAGAAAATTACAGAGATAAGTGAACAGAATACTTTGTTGTTGATAAGTTATTTACCTCCTGTTGCTTAAGCTCATAATTCTTAATGGATTTGCTTTAGTAAGTAGTTTAAAGATACCATTACAAGTTAGAACCTGAAAGAATATCTTATTCTTTTTTTTTGCATCCTTTGACTATGTGATTCAGTATTTATTCACATTCCCAGGCCTTAGAAGTCTCACTTAGATAATAAAAGTGACTCATTCAAGATCACCACCAGCAGCTCCAAAATCTACAGTTATGTGATTCTACCAGTATAGTAAAATTGATCCTGTACAATGTCAAACATACTTAAAGTTCATAGAGTCCATATTTGGGAATTAAATATATTGAGTATGTTTCTGACTCATCAATTGTCCAATAATTTCATAATCAGATGAACCATTCTGCTAAGTTTCTACTGAGGGGTTGGAAACAACTAGATAAAGCACAAGAAACACTATTCTGAGGAATAGACACACCTATCTACTTGCTAATTGCTTAGCTAGATGTAATTACAACATTAAAATAAGTTACCAAGATTTCTTAATTATGGCATCAGCTTAATCAACAGAAGAATATTTGGATTAAGAACCACAAAAAACAGGAAAATACAGTAAAATTAAAGATAACATTTTTCAGTGCCAGAAGCACAGAAAGAAAGCCAGTCATGGAGGTTAGGAAGGGAATCATGCAGAGGTCATTGTTAAAGAGACAGAAGCAGAGCTAAGGTGTCTGTTGGATCATGTTAAGAAAAATTATTCTGAGTCGATTCCTGGGCTAAGGATAACCTCCAAAGATAGGAGTCTTTTTTTTTTCAATTTTTTTTATTATTTATTCAATTGTGCGTGCGTGTGTGTGTGTGTGTGTGTGTGTGTGTGTGTGTGTGTAGAATCACGGGCGAATTCAGGAACCACCATGGACGCCTTCACCTCCTCCTTGTTTACTCTGCCCCGGGATTCACAGGCTCCGCCCTACCAGGACCAGAAACGCAGGCCGCCCCCGCTTCCGCCTGGCCTCTATACGTGGGATCTGGGATCCGAACTCAGGACCTTCCGCCTGCAAGGCAGAGGCTTACCCCGTGAGCCACCTCTCCAGCCCTTCCAAAGATAGAAGTCTAATAACAGAGAAGTGTTCCATTCACCAAGTCTGACTAACTGATCTACTAATAAATGGTACAGCAGGGCAACCTCTCCAATTTCCTCTTAGAAGTCTTCGTTTCTTCAGACAGATCCTGGGACTAGGGACCAATGACCTTCACTGCTCATAAGAGGAATGAATGAGAGGAGTGTGCAAAAGGCACCCAAATGTACTTGTTACCTGTAGGTGATTAATAATCATGAGTTCCCTTCCTTCTCTTCTATTTCCAATTCCCGGCTTCACCATCAAAAACATTAGCAGGAGGGAGATGGATTGTGTGACTTTGAAAATTCTCACCAGCCCTATAACTCAGCAGTTGCTGAATATATGCTTGTAACAAAGGTGACCTCCTCATAAAAGTATAGTTTTCTGCACAGAATGTATTGCTGGCTTTTAATGGCTCTCTCTATGTATAATGCATTGCTGTGAGACCTCACTGTCATTTTCTTTCTCCTACTTCACTTTCTCTTCTAGCATTACATTAATAGTATTATATTACCATTACCATTAATATTAAAATTATTCACTTGAAAATATTTAATAGAAATGAACTTGTTCTCATTTGGTTCTCTTCTAAGATAAAGTACAAATTTACTAACCTAACTATTGCCCTAGATTAATAAATTTAGACCACCAGAAATGGAAGATATATGCACAATTTACTTTGTAAAATTATGATACAGAAAAGGTTTGGCAGCAAGTTTCTTATTAACATTCTTCTGACAAAGCTATGAACAGCTGTCTTGCTTACCTCACTACATTTTCTTTAAACAGCTTTGAATTTTATTTTGATATTTGCCTAGACAGTCAATATAAGCTTCATTACAACTGACAATTAACTGCAGTTCACCCTAGCATGTATAGCCAAATGTGTATGTGCATGTGGTCAATCATCTAGAACTAATTAGAAATATCTGCTGCTTCTGGTGCTGCAATCTGCTGTTTTGGGTTAGTGATTAATTGTAGAAAATTGTTGTTAGGTTTGTGATAAGATCCAATGTGATTTTACTACTTCCAATCTCATCCATACAGGCTGCTTGATTCACTGATAATTTGGATCTTGCTCATGTGACCGATTTCACTGGCATTCACAAAGCTCATTCTGCCTATGGAAAGCCATAGAATAAAATAGGTGTTGGCCTGTAAAAGGAGTTTAACAACCACTGAGGGTCATGTTGACATGGAGGGTAAAGTGTGATTATTTCAGAACTGTGGAACATAAAACTAGGATAACATTTGACACTTTGACTGTGCAAAATCAGTTCTGTGCCAAGTTCTGGAAACTCAAACGCTTATTTCCTGTTGAGAATCCCTCAAAGATTAACATGTTCCCTTGCCTATAAGATTTTCTGTCGGAAAAGTGAGAAAGTATCTTTTTATCTTTGTTTAATTTATTGTGCCTCCTACTCCCAGTTCACACAGAGATAGGAAGAGGGGTTTAGACAGTGGTGTTAAAAGAGCTGCAATTTCACTTTAAAGAGAGCTCAAGACCTTTCACATAGTAGCATATTTCTGTCATCTCTTTACTAGAATGTGTGTCTTTTAAAGGGAAAGCAAAGGATTTGCAATCTAGTACTTTCCACTTCTGTGTGACAGGAGCTGATGTAGCTTCCTCCTCTCCTTGTCTTCTGCCTTCTCTATATGGTCAAGGGTTTTGATCATACTTCTCTCAAAAGTTCTAGGAGTTTTCTAAAATTTAAATGTGCCTCAAAATTCTAGCATGGTCTGTGATAATGATACCTGCTTAAAAGAAAAACCATGAAAAAGATAAAATACACTTTTTGTATGTTTGCAGTGGGAAACAAAGTAGATACTGTGAAGAGGTTCTGGTCCGATGAACTTCACTTAACACAATCTTTCCTTCTCATAGCTTCTTTATACAAAGAAGTGACAGAAATACAAAAAAATCATACAGAAGATATCAGACTTCCTGTATTGGAGGATGAAGTGTCCCTTGGTTAACTGGCATTTGGAAGTGTTTGTATTTTCAATAGAACAAAATCATACATTTTTTTTTTAGTCACACTGTGATCCACAGTTAATTTGAACCCATGGTCTTAATCCTTTCTGCTAACAGAATGGTGGGGTTTTATACATGTACACTCTTCTTTCTGATAACATGAGATTAAGGAATCTCTTGTTTGGGTCTAATTCCTAGCAAGGTGTTCTCCAAACATAAACTGAAATTGTCTGGCTCTTTCTGTTTCCTCTTTTGGGGAATAAGGAAGAGAGAATTTAAAATATTGTTTTCGCTTATCTCAGAAAAAAATTCTGCAGCTCCAGTAAAATAATGGCAGTGAAAGTGTTTTAAAGTATTTATGTGACTGTACATGAGCATTAATATCATTCCTGGCATCAGAATTTATCAGAGATTGAACTCTCTGATACATGAATCTTCTGAAGTGCTAATTCTTATTTCTACCAAAGAGGTAACTTGAATGTCACTCAGTGCCAAGCCACTGCAGCAATTTTAAGGTCTATAAGCCACTGCAGCAGAGCCTAATCTTTCCCTACCTCCCCATAACTGGACATTCCAATCAGATGGTGCTGGGTGTGGTTACAATAGCGTTGTTCTTGAACCCATGCAGCCATATTGCTTTCTGGGTAACTTCACACTGTTTTAAATACACTTGCATTTACAAAATGTATATTTTCCTGACAGCTCTTGTCTCAAATTCTGAACCTTTATTATTCTCATAGTTGGCTTTCTAAATCCTCTCCCCCACCGACACTAAGCACCACCGTTCAAGTTGTTATTCTGTTTTGTGTGTACTCTTCACTAGAAAACTGCTTTACTAGAACATAAATAATCTGACGTTTTCACCATAGCCTTTCCCCCCCACTGCACATGTACAAGGCACATTATTTGCAACTGATATGAAGTGAATGCACGAAAGTATGAATTAAAAAAAGGAAGTCTTTACACAGGCTCAGGAACTTTCAGTTTTTGAAACAGTTCCTAGGGAGAACATAAAAATGTCAGAAGCTTCGGCCCCACCCGGTGTTTAGTAGGAAATTGCTCCTAATTTCAGAGTGGCAGCAAAGTCACTGAGTCACATGTGTCAGAAATAGGTAACCTTGAAGGCTTGAAGACTTGTACATGTTGAAACATTTACCCATTGCCCCCTTTTCTTTTTTTTTTTAATTTTTTTATTATTTATTCAACTGTGCACATGTGCATATGTATGTGCGGTGCACGCGCGCACGCGCATGCGTGTATGTGTGTGTGTGTGTATGTGTGTGTGTGTGTGTGTGTGTAGAACCACAGACGAATTCGCGAACCACCATGGACGCCTCCACCTCCTCCTGCCCCAGGATTCACAGGCTCCGCCCTACCAGGACCAGAAGCGCAGCCCCCCCCCTCCTCCTGGCGTCTATACGTGGGATCTGGGATCCGAACTCAGGACCTTCTGCCTGCAAGGCGGAGGCTGAACCCCTGAGCCACCTCTCCAGCCCCATTGCCCCCTTTGCAGTTTTAAAACTGAATATTTGCTTTGGTTTTGTACTGTGTTGGCAGGCTGGTTATCTGTCTATCATTCTAAATCATAGTTTCACCTAATACAAACTAGCTATATTGATTCCTTGCCTCCAAGATATATAATTGTTTATTGTTATGCTTTTTAGCAGTGGTTCCTGTTAGTTTCCTATCTCATTGGATGCCATTCATATTTGAGTAACTGACTAGGAGCATGACCACTCTCTTATCTCGCAATTGTAGTATATACTCTTAAACACTGTAGAAATTAACATTGTTAAATTGGTCTTGTAGGAAGAGATTACTTCTAAGTAACCATATTTGAAATATGATGAAACCATCATTGTATAGATGACATACCCAGGTCAGAGGGTTTAAAGAAAATTAGATCGCCTTCTTTCAACTTTCTAAATCTTTTACTCTTGAGAACAGAAGTTCTCTAATTCTAGTTTCCTTTGCAATCTTTTGGTCCCATGATGCACAGATCTAAGCACATCTTGTGAATTAACATATTCATCTCGTTGGAAAGCTAAGGGCTACTGTTTAGAAAATACTTACAAGGACTAGTGGAAGTAAAAAGAGCTATGGACATGACAACAAAGACAACCCTTCTGAATGGAAATATAAAATATACTTAATGAACAAGGTAGCATTTCAGATGCATATTGAATGACATCTAGAATTGAAATATGCAAACTTCAAGACATTAAAAAGGCACTACCAAAGAGTCAAGAGCCATTATTTTCAGATATATAATGGGGTAATTGTAAAATTGCTTCAATATGGATGTTGAGCAGGGTCCTAGACACAGTCACAAAATATCATGATCTCTTTTAAGAAAAAGTCATGGTGATTTTTTCATGAGATGTTAAGATTAGTAAGTACAATGTTATAAAGTGTTTGTTTCCAGGTAGGTGAAGAATCAAGGCATGAGCCACTGACTACTTCATATTTTTTCACTTCATATTATTTAAACATTTTTGCATTAAGAGTAAGAAAAGTTGCCAGCAAGTAGGTACCTTTCTAGCTTAATTGTTCATGTTTAAGTAGACCAAGTAAGAATTTTGAATGCATAGATCTTTACATATGTGGAGGCCAATAGTAAATTTGAAAAGCATCCTTTTAATGTATTTGCTAGTCAGATGTTTTAAACAATAGATGGTACAGTTTAAATAATAGATGGATATTTTATTATAATGTAAATTTATAGAATTCAAAGGGTCAAGTGCAATGCATGATTCCTAAGACAACACTTTTCAGGTTTTCAACCACATATTTCTTTATAATACTTTCTAAATATACTTTTATTTTACCAATATTGAAGCATAACTCTGAGGTGAACAGTTTTATACTGTATAAATCATCTTTTATATTCTACTAAACTTTGTTTTACATTTAGAAGATGTAACAGTTAGCCTATGTCATAGTTAGGTACATGTGTCAACTTGACAGTTGAGAGTTTGACCTCTGAGCACATTTGTAGAGAATTAATGGTTGAGTTGAGCCCAAAGCAAACCTGCAGGAGATTGTCTAGCTTATAGGGAAGGTCCTGGAATAAAATACAGAGAGCTGGTTGAGAGAGTTGGCATCCTTGTGTACACTTGACCAGACATACTGATCTGGCAAATAAGGATCATCCCACTGTCAGCCATTACATAGAGATGGTGTGGCCAGTTCCCTCGGGCCTGGTGTTGGTGCATGCTCTCCCTTCAAGCTGGGCTGAGAACTGTAACGAGATTATCATAAGAAAATAAACCCCTTGTTCCCTTAAGCCATTTGATGGTGATTTATCAGCAACCATGCAGGAAAACTGCTATAGCCTGCATGTTGGTGATAGGTTCATGAGCAAATGACTGACAGGGAAACAAGAAATATGTTTCAGCTTACAAATGTCCAGTTACACTTCTTCTCCAACTTGGCAGGAAAGTCTCGATCAATACTAGGGTTTGAAGGAAATGATCGCACCAGATCCACAGGACTGCCAAAAGGGACAATCCTCACTTACCAGAGCAGCATATCTGGCCAAGTATAGAGAATGATGCTAACTTCTTCAACCAGCTCACCTCCATTTTCTCATCTGCTCAGGGACTAGCCCCACCTAGTACATCAATTAGACAATTTCCAGCAACCTTGCTCAGACTCTAGCTTAACCACTGATTCTTTACAAATGTTCCCAGAGCTTGAACCTTCAACTATCAAGTTGACACCTGTACCTAAATTAAATGGAAGAATATGCAAAAATACAAATAGTGATAAAATGATAGCAATATAAATAACAAAATACAGAAATGTGGCCTTAGCCACTTCACAAAACCCTATTTCCTATGAATTAGTAACAGCATTAGCATGTTCCTGAGCGCTTGCTGCAGCATAGAGGATATATTAATGGCAACTCCTATTAAACTCAGACAGACAGATATGTGATTTTAAAATAAGGGGGAGACTCGCTGGTAAGATTTTCAGTAGGAGAATGGTAGATGAGATCAAATAATATGGGGAAGAAACATCCATAATTCATTGTATGCATATATCAAAGGGAATAAAATAGTAATGATGATTTAAAAAGTTTGTCAGTTTCAAATGAAGTAAGAAAGAAAGAAAGGAAGAAAGGAAGGGAGGGAGGGGGAGGGAGAGAGAAAAGAGGGAGGGACAGAGGGAGGGAGGGAGGGAGGGAGGAGGAGAAGAAAGAAAGAAAGAAAGAAAGAAAGAAAGAAAGAAAGAAAGAAAGAAAGAAAGAAAGAAAGAAAGAAAGAAGAGAAAGGTCTGTGAGATTCAGTTTTTCTTGAAAAATGCTCATTGACTAGTTCATTTTTTAATTGTATTTTTAGTAAATAAACATCTCACCTTTCTTCATTCAGTTTGTGCTTTCAAGAAATCTTTTATAAAATATTCATATGAAAGACTAGAAATTAAACTATAATCTCCTATTCTATATATTCTTCTATTCCCCTGACATCTTTGTTCAGTAACTCAAACTCATCAAAGTGTCATCTTGGCTATTAAACTGAATTTTGTTCTGTATCTTTTCGTTAAAAACAGAGCAAATGAAGGAAAATGAATGATAGAATTCATGTTTATGGTGAGTTTCTTGCCAAAAATATACTCATATACCACTTGATAATATTTTATTTTCTAAATTTATATTAATCAATGCATATAAAATTATATATATTAGTAGAGTAATGTAACATACATATACATACATTCATGCATACATTTGTACATTAACATTAAGCTAATATTTCCACATGTAAAATTTTTTCACTGAATGTATGTCATATTGTGTATTTAAATTTAGATTAAATTCACTAATATTTATTCAAGCATCTTTATTCATAAACTGTGAAAGGTGTTCTAGCTTTTGAGGTTTATAGTACAATATTATCACAATATTGTTAGTGAGAGTCACACTACCATGTAGCAGCAACAGCACATTTTTCTCCTTCCTGTCACTCACTCAATCAAATTTTCTCTACTCTTCCTCTGCCATACTCTCCCAAGACTCTGTCAAATCCTACCCTCAACCTCTATAAGATCAACAATTTTTAAATGTGCATAAGGATAAAGGCCTGTATGACTTGTCTTTCTATGCCTGACTTGTTTCATTAAACATGATATTCTATAGTTCTGCAAATAACCTGACTTCATTCTATTCCTGTTAAGAGCATTTGACATCTGATTAGCACTTAAGCTGTTTACATATATTGGATATTGTGAATACAACACAGAAGCACATATCTCTTTCACAATTCTATTTTACTTTTTTGGATATATACAGAGTAACATGATTTCCAAATATGGTAAAACTATTTTTTTTTCAATTTTGAATAGTGGTTGCATCAGTTTACATTCTCACCAATAGTCTTATTTTTTTTTTAACATTCTTACCAGTAGGTTTTCCTTTCCTCCAACTCCTAGCCAGTGTTTTATAACTGTAGTCTTTTGGAAAAAAAAGTGATCATTACTAAAGAGAGGTGAGACGTTTTGTGTCTTTGACTTGCATTTCCATGCTGATTAGTAATATTGAACATTCTTGTTCTTGTTGGCATTTTATATATTCTCTTTTGAAGGTTATTGTTTTTGTTTTTTCCAAAGTAGTTGGGAATATCGTCTTAAGGGAAGTCAGCTTTATTTTGCCTCATGTTTTCAGAAGTTTCATTGCATGATATATAGGCTCCCTTGCTTTGTACCTAGGGCAAGGCAGACTGCCACAGTCGTGGGAGAAGGTGGTAAAGGAGACTGCTTACAACATGACATCCAGAAAGCACAGAACCAGGCCACAGAACCATATGACAATTCTAGGATATGGGCCATGTGACCTATTTCTCTAAACTAGGCCCCATCCCTTAACTTTAACCACCTATCAACAATACCATCATATTAAAGTCTTAACTTAATGATTAGGTCTAAGGCCTCATGAGCAGTCATTGGACCTACCTTGGGGAGTCAAGTTGTTAGCAAATGTCCTTCACTGAGCTGTTCCCATCCAGTGTAACATTGATACATTGTAAATTTTCATTAATTTCTGGAGAATTTGTTTAACTTATAAATAGTTGGTTTTAAAAGTCTAGCATGGGTCACAGGCACTAGGATCCTTAGAGGCAAGGGATTAACTGCCTTAATAGTGTTCCCATAGTAAAGGGGAGCCCAAGAAAGGGCTCTGGGCAATACCATGAGTCCTTATACCTCGCTAGAGTGGAAGACTCAGAGGGAAATTTGGCATTTACACAAAAGGATGCTCCAGGGAATGGGAGGGAGGGAATGGGGAGGCACTGGGAGAAAGGGAGGAATGGCGGTGAAGGGAAGGGGAAAAGAAGGGAGGGTGCAAGGAAGACTGAGGAATGATGGAGGCGGGGAGGGGACCAGGGTACCTATTGAGCTTGTATGATTGGGGAAAAAAATAAATATAAATTAAAAAATATTTATAAGGGGATATTTTCACAAAATATTTTTAGAAATTAAATTGTTTTCTTCTTTATTGTTTCTAAAAAACAAATAGATAGTTTTACTATTATTTGTAAAGTTCTTTATATATCTGAAAATCGTCCCTTATTAGATATATAATTTATTAATATTTCTCCTATTATGTAAGATATTGTTATACTCTGTTTATTGTTTCTTTGGCTGAGTAGAGGTTTCAACTTTACACAATCCCATTTTTCTATTTTTTTTATTTTTACCTTTTCTATTTTCATATACATCGGCTGCTGTGTGTGTGCCTATGTGTGCAGGTGCAAATGCACATATGCAATGTACATGTGTAGTCTTGGGGTTGACATAAAGAATCATCCTTGATTGCTTTTCCACCTTATCTTTTTATTTTTAAGAATTTACCTAGTTATACAATCTCAGTGGATAAGTGCCTTCTCTCTCCTTTCCCCTCCCAATTCACTTTGGCACTGTTGTCTCCCAAACCCACTCTCCCCTCTTCCTTCTCTTCCCCCCAACCCCTGCCTGCATTCCTCCCTCCTCCTCTCTTGGTGTTACCTGCCTGCTCCCTCCCTACTCCCCAAAATATCTGTTTAATGTAGCATCACCATCAAACAGCTTAGGGAACAGGGGTTATTTTTCTGCTACGATTCCTGGTTACAGTTGTTTGTCCATCTTAGCAGGAGAGCTCACACAAGCACCAGGGCCGAGGGAACTGGCCACACCATCTCTACATAACAGCTGAGAGAGGAGCTATCCTTACTTGCCGACCAGCATATCTGGCCAAGTGTACACAAAGATGCCAACTTTCTCAATCAGCTCTCTATATTTTATTCCTAGGGCCTATTCCCACCCACCATAAGCTAGGCCTTCCCCATTAGCTAGAAATCTCCTGAAGGTTTACTCTGGGCTTAACTCAACCACTAATTCTGCCACAAATGTGCCCAGAGCTCAAACCCTCAATGGTCAAGTTCACCTGTGCCTAAATATGACAATTAGTGAGGGTTCAGGACTCAGGACACCTTATTTTTTTTAAAACCAAGATTTCATCAGTTTAATTAGTCTGGTTTGCTAACTTGCTCCAGAGATTCTCATTCTACTTTTTAAGATTGGAATGACAGGCAGGCCACCATGCCCACTTGGCATTGTTTATGGGATCTGGGATCTGAACTCCAGTCTTTCTGTTTTCATGGAAAACACTTTCACAACTAAAACATCTACTATTCCCTATTTTTGCTAATCTTTCTGGAGGTCTTGTGTCAAAAATTCTTTGCCTATTCTAATAGTTGGAAGATTTCCCCCATGCTTTCTTACTGTACTTTCATAGGTTTCAGTCTCATATTTAAGGGCTCATCTATTTTAAGCTGACATTTGTACCTGGTGGAGGCATGAGACCAATTTCATTCCTCTGGATATGGATATTCACTGTTATTAGCACCATTTACAATGAAGGTTATTTTTCCTCAAAGCTCTTCCCCGACAAATCATTTCTCAGTACCGCTTTTAGGCTCTTTGTGCTGTTCTATTTGTCTGTGGGTTTGTTTTTAAACCAGTGCTGTTTGGAATACCGCAGATTTGTTTTCAAGTCAGAACTTCTTTATTACTTTTCTCAACTGTTTTTTGGCTTTTCAAGGATATTTGTCACTCCATATAAATTTTAGAATTGCTTTCTCTAGCTCAATGAAGAATGGTGTTGTCATCTTGATAAGGTTTATATTAAATTTACAGGTTATTTGGGGGTAATGTGGATACTTTAGGAATGCATAATCACATATAGAACAAGAAACATGGGATACATTTCAAAATTTTTCAGTCTTATTCAATTCCTACATCATTATCTTTTCCTTTGGGGAAATATTTCACCTCTGATTGAATTTGTTACAATGTATAACATTTGTTGAGTTATTGTAATTGGGATTGTGATATGTCTATGTTTTTTTGTGATGTTGGGAATTAAAATCAAGATCTTGTATACTCTAGACAGGATTTTTATTACTGAGCATGTTTTCTTGATTTCTGTTTCAGAAATCCATTATTGTGACACAGTGTCACAATAGGATTTTATATCCTGCCTTTTACATCTTTCAGCATTGAATTTATTTATTAGTTGTAAGGATAGTATTGTGGTTTCCATACATAAGATTATGTCATTTTTATATCAGTGACAATTTGACTTCTTTTGAATTTGACTGACCTTTATTCCTTTCTATTTCTTCATCGTTTTGGATAAATAACTCAATTACTAGAGTGCTCGGTTATCATACAACAAGTCCTGGGTTCAAACTTCGAAACTGTTTAACACATGGTGTTTCATATATGCCAAAGATAAACTATAAAAGTGATAGCCTTGTCTTAGTAGCTCCTAGGAAGAAAGCTTGTATAAATTTTTTATTATTTTTGTGTTTTACACATGAATATCATAAATTTATCCTTAATCCTCAATCCCATTCTTCCTCCTGTTTCCATTTCAACCCTTCTTAATCCCTGTCACTCTACCTCCTTTTTCTTCTTATTTGTTTTTCATCGGTGGTCCCCTGAGTTGGAATCAGAAAAAGAAGTAGATTAGATGGGCATACCATTGATAAAAATGTTTTTCCTCTTCCCCACATCAGAATTAATACCCATCAGTTTCTCAGGGGGGCAGGGAGCCTCTTGAATTCTTTGCCTTTTCAGGGTCAAATGATGATAGGACAAAGCCTGCAAAGGTCTTACGGAAATAAACATATCTGAAGTTAATTAATGAATGAAACAACCATTTCATGCCCAGAAGAAAATATCTAGCCCACATTCCTTCTGTCCTTTCAACTCTAATAGTGTTATTGCCTCCTCTTCCATGATATTTACCAAGGTTTGGAATGGGTGAGTGGCTTAAATGTGTTGGCAATTGGTTGAGTATAAATAACCCTTACTGTTGAGATCTTTTTCTTCTGTAGCCGATCAATTATTTCTCTAATGAAAGATGTTGAATATTATCATTGACTTTTCTACATCTATTGAAATAGCTACATGTTCTTTTAACAAGGTGTTTTCTATTGATTCATTTGTTTGACAAGGTTAACATTTTGTTAACAAGGTGTTTTGCATTGATTCATTTGTCTGTACTAAACTATCCTTTCATTCACAGGATGAGCATCACTCTATCATGGTGAATAATTTCTATTTAAAATTATTTTTATAAAATAATTTTTATGTCTTTGCATGCCCTGCACAATGTCCAACACACTATTGACCCCACAAAGTCTAGCATTTGCTAAAGGCACCAAGATCCTTGGAGGTAAGGGATTGACAGCCACAGTAGTGTTCCTATGCTTAAGGAGAACACAGGAAAGGGTTCAGGGAAATGCCACTGGGTCCTTGTACGTCATCGGAGAGGAGGGCCCAGAGGAGAGTCTGGCATGCACATTAAAGGATTCTCCTGGGATTTGGGGGGAGGCACTGGGGAATGGGAAGGGAGGGGTGAGGGGAGGGGGAGCAGGGGGGTCGGGGGAAGGAGGAGGGAGTGAGGGAACCGGTGTACCTACTAAGTTTGTATGAGCGGAAATAATAATAAAAAATGTTAAAAAATTTTTATGTGGAATTTGTTTTTCTAATATTTCCTTGAACAAAGTGTATGTGTTCTTCAGGAACATTTTCCTGTAACTAGCTTGGTTTTTATGATTGTGATCTTATCTGGTTTTAATATCAGTGTCATGCTGGGCTTATAAAAAATGTTGGGAAGAATCATTTGCTCTTTTGTTTCTGCAGGAGTTTAAAGAAAATTGGTACTTATATGAATTATTTATTTTTCTTTTGAGACAGTGTGTCATGTACCCCAAGTTATTCTTGGGCTTTCTTCATAACCAAGGGTCACTTAGAATGTCTGATGCTCCAGCCTCTAACAGTCCAACACTGGGACTTAAGGCATATGCTACCATGCCAATTATGGTATTCTAAGGACATAACTCAGAGCATTCTGCATGTTAGGCAGACATTACATCAAGTAAAATACACCCAACCCTTCTTAAAATGATTACTTCAGCTCATATTTGTTAACATTTGAGGGTTCAATTTTTTAATCCCCATAATAATTTTAATCAAAACAATCTCCATTTAACAAAGCAGAAAACCTAGAATCAGAAAAGGAAGTAGATTCTTAAAGAGAATCCATTGCCAAACCTCCCCCCCCCAAATAAAACAAATCAACCCCAAATCCAGTGTTCTAGATTTTCTTTTATTATAAAAAATAATCATTATTGGTGAAGTTATTGTTGCAGTTCACCTGCATAAAATCAATCATGAGAAAATCATGATAAATCTGCTTAAGAAAACCAGGGGTTTATTCTCTTACAATAGTCCAGTTACAGTTCATTGTCCAGATTAGCAGAAAACATGCAGCATAACCAAAAGGTCAAGGGAACTGGCCACACCACATATAGAATGAAAGAGGGACAATTCTTACTTTCCTGATCAGTATGTCTGGCCAAGTATATAGAAGGATGCCAACTGTACTTTATTCACTTGTCCAGGACCTAGTGCCACCCACCCTTTTCTAGGTCTTCCCCATCAACTAAACAATCCCTTCTTTCAGGTTCACTATGGACTTAACTACTAATTCTTTACAAATGTTCCCAGAACTCAAACACTCAACTCTCAAGTTGATACCTATATCTAACTATGACACTTTTACCCTTGTTAACTTGACACAAAAATACATCACTTTTAAGCTTAACCTTTGATCCTTATCTCCATAGATGTTAAATTTGTCTCATAATGTAAATAGATTTAATTTTATTAATTCCAAGACTCTGAAAATATTCATGAATCAATTGTGAAATGTTCTGTCATTGAAAGATCAGTTCCAATATTTCAAACTCACGTTAACAATGAAATTTTATCAATCAATAAATTAGACACTTTGGCACACATAAAACATTAAAACAGAAGTATCTTGACACAATAAGAAAACACTATTAAGACTGGAGTCCAGTAAAACCAAAACCAAAACCTGTACCTCAGTGTCCATCTTCTGTTGCTCATAACATAGTCATGGTGGCTCAAAGATTCTAACCAATTCCAGTCCCTCTTTGCAGCTCAAAGTCATACAAGAAGAGTTTCTCTAGACTAGGTTGAATCTCCACTCAGCCATCTTCAGTATACATCCCATGGTTCTGGCATCTCCAAAAACACCCTGGATTTACCTCTGCAGCTATAAGCTTCACCTTCCCTTACAGGAACTCCACATCTGCCACTTGATGCCATGTTTCCAAACTTTCCGTAAACCTCTCAATTGTGCATCAAAACCATTACTACCTGGATAATGCTGACAAGCTCTGCAGTGAGGCTGAAACATAGCTTTGTCCACTTGAGTGAACCACAGCTGTAGCAACTTTTGCATGCCTGGAAAGCCCCTTTCTAGACAGCCAAAACTCTCAAAGGACAAGAAGTGGTTCTAGTTTGAACTTCCAGCCAGTGAAGAAATCCAGGTTTTCAAACCGCAGAATCTCTATAAAGTGGTATTCATTTCTTCTACAGTCCCAGTACAATGATGCTCATATCTCCAATTGTGGCAGCTGCTTTGCTGTCTGCTATTTCCTTATCCAAAGTTACAAGGCTGCCAACACAGCTCTCCTCTATCAAGCAAACCCGTCCATTGTCTTTAAGTAGGGACTTCATCAAAGTCCTTATTCTGGGCCCACACAATCCACAATTTTTCAGCATTTCCATTATATGAATGGCACGTTAACCTCTGAAGAATAGTATTTGTTATCCACAGACCCAAAAGCATCAAGCAGTCAAAGTTTCTCAAACAAAACTGTTCAGAATCTACAAAACCCACATAATTAGATTTATCAGCAGAATTTGTACCAAATTCTGTAGCATTTCACCAACATTGTGGCTGATAAAAAATCATGATCAAAACAGCTTTAGGAAACAAGGTTTATTTTCTTATGATTCCTGGTTACCATTGCTTGTCCAGTTCAACAGGAGAGCTCATATCAACACCAGGGCCAAAGAAAATGACTACATAATCTCTACATAATGGCTGAGAGAAGGACGATCCTTACTTGCCAGACCTATGTCAGGTGAAGTACACAGAAGGATGCCCACTTTCTCAACCAGTACTCTGTATTGTATTCACCTGCCCAAGGCCTAGTCCCACCCACCATGAGTTGAACTTTCCACATAACTAGACAAGCTCTGGACATAACTTAACTACTAATTATCTGTAAATGTTCCCAGAGCTCAAACCCTCAACTGTCAAGTTGACACCTGTATCTAATTATGATAAATATTTTTAGTCCTTCAAGTAATACTTGGATTTTCTTCTTTAAAATATGTTATTAATATAAATCAATTGTATACAATATTCGTGTCAAGCATGGTATTTTTATACATGTGTACAATGTGGCCTAATCTAGATTCTTAATTTTCTAGAGTCTCCCTATGCAGGTAATAGATCCAATACATTTCTCCAGCACACTTTGAATCAGAAAAATCTGTTTGTTGTAGTTTTGCACTTTTGAGATGTCTCTCAAGCATATATTATGACACACATATTTATGGCATATTGTGTAAAAGTAAGTATAGAAGTCTTTGTCATATTCTCTGTCCTAAGCAAAGGAGATTAGAATTTCACAATGATCTAGTCAGCATATGCTAGACAGAATGACCATTTTCATCTTTTGAAAGTCCTATTGATCCTAATTTTTCAACACTAGGTGACATAATTCAATCTGTATTGTCAATGTTATGAGGAAAAAGATAAGGTTACCAATGGAAATACCTTTTGACAGGAAGCAAGCACAAGACAATCCCTATGAATCAAAACATTGGGGAATATTTTATATTAACTGTAAGGTTCATGAACATGATAATCAACCATGAGGTTATGTAACTGCTGCTCCCATTTAGAAAGTCCACAAATATAACTGGATAACATTTTAAAAGCTATTTCCAAGCTGAATTTCATTAGTCTCTTACAATCTGTTAAAAAGATCATATATACCTTGTAATATAGCTAACTGTGAAAGGCTGTTGAATATAAGCAATATAACTTTGACCAAGATTTGTGTGATTGCTATGTGTATTTTTTTGTAGAAATGGGGGGATTAGGGGAAGAAACTTTGTACAATAGTCTCATGTGACTACCTTCTGCCTTAACATTTGTGCATATGTATAAAAGCCAATGCAGTATATTTGGTGATAAGAAATAGTAGTTTCTTTCACTTACAATTTTTAAGCTTTCTTGAGCTTCAAGTTGCTCAGTTGTGAAAAAAAGAAAACATACAAGATCTGATGTATAAAATATGGTAAAATATGTCTATTTGCTACTTTTCTTTTTTCCTTTTTAATCTTTTAATGTTTCATATGTACAATGGATTTATTATATGTTCACACCTCAATCCCCAATCTCACCTCCCCTTTTTTCCCATTACAATCTTTGTTTTTCCATTCCAAGCTTGCTCCTGTTTCCATATCATTCTGCATGTGTGACCCACTGTATGTCATTTGGCTTGCTTTTGATCACGTGTCCTTGAGCACTTGCTGAAGCATGAATCATATATTAGCGGGTGCACTATTGAGAGAACTCTCTTCTCCTCTTCTCCATACTGGTTGGCAGAACACCTGAAGATGTTCCAACTTTTTTTTTAGATAAGGTCTTATTTTGCTGCCCAAACTACCTTGGAATTCTGTAGACCAGCTTGTCCTCCAACTTATGACAGTCCTTCTGCATCAGCTCCCAGAGTGCTAGTATTTTGGGCCACTCTGCCTAGCATCTACCATCCCTAACTAAAACATTTTGTTCTTTAATTTTCATCCACATTTTAAAATGGGGTTGTTGACTATCTGCTAGTTATATGTCACTGCCCTTCCCGAGAACTACACTGCTCCTGAATTCAGCTGTACTTTGAGGGAAGTGTGAAAGACCTCTTCTGCTGTCTCAAGCTGCCTGTGGCAGGGTTGCCATATTGTGTGGGCCTTGATGGTATGATAACTTCTTACAGGAGCCATCAGCAACATAATCTATGTCTGCCCTGGGAAACTGCAATGCTTGAGTTTGAATCTTTATGAAATCCTTTTAGTTATGAAGGTGAAGTTGAAGATTCAGCTTTAGCACAGCTTTGTGAATCTAATTATCGTTCTTTCTCTGGTACTATTTTCTAAATGCTAGGCTATCTATTGTTTGTTTCATTTACTCTGCCCAGTGCATTTCGTAGATGAGACTCAGGCATGCTGGCTGTGAAGCAAAGCAACACAGGCATGGCCTAAGAATATCAGGACAAGCTCAGACAATGTCCAGCATTTTTCACACGCTCAATTGCCTTCAGTGTTGATAAATAGTTTACCGTCTCTGGTGACATGGCTATTGATTCCATAGAGGGGACAGCTTAATCTTGTCAATGCGTTTTATACTTGCCAAACTAGCAGAATAATGATAAATTCAGTAACTTCTATCTCCCCATTTTGGATCCCACCCACCACACACTTACATAGTCGTATCAAAGCTGAAAAGGTGGAGGGGTCCCATCAGTCCTATTATGCAATAATAGACATTTCTTAGTTGAGGGAAAAGCATTTTTAGAAAGGAGTGTTCAAGATCAAGGTGCCAATTTTTAGGCTGACTCAGAACTACATATATAGCCATTTGTAAAGTGGTACTAAATTACAAAAAAAATAAGATTTAGGGGCACTACAAACATATCAATTATTACTTTTTTAAAAATGTGGTGTGTGTGTGTGTGTGTGTGTGTGTGTGTGTGTGTGTGTGTATATTTATATCAGAAAGCACTGTGTGTCCCTGTGGAGGACCAAAGGTGACTTCTAGAATCATTCTGGATTGCTTCTACCTCCTTTTTGTATCACTTTGGGATTTCTCAAGCTCTGCTCATTAGAACTGGAAGTGCAGTCCACTGCATTTCCACCTGGCATTTTTATGTGAAACCAAGATCTGAATTCAGGACTTTCTGCTTGTAAGGCAAAATCTTAACCCCTGAGCCATCTTTCCAGCTCTGATTATTACTTGTTTAAAGTTTAGATAAGGATAATCACTTTATGCATTAAATCCTAGAAATTGGGCCAACAAGAAAACTCACTGGGTAAGGTGTACACTTGAAGACCCAGAGGCTTGCAAGCCCACATAGCAAACAGAAGGAAAGTTGTTCTCTGATCCCCATCATGGCATGCCTATTCTCCCTCTTACTTTTTCATCTTTCTCTGTGTCTGTTTCTCACTGAAACAAATGTATACTACATAGAAAAATCCAAAGATCCCAGGAAATTCAATCTATGAATTCAAATGTAATTTACAAATGAAACATGTCTGGGAACTTTTCTACACTCTTGCTCATTGTTTGGTTTTATGATGTATTTTTTCCCCTAAGTACTTGTGGTAGGACTTGTTTTTCAAAGCCTTTTAGAATGTACCAGAATCTTTAGAGATTATAGCACTTAGTCTCTACAACAGAGAATAAAGAATGAAGAGGCTGTCTGAGGTCGTTAAGAGAAGACCACAAGTGATTTTCTAAACCAGTGCAACCTTGAAAGGATTTGGGATCATCATGACTCTGGGAAAACAAGTCCAAGAGGAACGAACAGGGGAAACTGTCCCACGTGGCCACCCGAGAGACAAACTAATTCTCAATTGCCAGTTTTGTTATCAGAAAATTTCACCACTCCAGCCCTCTGGTTGTGGCCAAGACGCAGGCAAATGATGTGCTGCAGAACAATAGTGTGGAAACCAAAATTTCCCGGGTGGGTTCCTGAGTCATCCGACATTCTGACAGCAGACAGGAGATGAGGAAATGGTGATAAGCGTTTTCTAGTGATTGACTAGTGAAAGGAGAAAACACTGAGGTGCTTGTGCAACAGAGCCCGATGTTCTCAGGTACCTCCCTGGCCTGCTTCCCTGCCAAGGGTATTGGGCATGGAGGCACCAAACCATTTCAAACGTTGTTTACCAGTCCGAGGGACAGAGGCCCCCTACCCTTCCCCGATTTTCCTTGGCTCAGAACTCAGCCCTGCACGCACTGTTGTTGGACACTGCTGTGTGGATATAAAGCTGGCAGGCACAGGAGCAACAGGAATACACTGAAGCTTTAACGGTGTGAATCCAAACAACAAGGTAATGGACACAGAAAATGTGTTTCCTGAGAACCTGCTTTATTTCATTTCACAGCAAAAAAAAAAAAAAAAAAAAAAAAAATGCTACCAAAGCTGTATTGTTAGACGGTTCACTGGCCACAGAGTGCCAGAGAAACTCAGAGGTTTCATTATACTGTTAAGTAAGAGTTATCTTTGGGAAAATGAAGGCAAATCCCATGAGGCCAGAGTGACAATGTGGTGAATATCAACATTTTCAAAAACAAAATTAAATGTAATGTATTTCCTGGGGTTATGTAATCAGATGATCTCATTAAGAGGGAATAGAGCTTGATGTGATGGTGCATACTTGCAATTCCAGCGTTGGAGAGATTGAGGTTGAAGAATTACCCTGGTTGGAAGTCAGCCTGGATTACAGAGGAAGTTCCAGGCCAGCCATGGTTACAGTGTTGAGACTCTATATTAGCAAATGAAACAAAACAAGAATGATTAAATTATCATAACTTACAGTGATAGCTTTTTAGATTTAGAGTATTTTTTTCTTTTTCCATGTTTCATGTGTGTGTGTGTAATGCACATATGGGTGTGATTGGATATAGAAGCCCAAAGTTATTATTAAGAATTATACTATATCGATCTTCTACTATATCCTTTTGAAGATAGTGCATCTTTCAAACTCAAAACTTGCTAATGGGCTAAGGGCTAGATTGACTGTTTACCTTACTCCTGGATTTTCAGTTTCTAGTTTCCAAGGCTATAATTATAGGTAGGCTACCATGCCCACTTACTACTTCATAAGATCCAGAGACCAAGATCTGGTCACTATACTTGCACTAGTGCTTTAACCACTGAACAGTCTCTCCAACCAATTCACAATATTTTTAACATGCCCAGAGATATGGAATTTAAAGAAAATTATCTTAGTTTATGAACTCAGAGTCTTTTGGATCAGTGTATTAGTGACTAATTGTTGTCAGCTTAGCAAACTGAAATTCTTTCTGTATATCTCTATCTCTGTCATTACTTGGCAGCCATTTGATTGCCACACAGTGCAAATTTTCTTACTGAAATCTATTTTCCACTCCCACCATCAGTCACTAATAGATTTTTTAACTTACTTATTTTTATTTTTTCTACTTTTACAAGCATGTCCAGTATTGATTACTGCTTCCCTTCATCCCCACCTCCTTCCCATCCCTCCCTTCCCTTCATTAATCCCTTCCATTCCCTCCTGCCTTCCTGCCAGATGCTTCCATGGACCACAGCTTTCCCTCTGGCTTGTCTACTCTTGTTGGGATTCAACCTCCTGTGGCATACAGAGTTGCCTCTCTCAGGGCCATAGATAGGGATATTTCCTTCAACTCATCCAGCTTTAGTCTTCAAGGTTTCCATTGTATGTTTTATCTTTCTTGAGTTTTATCCTTTCTTGAGTCTATGGGGACATACTGGAATGTCAGTCATTGTGTAGGTCTGGTAAGGATAAGTCTCACTGTAGTGAGTTCCTAGATGCAGCAGTCCTGCTTTGAGTGGAAAGTATTGTCCAACAGTGAACCTTCCCATCCTTAGATTCTTAAAATCTTACTGGCCCCTCTTCTGAGAGGTTCCCAAAGCCTTAGGATAGGGATGATTCTGGATGAGCCTTGCTGAGTCACTGGTTTCTGCATAATGGCCGATTGTTGCTGTCCACTTCACTACTGTTTTACTGACCTAGGATGCCAGGGTGTTGAGATCCTCAGTCTTGTTGCAGAAGAAGATTTCTAGGCTGAATGTTAAGTGTTCTTCCAATCTATGGGTATAATAACGGCTATTTACAGAACAGTTTGATTTTTAATAACTGCTAAATCAGTTGCTTGTAATTAGCTAAAAAGACAATATATAAAATTTATAAGTTAATATTTGACAGACAAAAGGATTGAAATTGTGTCTAGTTCATGTGCATGGAATGTGAGAAGTAACATGGAGGATTACGGTTATGATTCTGAAATTCTGTATTTTGTTTACTTATTTACTTTTTAATTTTCATGTGTTTATGTATCAAGGTATATGTGTATAAATGTTTGCATATGTGTGCACATGTGTGCGCATGCATTCACACACACATGTGAATGCCTCAGGTTGTTATTAGGAATCATCCTTTATTGTTCTTCCACTTTATTCCATGTGATACAGAGTCTGCAATCAAACATAAATTACCAATAGGTTAATGAGATGAATGAATTTGTTATGAAGGGTTGCTACAAGGATATCAATCTTTCCTGGGCTAGAATTTTAGGGGCCACACACCACACATCAAACATTTTAAACACTGGACAATTTTCTCCAACACTTGCTTTCTGATGGATATTGTTGGATTGTACAGGTTTTCATTTGTGGAGTACATTCAAACTGTTTTCCATGCATATTGCACCATTTATTGTATATTCCAACCACGAATGCAGAAAGATGCTATCTTTCAACATCCTCAATAATACAAATTCACATGCCTCCCCATGAACAACACACTACATACTCACCCCCCACAAATTTCTTCGATTATAACTTTCATAATAGTGAACTGTCTCACTGCAGTTTTAATTTGCAGTTCTCTGATAGTATATGACACTGAGCATATGTTCATATATATAACAATTGGTAATGTGTATGGTTCTTGGGAGAAATGTATTTTTGATCATTTTGTTTGGGTTTATTTTTTCTCTAATGTCTAAAAGGGATCTTTTCTCTAAAAGAATAATCATATTAAATGTACATTTATACATATATTAGACAACCTACATGATGATTGAAAGAGAAATATTCTTCAGTAAGTATTTAAAATTGGTGTGTGCTATGTGTACACCCTGGGTCCTCATAATACACCTTGATAAACCTTGCTAATAGCTTTAGAAATGCAGAGCCAGCAGGTAGCAGGAGGCTACTGGCTCACTGTGTACAGGAAGCCTTTAGGCTGAGAGTGGATTAGCCAGAGACATCCTTTTTTTTTATCCTCTCCTTTTCTTACACTACTACATTTTGTCCTTATGACAATCAATTACCTTATTAATTAGAGACATCTTTAGGACTAAAAGTTGGTGCACAAATAAAATGTAATCAAGTTTCCATGAACTTTCTCTGCATTATGTAAGGCAGGCATGTAGATAAGCATGTGCAGTTTTGTGGGTCAGTTTCCAGAAATCTTAATACATAGCCACAAACCTTCACTATTTCTAGCTTTTCAATTTTCAGTTGCTAATGTGTTAAACAGTATAAACAGTAGCTTACAGTTTCTTAAAACAGAGAAGCTAAAAGTAAAAAAATTCTAAATCATAAAACCATGCTTTTGTCAAGATAACCTCTGACCTTGAAAGCTGCTTAACCTGAGAATATACATCTTTTAAACTTCTGAGTTCTCATATGTAGTTGATGTTGAGAACCCATGTGAATGTAATTTCTGTGTGTCTCAGTAATTATTTAATTGTTATTGCACTCAAATACTATTCAAATACTATTGTGCATGTTGGATATATATATATATATATATATATATATATATATATATAGCTAAACTGACTACTTTTCTTACTTTCAAAATTCATAATCTAATGAAGAAGATAATGCCCAAACCCTCAGAGAGACCATCTGCTATAGTGCAATGTATTGATTGATCCTATAGAAAATATGAACAATTTTATATCCTATGATTGGTGAAAGGATTTCTTAGGCTATCTCTATATATTATTCATGTCTATTGTACTTTGAGCATTTGGAAAAAAATATTTCAGTGATTATAGCTTTGAAAAAATTATTTGGCAACAATTTAAGATGAGGCATCTGCTGATTTCACCCAGGGAAATACTGTAGCTAGATTAGGACTGCGACATCAGTGGGGCAATGTACTCTATCTGAAGAAATGTGGGTGGGGAGCAGGCAGGGTACACAAAATAGCCTTGTGTCTGAGCCAACACAATTTGCGGTGAGAAGGACTATTTTTACAATCATCGTTAATCAGAGATTTCTTTATTTCCCTCTCCACATTATTCTCTAGCATTCTGAATACTGTTCTATTTAAGTACAAGTCCCCAAATAGCAGGCTGAGGACCTAAGCAGTCAAACTCTTCATTGGCAATTCCTCTGTTTTCTGAATTCATGCTTTTTTCAACTTTAAAATAAGGCAGGTTTGTATATTTGACAAGTTGTAAAGATGAAACCAGGGAAACCCCAGCACACACCAACATGAAGAACACCACAGTGCTCAGTATCTTCCTTTCCTCACAACCAATATGGAAGATAATATTTTGTTTTCTCAAGTTTTTGAGATCTCATGAAGTTTGTATATTTATATCATCTATTGTTGATGCAACTTTCCATTCATTTCCGTCATGCACATGTCTGCTGAATTATTTAATGGAAGTCTATGACCTAGCAAGTTTGGAAGAAGACATGCATGTGTGAAAAAGGAAATGGAGGATGATTACTCTCTCAGTCAATCAAAGAAGACCCAAAATGTGATCCAAACATCCCTGAAGAAATTGGAGAAGGGTTTAATTTTTGCAAGAGATTCCAAGTGACAAGAAATTTGCTTCAGTAATCCTTGTTCAATTTAGATTTCAGGTGGTATATAATGTGTTTTTTTTAATCATTGAAAAATGGATTCTAATAGCCATTTAGAAAGTTGGGAAACTTTTTTATTCTAAAGAAATTGAATCTAGGATGAATAAAAATTTCTTTGGTAGTTTCAGTCATCTATGTTGGATAAATCTTATCAGGTCTAATGCTGTTTATTGAATCTCAGCACATGCAGGGCAGGTGGCTACTTGGCATCAGGCACATTGTTAGGTACCAGGGAAATTGGAATTAATATGACAAAACCCTACCACAACTCACTCTGATTCTCCAAAGAAGCATACATGCAATTTTTCTTCCAGTAATGTTAGTTTAATTTGGTTAGTGATACTCAGTTTCATTCATGGAATATGTGTTAAAAAATGGGCCAGGTTGTAAAACTACATAGAAGGACATAACAGCCCTGAAATGTATTTGTCCTGGGCTGGAGTTCAAGAAGTATTCCTGGAAGAGTCGACATCTAAGCTATAGCAAGAAGATTAATTTGTCAGGCAATTGGAGAGAATGATGCATTCAGTAGAGAAGGACTGAGCAATGCCACTGAGTTACAGAAGACCAACGAGCCTGCAGAGGGTAGCACAGAGCCCAGTGTTACTAAAGCACAGCATGTAAGAAAGCAGCTCAGTATTACTAAAACATGGTGTATGATGAGGTAACTTAGTCAGTAAACCGTACTGTATAATGAGGTAGCCCAGTGTCACTAAAGCATGGTGTATAAAAGAGAAGTGGAAGATCATGAGGGTGGAGAAGCAGGCAAGAGGAAAATCAAGAAGAATCTCTGTATCTATGGCTGAGTATGTGTGATAAATGATTTGGTCATCTTTCTTTATCTATTGTAAGAAATGAAAGTGAAGTAGGATAATAGAACATTCTGCTTTCAGTGTTGTATTGATAGATTTTCTTAATCCATTCTACTCACTGTCTGGATTAATTGGTGGCTATTAATTAGTACTTATTAATATTAATAGTACTTCAAGTACTATTGTAAGTACTAAAATAAATCAGTGCTTAAATATCAGCAGCCTTCATGAAAGGTATTCTGAGAAGATAACTACGACACAGATGATCATGCAGCTACAATTGTGGGAGATGCTACTTAGAGTACCTTCACTGGGAAGGCAGGGATTTACTCCCCAGTTAAACTGAGTAACAGATAAGGCCTCCTGCAAAGTTCTCAGTTGGAGAGACTGAAAAATGAATATCATTCCACTAGGTGGAGATGAACTAGAGGAAAAGACACTTTTCAAGGTAGGGATGCCATGTGTGTTAACTCTGTGTCATATTACTAACTCCGTACAGAGCAGATGAGAGCTGAGATCACTAGGAAGGAAAATGGCTAGCGATGCCTGCAGATAGACAGGACCCGGGAGGCCTCCTGAATAATATTAGGTACTTCAATGATCTTCTATCAGTGTTTAATTTGGGGATTTATATTTTAAAAAGTTTACCCTGGCTGTCAGGGCAACAGAGTTTGAACAGGAAGAGCAAAAATGGCACTAGAGTCATGTGTTCTATGCCTGGTTCAGGTACAGGCGACGGTATCAGCAATGGAGGGTCTGGAATCACTACACAAAGGCTGATTCTGCAGATCCAAACTCCAAGGATGCGACCAAGATTATTTGTTATCTAGTTGATTATTGATTCTAATGTTTCTTATATCTGTTGAATAACCTCTTTAACAGTAAATGTCATTTGAATGGAGAGATAAGCAATATAAAAAAGCTTAGAAACAATAAGAATTCTCATTCATTGAGAGTGGGAATAAGAACGGGCACAGGTATTGTGAAAGGCAGGTTGACTTTTCTTGCATATCCAAATGCATGTAGTGTACATGGAAGAATTCACAGCACTGGGCATTTATTTAGAAGCATTATAAACAGGTCTACACAAGTATACCAGAAGAGAAGGGTACATTAATGTCTGAATATGTGTGGTACTTCATCCAGTTGTAAGACCCTAGACATACCACAATCATTTTCCAAGAGTTAATGAATCAACGAGGTGTTTTATATTTGTACAATAGAATCTTAGTCATTAAAAATATTGAAATGAGTTTTGTCAAGCCATGAATTATTGGAGAAGTATGAACGTACATGCTAAGAGAGAAAAGACTAAAATTAAAATGCCAAAGGGCCAAAAAAATGATTTAGAAGGAAAAGACATTTTATTGCTAAGCCTGGTAACTTGAGTTTGCTTTTTGAACTATGAAAGACACACATGTCCACATGCATGCGCGTGCGCACACATACACACACACTCACTAAATGCAATAAAGTTTTTAAAAAAATAATAAAGCTACAATGTATTTTGCCATTGTCTCAGTTGCTATTACAGTTGTAAAATTCTCTGGTCAAAACAACATAAAGGAGAACATTCTGGTTCACAGTTCAAAGTATAAGACATGATGGTAAGGAAGGAGCTTAAATCAACTTGTCACATTACATCCACAATCAGGAAGAAGTCAGTGATGAATATAAGTTGCTCTTTGGGTTCCTTTCTCTGTCTACACAGTCCAGGAACTCATCCAGGAAATGGCAGCATCTACAATAGATAGGTCCTCCCACCAAATTAACATAAAGAAGGTAACCCCTTGCAGGCGTTTCCAGGGGCACAACTCCCAAGTGATCTAGATTCTGGCAAGAGACACCAAGCATTGCATCATCTAAAACAATATTTGAAACCAAATTTTGAACCAAAACTTTGCAAGTAATGAAATTATTAGTGGCTACCAGTAGTTTTAAAGGAGAGAGAGAAAGAGAGGGAGAGAGAGAGAGAATGTCAAACACATTTAACATCTGACACTATTCTAAATGACATTTTAATAGTGGATGCCAAAATACATTTTTGGAAAATTTACAATATGCACTATACAGAATGATAGGAGGAGGAGGAGGAGGAAGAGGAACCTAATTAGAGCAGCACTAATTCATCAATTATAACAAAACCAAAAATGTTAGTATTACAGGTAACGAAGGGTGGAAGTTGGTTGGTATATAGAAAATGGAAACTCTCTACTTTCTGATAAATATTTCTGTAAATCTAAAAGTACTCTAAAAATAGTATATTAAACTGCAAAATAAATTATAGCCCAGTCGTGGGTCTCTAGAAAATCCACTTTGAGAGACAATCTTGTTGCACACTAAGCAGTGGGGTGTTCCTGGCTTTTCTCCAGGAAAATGTTGAGAAACATTTAGAGAGATTTGCTGGTTTCTCTGGGAAAATCTGAAAGATTTAAAAAGTAGGGGCAGCCATACTAAGAGTTCTGCTCTTAGTGTACTAAAATTACAAACCCTACCATGAAGCAGTGGGTTTTTCCAGTGATCAACACTTAGAAATATGTCTAGAGAACAATCATAGCCAGGCCCAAGAAGCCTAATAGAGTAGTTCAAAATCTCAATCAGAATCATGGAATTTGACAGATTAGTACCAAAATCTCAGTCCTCGCCCCCCAAAAAACCAGAGATGTTTTGAGGCCAAAATCACAAGAGGTCATCTCTCCAATGAAACTCAGCTTTATAATAATACTGTAGGAGTTGTTTATTAGCCTCACTGTTCCAGTGTGTATCATTACCCCCACCCCAAGATACCCAAAAGAGAGAAATGTGGATGCAAAGTGCAAGAGTGGCTTCAAGCTAAATGTACAGGTGTTCATTGTCAGTGATTCTGTGGCAAGCAACGCAATCTTGCCTGAATGTGGACCAAGAGAATATCTCGTCATTAGATGTTTCCTTCTCAGCACTTCGTTAATTAATTTAGGAATGTAAATTGACCAGACACTCACTTATGGACTGTGTATTCAGTTTGTGATAATTAGATATCACTAGTCATTCAGCCATACCTCTCATCCCACTCTGTTCTAGAAAGAAATTAGGAAGTAATGAAGTGCATCTTCATAAAAGTGAACAGTCTTTCAAATTTACATCCAATATTGTGTAGAAAAGAATCTGTCTTTTCTTTGCAATATTTTAGCAAACATTTTATGGTTTTGACACAATAGGGCCTTTTCATTTATACTCACCTTGAAGCAAAGGAATTCCTTTTTAAAAATTTTAATTTTATGTTTAGATTTAAAATTTACATTTTTATATGCATGCTCCTTGCCTACCTCCTTCCCCCCCTCCCTTCCTTTCTTCCTCCCTCCCTTTCTTCCTTTCCAATTTTCCCTCCCTTCCCTACTTGGGCCCAGTCTACCCCTTCTTATTCTCCTATGCTTTGGTTCTATAGGTCCTGGGGTTCCATCTGTATCATCTGTTCTCATGGGGGTTCAGGACTTTGTGGCAGACAAGGAGACCCTTCCTTAAGCAGCCCACTAAGTAGCCCATATTGGTACTCCCCTACATCTATCTGATCCCTTACTCCTGTAGATTCTACTCTCTGAAACTATTTCTCTTGAGGTCCCTGCCAATACATGGTAGAATGCTGACTTATTCACCACTGTGCAGGTCCAATGAGTTCAAGTCCTATTGCCTTGAGTTCCTAGCTGGGGCTGACCTACCTTGAGTGAAGTGACCTGTCCAACAATGGAACTCTCCATCTTTGGACTCTTACATCTTACCACACCCTATTCTGCAAAGTTCCCTGGGCCTCCGGATGGGGAGAGATTTGGCTTGCCTGGTTCCAGGTGGTCATTGTAGGGTTGCTGGTGTTCTGTATTCAAACTATTTGTTGTTATCCATTTCACTATTCTGAAGCAAAAGAATTTCATGATGGAAATAAAGCATAGAGGTAAGATGCTTAGCAACATTTAGAGTTGCTAAACAGGCACTAAACACATTCAACTATCTTATATTCTTCAGTTAATAAAATCAAGAAAATATAGAGCCATGAACTTTTGTTGAGATTCCTCTGGAGGCATTTCAATTTCAGATGCTATCTCTTCCATAGCCATTTCTCAACCCTGTACTCACAATAACAACAAAACAATGAGTCCTAGAAAAAAAAAAAAAGAAAAATCCTAAGGATTTTTTACATGATGAAGTTATTGCATTGCAGCTGCTATTGAATATACTTATAGTGCTGAAGTATGGTGATAAGTGTTTTCATACATTCTCAAATTCATCATTTAATACTCCTAGTAGTCACACACTAAAGTTCTATTAGTATCAAAATTATAATTAAAGAGATTTAGCTATAGAAAGGTAAAGTGATATAATTAAAGTATTTTGCATCATATAGTATAACTTTACATAGATACACAAATATGTTTAGTGCTTACTATCAAACAGAGCTTATGTGGCTCTGCATCCACAGATGAGGTCTCACAAAGGGGACATACTAAGTAGCTACTGTCCAACATTAATTAATTAATTTTTGCTCTTTCTTAAGTATGCTGACTTCCTTTTGGATAATCTAGTGCTGTTGATTAAGGAAAAACGGAAAAAATGTCAATGGTCTCTAGAGCACACAATCTGGTTAAATTGAGTTAATAATAAAGATCTGAGCAAACAACAGGTCATGTTAGTTTTAATTTAAAAAAAAAACAAGAAGAACACTATATGCCTTAAATGAAAATTCATCTTTTATCTCATGTTTTGCCCAGGTTATCAGTAAGTTTCATAGCAATAATTAATGTACAGCTTCCCATGCCATTTATCCTATTGGACTATGTGAAAGAACTAATGTGCTTGACAAGTGACTTTGTTGAAACAGTCTTATGTCATCGTGGATATCTGGCATTTCCTTCATCAGTAAATACCAAGACCTCAAGACTTGGCCCTAATGTGTAGTCTGTGAGGTAATGGCTTCCTTCACCCAGGAGGTGATATGAGAGACAGAGCCCCAAACAAAATATCCAGGAAAATGGCAGATGTGAAGCAGATACTACTTCAAGTTATCTTGTACAGCTGACAATTTATGAAGAAATAAAGGGAAAATATTTGAGAAACAGGTCTAGAAATGGAACAGGAGGCCTACAAATACCAAAGAAGTAGCAAAATATCAATCAGGAAAGCCTTAGAAATATTAAATGGTTTTTGGAAAGTATCAGGGCATGACCAATCCTAAAATTCAAATAAAACACACACACACACACACACACACACACACACACACACACACACACACAATTAATGTAAGGTAATTAAAATAAATATACTTCAGTCTTCTCAATGTTTATACTGTAGTAAGGAGAGAGAAATAGTAAAAAGACACATTTTGCCAGTTTTTGATGGTAAATTTCAATAATAAAAATGTAAGGAATAAGAGTATTATTTGATGAAGAATTCAGTGAGGAGAGATTTTAGGAAGCTTGGCTAATCATGCTTTGTGAAAGGGTACAAAAGAACGAACAGAATCAGACAACCTTTTAAACAAATGTCACCTACCAATGAAATCTGTTATTTGAAAGTGAAATAATTGAGGAAAAGTTGAAATGTGCATATTCAGCTGCTATTCATTGTGGAATTATGGACTATGCCTTTGAAGTATAAAGGTGAATTAGAGTTACTGTTCTCACATCACAGCATGAAAACACTCAAAATTAAATAACAGGCCTGCAGCAAGTGTAGCTATTGAGACATAAAGCAGAATTGGCCAGGAAGACAGAGAAGTGATCTGAGCCAAGGAGGCATATGAGACGCCTTAGGGAAGAAGTAATATTTGCACCAAGGATTAGAGGAAAGAACTAAGCATAACAGGTAATGCTTCCTGTCCTGCCACAAAGAATGTGATGATGCAATGCTTTTTTCTTTTCTTACGTTTTAAATTGTATGCACGGAATGTGAATATATTCCCACTGTACAACTTTCTAGTAGCAAGCATAGAAAAATCATGAAATTGCCACACTAACCTTTCAGTTCGACTGGTTTTGAATCCTGAGTCATACAATCACATTGTGATCTTGGAAAAACAGGGAAGTTGTACCAGTTAGACATACAGGTGTCAACTTGACAATTGAAGGCTCAGATCTGGGCATATTTATGAAGAATTAGTAGTTAAAGCAAGTTCTGAGCAACGCTGATTTTGTGACTGATAGATGAAGAACCAACTCATAGAGGTCCAGACCATTCTCTGAGCAGTTAGATAAGATAATAAGATGGAAGGGACTGATCTTGTTCATTGCTTTGGCACACTGCAGCATACTTGGACAAACTTGCAACCTGGCAAGGGAAGTTTGCCTTACTCTCAGCATTCCTGTGACCACTTGGCCTTGATGTTGGTATGAACCCTTCTGTCAGATTAGACTATGAACCGTGATGGAAAATCCTGAGCAAAAATAAAACCGTTGGCTTTCCTAATCTGTTTGGTTACAAATTTATCATCAATATATAGACAAATTGCAAGAGAGGTATAGGTAGAAGGTCATTTCATATGACACAAAACTTACTTCTGAGAAAGTGATTCATTAATTATTAGCAGCACCTATGGTACTCCAAGGAGAAATTTGCCTTCAAAAAGGTGATAGCCCAATGATTCCAGGCATATCCAGTCACATAGATAAGTACTGTCTCTCACAGTTATATGACACCATTAAATGACTTGATAATGGTAGAATGTTTTTAAGAATCAAGCCTGGAAAAGCACATGGGGAACAGAATATGAAATCACACATGTAAATAAAAATACTTGGGTGTTTTCTATTTTTCTTATGATGAGTATACAGACATTACAAGCAAAAGAATATTACTGCCTTTTCATGGTTCTTGCTTAAATAAAAGCTTTCTCAATATTTGACTGTATTTCCTTATATTCTTCCTAATATGCTAATATATTTCATTTTAATTAGTAGCAAGCAATTTATCTTATTGACCATGAATAATGCAGAAAATATGATTAGCAGAAATATTGGATAGAGCATAAGAACAATGTATAAGTCAACACCAGAAAAAATCCTATCTTTAATGTATTTTCAAGTATTTTTAAAAATATATTTTTCTTTGCATATGTTATACAGATATATTGCTATTTCATGGAATTTTCCATGAAAATGTTCCATGAACCTTTAAAATTTTTCCAAATTTTATTTTTTATTTGGCTATTTCTTAATTTGCCATTTGCAGATTAAAGATGCTTTTAGCCTTTTGTGCCATTGTGAAGATTGAAGAGACTTTAGAAAGCATTTCAAAGCAAAATGCCTAGTGGCATAAGTACCTGTTAAGTTTGTATGAGTGGAAAAAAAATCTCCAAATAAAAACAGTAAGATTCATAAAAAAAAAGACTCAAATCCTGCCTCTGATGTTAATTTTATGACCTTGAATAAATTTCCTAACTTTCAAAGCAAAAAAAAAAGAACCTAATAAATACATGCTAGCCACTATATTTACAGCAATATTAACTAATATGATGAGATATTTTTGTCTTTCATTATATGTAAGTAGTATGAACAATTTATCCCTCATATTTCAGTGTTTGTAAAGCATTCCTAATCTACATAAGGATTGAGGGTTGGTTTTTATTCATATATAGCCCTCAAAAGCCACTGTGCTGATCTTCTGTGGTAAAGAGAATTGACACCTTTTCAAGTGACTCGGTCTACAGCAGACCTTTTTAGACCGAATTCTTTTTTCTTTTAAGAAAGAAAGTGGATGCATTCTGGAGCTTTAGTTAGCAATCACAGACATATATGACAATTTATTATTTTTCCTAAATAAGAAAGATGGTGGAAATATAAGCAAATGGGCTGGTTTATATTTTAAAAGTCCTGTAAGTCGTCAGGCTTGGGCCAAGATTTAAAGTAATCCAGTTAAAATCAAGGAGAGCATCTTGGACCTGACACAAAGGATGAACGTTTAAGCCACTTATAACATTGCCAGAATAAAAGCCCTTCTGGCGTTTTTTTTCCCCCAAAGTGAGAGTTTTGTGTGTAGTACACAGCTTTCAATTTAGCCCAAAGTTTGTGCCATGACTTGATATATGTGGCCAGACATGCTGTTGGTGTGAGTTCTCCTGCCAATCTGGACAAGGAATTGTAACTGAACAATTGTAAAGTAAATGAAATCCCTTGTTCTCTTCGGCCATTTGTCTGTAAACATACTAAAGTAAACATACTAAGTCCTGGTTCCTCTGCTTATAAAATGATGGCAACTTCTTCCATACATGTATTTGAAAATTAAGTGTTTTCATATGTAGACAACTCATTGCACTTGGCCCAATGCAGGTAGTCAAAACATATCAACTCCTTATTTCCTTCATTATCTAGGCTTTTTGTTATTGATATGACACTTATTTGTGTGATTTACATGTCCGTACACTGAGAGACAACTTATAGATTTCTTCCATATGATATGAAGAAAATAAACAAACATTCTAAAAATCCAAGCATTTCTAGAGTAATCACATGATGTTAGCTGATAATTTCCTAGATTAACTTTTACCATGATGAAGGAATGTCAGCATAATACCATTGCTTTTTGTCTTGTTTAAATAATAATAAACCCATACCACTTTAAAATATATATGCACAGTGTGTTAGTCTGCCTGTATGCCGCTGCTAAATTTATGGACAAATGGTTTAAGGGAACAAGGGGTTTGATTTTGGCTTACAATTGTGTAGTTAAAGTTCCTTGTCCAGACTGGCAAGAAAGCTCACACCAACACTAAGCATCTAGGGATGTGGCCACACTATATCCTCAGGACTACTGAGAAGGACAGTCCTCACTTGCCAGACAGACATGTTTGGTTAAGTATTCCAAGGAAGGACCAACTTCCTTAACCAGATCCCTCCTACTTACTCACCTGATCAGGAATGGTCTATCTGACCATGGAATGGGTCTCCCCATATCAATTAGGAAATACCCTGCAGGCTTGTTTAGGGCTTCACTACTAATTATTTACAAATATGCCCAGAGTCAAATCCTTCAAATGTCAAGTTGACACCTATATCAATGATACATAGTCTAACTTTGAAATATATATGCACATAGACTATTTATTTATCCATTTATTTATTTATCAATGACACAGAGTCTAACTTTGAAATATATACATATGTACACTCTATCTATTTATTCATTTATTTTAATAAGAATTGTCCTTTTAGATTTTTAAAGAAATTAAAAATTGAAATGCCATATGACCCTGCGATTCCACTTTGGGAATAACCCCTCATACAGCAAAAATTCACCTTGAAAGCACAAGCACGACCATGTTCATAGCAGCACTGTTTACAATAGCAAAGTCATGGAATCAACCCAAATGTCCAACAGTTGATGAGTGGATAAGGAAACTGTGGTACATCATATACAATGGAGTACTACTCAGCCATCAAGAATGATGAATTAATGCAATTTGCCAGGAAATGGATGGAATTAGAAACAATTATATTGAGTGAAGTATCCCAGACACAGAAAATTAAGCCCTAAAAGGTGGATCCTAGTACCAAACCCACTTAAGAGACACTTAAGGATAATTCTCTGTAATACCTACAGTAATTGCAAAGATTATGAACAGGAGGGGTGGGGAAGGAGGGCCATGCTAGAAACAAGGAGAGAGGGGACCATGCTACAGCAGAGAAAATAGGCCACCATCAAGGACTGCAAGTAAGTAATGAGACATCTGGTTAAGTTCCTGATCATTTACAACTGATGGGGTCTGATCTTACCAGAAGAGGAGGGCATATAGTCTGGCAGATAGAAAGTAACCATTTCACAAATGGGTGATTGACCCCTCCCTCACCGCAGTTTCCTACTTTTATTACATCTACCTTTGAATATACTCTTATAACAAGACTCTAGTTTAATAGGTTTTTATCTCTGGCCAGGGGGGGACATCCAATACCCATCAGGATGAGTGAAGGGCATTGCAGGAGCAGTAAAACTGAAAAAAAAAATCAACAAACCATAATCCAGAATATCAGAGACTAATAGGCCAGACTAATCTCTCCCCATCCTGAAACTCAGGGAAATTTGCAGAAGAGGGGGCAGTGAGATTGTAAGAGCACAAGGATGGGAGGAGCAATGATATGCAAGATACTCCACACAAGTTAGAGCCGAAGCAATCATAATTGGACTTTGCATGCCCTGTGCAATGTCCAACACACTATTGACCCCACAAAGTCTAGCATTTGCTAAAGGCACTAGGATCCTTGGAGGCAAGGGATTGACAGCCACAGTAGTGTTCCTATGCTTAACAGAACACAGGAAAGGGTTCAGGGAAATGCCACTGGGTCTTTGTACCTCATCGGAGAGGAGGGCCCAGAGGAGAATTTGGCATGCACAGTAAAGGATGCTCCGGGGATGGGAGAGGAGACACTGGGGGATGGGGAGAGAGGGGGTGGGGGATGGGGAGAGAGGGGTGTGAGGGTTAGAGGGAGGGAGGGGACTAGTGTACCTGTTAAGTTTGTATGAGTGAAAATAAAAAATAAATAAATAAAATAAAATAAAAGAATTCTCCTTTTATACCACCATAATGTGTGGTTGCTCCTCAATCCCTCACTCTCTCTCCTTTCTTTTCTTATTCCCTCCCTTCCCTGCTTTCACCTATCCATCTCTCTGTCTCCTATCCTGCGGTGCCTGTCTGCTTATGAACATTATCTTTGTGTTTTAAAGTAGATAGCCAGCACTCTGAATGCAATAAGCATCAATGCCACTTATCTATCTGCTGTGTAGTAGGTGGCATCATTTGTCTCCTCTAAGAGTCCTTTAAGAACCAAGTTCTTTCCTCCAATTGGTAAAATGAAGTACTTTTCTATTGTTTTTCACAATAAAGACACCCCTCCACCATCAAGTACCCTAATGAAAGTGAAAGATATTATGTTAAATGCCTGTGCTTAAAACCATCCAAGGCCAACTCTCCTATTTTATTCCTTGCCTCATTGATATGACAAAGTACCTGACAAGAAACAAACTTAGTGGAAAAGAATTTATCCCAGCTTGCAAATTCAGGTTGCAGTCTATCATGTCAGAGACATCACAGTTGCAAAGTTGAGCCATCACCTCACTTCCATAGCCAAGAACAGAAGGTAGTGGATTAATTTGTGCATATCTGATAGTGTTCAGTATTCCTTCTTACACAATTATAGATCCTCTGCCTGGAGAATGGTTCTACCCACAATTCAAGTAGGTCTGACCACACTGATTAATACAATCAAGATCATCTCTCACGAGCATGCCCAGAGACCCTTCTTGAAGGTGATTATAGTTTGTGTCAAGTAGACAATTGACACAAACCATCACATGTGTCTTCTAACAATGTTGTTGTCATTTCCTATAAAACAGCCCCAGACATTTCCATCGGCCCAGAGGCACAGAGGATTTGGTCTGCCTTTAGCCTATATTGCCATTGACTTTCCAACCAAAATTCTTCTAACCAACACTCACCTTTTCCATCCTATATTTCCTGTTGTAGTGACAGTTTGCAGTTAGAAACCTATATTTTTTTTCCTCAGTAGTTATGTGAGAAAGTTTCACATGATAGAAAATCAGAGGCTTCCATATGGGATGAATGCTAGCATACAGCTAACTCAGGGATTCTTTAATGTGGCTATTCATCTTCATAATCTGAGACTTGATAAAAATAGAAATGCTCAGATCAAAGCTCAGATAGTTTCATTTCATACTTTTAGCAAATACCACTGGTTATTTTTACGTATCACCAGATTTAGAAGCACTGATTTGATGGCTCTCCACCTAAAATAAAATCGTGAGTTAATTCTGATAATTGTTCTCAGTTATAGCATTCAAACCAAATATTACATGCTTAACGCAGAAAAACCTAACTCTGAATATCTATTGAAGTTAAAATAGAATAAAGTACATCCTCAGTATTGCTTAGTTGTATATTTATATTTACATGCATCTGCTCCATATAAAGGATTTAAGGCAGCTTCTAAGGTACATGTAAAATTTCTCTTAGTGTTACTGATGAGGACAGGGTTTGGTTTTAGTGTTTTCCAGAGAAAATTGACAGCCCAGTGTGTTTCCTGCATCAATTCTAATCCTAAAGCTGCAATAATTGCACAGGTTTTAAAATTATTTCATGAAAATAACCATCATTGACTGATATTATGAAACACTTGAAAAATCATATCATACAACCAGAAAAACCTAAGTGTTCCTTTGAATGTGAGTTCTGCTATTTCTTATGTATGCAATATGACTTGCTCATGATAAATCTCCAGTTCTTGAGATATACTTAACCATTCTTCAATGTATTTGCTTCAACTAAAAGGTCAATTCATTTGCATTTCACCAACAATATTGTATACTTAATGTGTGATGTGATCTAGAGATAATTGGAAGTGTATTGTTTCCAAGAGCATTTTCGTCACAGAAGTTTCAAAATGAGAAGAAGGAAGGAAGGAAGGAAGGAAGGAAGGAAGGAAGGAAGGAAGGAAGGAAGGAAGGAAGGAAGGAAGGAAGGAAGGAAGGAAGGAAGGAAGGAAGGAAGGAAGAAAAACCTTCTTCTGAGAATACCTGAACCATTGGGCTCAGGCCTGTAGAGTCAACAGAAGCACCTTCTCCCCAGGAGGAAATGATTTCTCTTGGTTTTCTTACAGAGTGCTTGTCACATTCATGTCTCCCATATATAACTTTGAACACACAGCAGGAGTGTGTGCCTCCCAGAAGTGTAGAAGAAGATAGTAAACAGTCTCCAGATATCCACATGATCTCTGCCTGCCACCATGTAGGAAGAGTCACATTAAGATGGGTCTCTGTATGCATTTTTCCTAATAATAATAAAAATAGTCATGATTAGTTGAAGGCTCATGTGACAGACGTTGTGCTAAAAGCTTTATAATTATAAGTCTGTTTCATCTTATGGCAGCCTTTAATGACAGATAAAATTATTACTTCTATTTTAAAAAGGACAAAAACAGGACTGGAGGGACATAATTAAGCTTTTTCTTAAAAGTTTCACCACACTTTGGTAGCCATGAACCCCTCTAGGAAACCTGTGGTTTGTATAATGTTTAGTTAGAGACTCCTTGAATGGTGCAGCACTCTTCAATACTTAGTAAACATTTGTGGTTTCAAAGCAAACAAAAGATTCAATGTAGCACTGTGCTTACAGGAATACAAATGCAAGTTGTAAATATTCTAAAGTTTTGCTATATCCTACTAAGATATGCTTATCTAGGAGGAGATAGAAGGAAGATAATCTCTGTACTCCCAGGACTTTGTATATTTAGACATTGCTAAATGTGTACAGAACAAACAAGTGAATATCAAAGTTATTTGTTGAAGTTTGCCTGCATTGTTGCTGATAAGTTGCCATCAAATGGCCTAAGGGAACAAGGACTTTATTCTCTCTTACCATAGTCCAGTCACTTGCTTGTCCAGCTTGCAAGAGCCCTACACCAAAACCAGGGCTGAGGGACCTGGCCATGCCTTCTCCACATAACAGTTGAGAGGGACAGTCCTGACATGCCAGTCAGGATGTCTGATACAGAAGGATGCCAACTTCCGCAACCATCTCCCTATATTTTATTCATCACTCCAGGACATAGTTCTACCCACCATGGGCTGGGCTTGCCCTATCAACTAGACAATCCCCTGTAGGTCCCCTCAGGGCTTCATTCAACTACTAATTCTTTACAAGAGTGCCCAGAGTTTGAATCCTGAATCATCAAGTTGACACCTGTCTCTAACTGTGACACTACTGAACAGGAAAAACTAGCAGATTAATATTTGTAAATGGAAATATAATAACTCTATGTTTACCATAGTATGATATGATTTATAGCATTATGATTCTAATGTCATTAGTGGCAAGGTAAATTTCCATTCTTATTTCACAAGTAACAAAATTGTTATGTCTTATCATCAAGGGCATGCCAAAGCTTCTGATTCCTAGTTTACTTTTCTTGGAAAGAAATCTATTAACAATATTCATTCTAAGACTATTTTAACCTTAAGACAGCTAAATGTCCTCTATTACCATTTAAATAATTTGTCTATTTCTGTGTAGGAAAGATAATAAGAGCACAACTTTGATCATGAACTTACAGGGTTAAGTTTCCCTGAAAAGTCCCATGGTATCCTAATACTTTGAATTTGTAAAATCTTAGAACTTCATTAAAACCATAAAAATCCTTGATAGCTGGACATGGTGGTAAATGTCTCAGGAGGTCAACACAAGAAGCTCATGAGAGGGCTCAGGGGTTAAGCCTTTGCTTTGCAGGTGGAAGGTCCTGAGTTCGGATCCTAGACTCCACGTATAGATGCAGAAGCAGGGGCGGCCTGCGCTTCTGGTCCTGGTAGGGCGGAGCCTGTGAATCCCGGGGCAGAGTAAATAAGGAGGAGGCAGTCCATAATGGTTCCGGAATTCATCCATGGTTCTACACACACACACACACACACACATACGCGTGCACAAATTGAATAAATTTTTTTTTTAAAAAATCTTTAAAAAAAAAAAAGAAGCTCATGAGTTCAAAGGCAGTCTAAGTCACATACTGAAATCAAGGTAATCCAGAAATACTAGCAAGATCCTTTCTCAAAGGAAAAAAAATCTTACATTGACTAATACATTACTTGGCTTAAAAACAGCATGAATGCTTTATAGTTCAGAGTACCTTGGCTAGAGTATCTTTTGCAGCCTAAAAAACCTCTGCAAAATGCATACAATAATGAGGGATGGAATTTTAGAGCTGTTATGCAAATATTCAAATCAAAGCAATGAGTATCAGAGCAGTCAAACAGTATGTTAGTTGCTTCTTGCATATTACTAGACTTTAGCATGTTGTTGAAAGGGCCCAGTTCAGCCATCTATTTATCGAATTAAATGTACTGTAATGTAAAGATTTTCTGCTCTCTGCTGTCCTGTAGAAATTACATTGTACCTCTTGTCAATGTGCTTTATATACTCATTCATCAAATTTTTATTGGGAAAAATTTATGGGCCATGATGGGATCTTGGAAGCCATAATGACTAAGGCACGATCCTTGTCTTGAAGGAATTTATAGTCTACCAGCATATTCAGAGCTGTGTAGATTTCCATTATTAGATATGGCATAGGGAAATCAATCTCTTTCCCTCTCAGTTCAGATACTGAATTTTTAAGTCTTTAATCTCCATGTCTTTATTTTCTGAACCTTCAGTCATGTGAATATAAGGTAAGCATATTCTCTGTGCTTAATACTTAGCATTTTTTGTAAATGTTTTGGGTATATTTTTTATTTAGTGGTAACATAATAAGAAGAAAGATGATAAGATGTTGAAGGAGGAAGGGGAATGAGTTGAAGTTGTCATGTTCCTTTTATGTCATTTTCTGGTCTTATAGCTCTTAACTAAGTAAAACTGGAGAAAGCGGACATGCTTGTATAATTTCATAGGAGAAACTTTGAGATTTTATTCATTTACTATAATCTCTACTATAGATTTGCTATATAGAGTACTTATTATTTTGTGATACATACTTTCCATCCCTGGTACATTAGGGGATTTTTCTGCTGACAAGATGTTGGATTTTGTCCAGAACCTTTGCTATCTCTATTGAAATGATGAGGTGAATTCTGTCCTTACATCCATTCAGGTGATGTATTATATTTATTGATTTACATAGAAGGAAGCATCCCTATGTGTTTGGAATAAAGCTAACTTAATCAAGATGAAAGACATTTTTGACATGTTCTTGAATTCAGTTTCTGAGCATTTTATATAGAAGTTTTGCTTCCACATTCATCAAGAAGATTGATCTTCCTTCCTTTCTTTCCTTTCCTTTTCTTCCCTTCCCTTCCCTTCCCTTCCCTTCCCTTCCCTTCCCTTCCCTTCCCTTCCCTTCCCTTCCCTTCCCTTCCCTTCCCTTCCCTTCCCTTCCCTTCCCTTCCCTTCCCTTCCCTTCCCTTCCCTTCCCTTCCCTTTCTTTTCTTTTCTTTTCTTTTCTTTTCTCTTTGTGTTTTTTTGTTGTCATTATTGTTGTGTCCTTATAATTTTTTGGTGTCAGGTTAAAAAATAATCTGAAAGACTTTTTTTCTATCTTATAAAATTTACGAATGATGATTGGTGATAATTTTTAAAGGCGTGGCTGATTTTTTCCAGTAAAGCATCTGAGACTGGATAGTCTAGAAATGGGAGTTTGCTTGCTATAGACCTATTTAACATATTAACTCTCTTGACTAACTTTGTCCAGAAGCTCTTAGTTTGTCACACACTAAAACAGTGATATCTGCGTGTTTCCTAGTTCACTTGCTTGGAATAACTTCCATCTTTCCACCATAAGGTTGTTTTATTTTTTAGTGTTGAGATAGGTTTCTTAGAGAAATAAGAAATTAAATGGGCCTTGTCATAGTTGGGTGCTGCCAAGTTGACAACAGACAGTTTCTGGGCCCAGTTGTGAGAAATTAGTAGTTGAGCTAAGCCCCAAACAACCCTGCAGAAGATTGTCCAATCGATAGGAAATACTCGACCCATAGTGAGCAGGATTGGTCCCTGGGCAGATAAATAAGGTAACTGAGAAAGTTGGCATTCTTTGGTATACTTGGCCATACATGCTGATCTGACAAGTAGGGATCATCCCTCTTTCAGCAGCCCTGTGGTTATATGGATATGGTATGGCCAGTTCCTTTGGTTCCTAGTTTTGGTTCAAAATTTCTTTTCAAGCTGGACAAGGAACTGTAACTAAACAATCATGAGGCAAAATAAAACCCCTTATTTTCTTAAAGTGCTTAGTCCTCAATATATCAATGACAATACAGAGCAACTATAACAGACCATGTTTCTAGTCAGAGTTATATTGAAAGGAGTACATTAATTTCTATGATTTATTTTCTAATCCTTGGTATTTTTCTTCAGCTGCTTAACTACTGACTATGGTATACTTTATTCCTTCCTCATTTTATATCTCTTTCTATATATATATCTATCTCTGTCACTCAGCATTGTATTGTGTGTGTGTGTGTGTGTGTGTGTGTGTGTGTGTGTGTTGGAATTCACTCAGGACTGTGTTTCTATTCTTTTGATTTGTTTGAATACTCTTCAAACTATTCTTTGGGATCATATATAATTTATTCTCATTAGATTACTTAGTGTTGGGCTAGTATTACTTTAGAGAAGTCATTTTACTTGTTTATCTTTTCTCTTATCATTTTTCTTTGGGACTTGTACTTTAAAGGTTAGGTTATTAGGGCTTTCTAAATTACCCTTTTCTTTCAGAAATGTTTGGAAAATTCAAGAGCTGTTGGTTGTAGTAAGACTGAAGTGTTATTTTTTTTTACTAGGTTGGTATTCAGAATACAAGGCTTAATCTATAGGACTTCCTTAAAGCAAAAATTGTCTGCCAAAACAGTTACTATCGAAAGGTATATTATGAACAGTAATTGTTAAGTAACAATCAATCCTGAAACTCCAATTATGTTAGTAAGTAATATAAAACACAGTGCAGTATGTGTAAACAATATATTGTGTGTATGACTGAAAAAAATGCAGAAGTATTTTATAACTATTTCGATAGAATGAAAATACAAAAAGAAATGAAAAGAGAAAGAATAGCAATAAACAGTAAGATGTGATAGCTTTTGGATAAAGGTAATTATGATAAGTAAAGAAATACAGTAAGGGGCAAGGAAGATGGGTTAAGGGTTAAAGTCTTTGCTTCACAAGCTAAAAGACCTGACTTAAGATCTCCAGATACCAAGTAAAAATTCCAGGCAGATATAATCGCAGCCTAAAATTTCAGTTCTGAAAGGTAGAGCCTTTCTACCCAGAGCAAAGGAGATAGAGAAATCTAGAATGATTTCTAGAATAGTTTGCAAAGTCACCTTGGGACCGCCACAGGCACATATACTCATTTGCCCTATGCTTACACACACACACACACACACACACACATCAGAACAAATAAAAGTAAATACAGTTAAAAGACTGCCAGGAGAATCTGTGATAAATGTATAAGTGTACAAACCAGACAATTTGAGTTTGATTTCCAAACCCCACAGGGTAGAAGAAGGAAATAAACATCTGAAGGTTGCTTTTCAACCTCTATATGCTCAGTGTGTCTGTGTACTATATTGCCACACTATTTCTCTCAAATACATAAAATATTTTTAGCATCCAATTGAATAACCTGAAGGAGTCTATCGAAAGGTAATAAGAAAGAATAATGAATGAAAACTGTAAAGGGGGAGAAAGAGAAGAGAGAGAAAAGAGAGGAGAGGAGAGAGAGACAGAGAGAGATAACCCTGCCATATTGGCTTTGGTTTTAAATAAAAGTGAAGTAACTGCAAAGGAAATGGGAGATATAAAGACCGAATGCAGTCCTACCAGACAGGTGGTTGGAGCTTGGACCCAGTGTTTCCCCTTGGGTTCCTGTGTGCCTATCATACCACTGTGTGGTCTTTTACAAGGTCAAGTAACAGATGTTTGTCCTGTGAGTGGCCATCTTTCTGCCTTTGTGGGTCATGTGACCTGCTCACATTTTTGGGTCATCCTGCATGTGTCAGATTAGGAGAGTTATTCTCATCTCACATAGTCAGAATGAGAAGTTGTTCACAGCTGGTCTCACCTCCTGGCTTGGACTGTGAATGTTTCTCTCCTTGGTGTAGTCATTTAAGAGGTTGGGACTTAGATACTGGTATTGTCAGCAGGAGATTCTCCATAAGCAAGTGACAGATGGTGCTCACAATTCTAGGCAGTCCTTCATGAGTATGACTGAAGGCCATCTCCATCCCTGAGATGCCTTCCAGGTGTTGGGTTGGGCATGGACCTCAGAACCTGTATCTAGGGTCACCTGCAGAACCTGGTTCCAATCAAGTTTCTGCCTCACTATCTCCCACATGTGTTTCTGGAACAGCTTTTTCCTGGCAGGCTGGAAGAATTCTGCTGGCCAGGTTTCAGCATACAGTCCCATAGCACTTGAAATTGCCAACACGGCAATTCAAGGAGGATCTCTGCTGTGGAGCCCCAGACTCAGGAGGGGTCTTTTGGAAATGGTGTCTCCATGTAAATGTTTCTCCCTGATGCTCTGTTTCAGGTTGTTTTTCCTACGCCGCTCATCCTCTTCCAATATTGCGTGCAGATGTCATCTCTTTCCCCTCCCACCTTTTCTTTCCTCCCTTTAAAATGTTTCGTCTTAAGAGTTCAGTGCTGAACTGTGGATCTGGGTTAATCATGTCTCACATCAGACTCTCTTGCTGGGAGGACACAGCTTCCCACCTTACTTTCTGATATGACTGATAAAATATTTCATCCTGTACTATATACCACACTTTCCTGATCCATTATCTGCTAACAGACATCTAGGTTGCTTCTGTTTCTTATCTTATTGAGCAATACAAAATAGTTCTATAGCTATCTCTGTGGTGCATTGCATGAGAGTTCCTTGGATGTACACCCGAGTGCTACAGATAAATCATATAGTAGTTCTTTTATTAGCTTTTTTTTAATAATCCGCTGTTCTATTTCCACAGTAGCTGCAGAAGTTCACAATCCCACTAGGAATGTGTAAGGATTCCTCTTTGTCTACAATCTCCCCAGCATGTGGCTGTTTGTTTTCTTGATTATAATCCCTTCTGACTGCAGTGACATTGTTCACAAAGCTAGAAAAACATGATATTTGCATTCTTATGGAAACAAAACAAAAGTTCTATCAGCCAAAACAATGCTTAGCAGAAAGAATAATGCTGGAAGAACCACAAAACCTTACCTCAAATTATATCACAAAGTTAAGAAATAAAAACATCATGGTATTGGTGCCAAAATAGACATGCAGATCAGTGGAAGAGAGAACAGAAACATAAAATTATCTACCTATATCCACCCAGTTTTTAAAAAAGGTGTCAAAAACACTCAGAGGAAAGATAGCTTCTTTAACAAACTGTTGCTAGAAAAAGTGGGTTTCCAAACAGAACAATATAATCAGACCCATATTTTTCATCCTACACAAAATCAATTTAAAAAAATTGTTCAGTATTCCCAAAGACCTTTTTGAGTCTTCTTTATTTAGATTTTTGCATAAACTGATTCTTCCAGCTAATATCAACAGGCAGAATGATCCCTCTACCTTACTTCAGTGCACAGTAAGGTAACTCTCTGTCTCTTTTTTCCTCTCTCTGTCTCTCTCTGTCTCTCTCTCTCTCATACACAAACACAAAGCAACATTATATGCCATATTACTACAATTCAGTGATACTTTATGAAATAATTAGTAGAAATAGAAGCCAGAAATGACTGATCTCTTCCAACTTTCTCATGCTCATTTGATCCTTTAAAGTGATATGTAAGAATAAAATAACATATAAGAACATGAAACATTTTTAGCCACAATTATTCCCAGAATGGGGAATACAGAATTCTAGGAACTCAAATGACCTATCTAGGACATCATGATTAGTAAGTGACAGAAAGAGATTCAATCCCAGGTCTGTTGGAATTCATGCCCTATATTGCAACTTGTCTTGGACTCTCCCTAGGGAGATTTCCCAGATAAGGTGGTCACTTGTCTATATGCTGCTCAGCAATAACTTTCTGTCAGACCTATCATGTTCAAAAGGTTTCAGTAAAATTTTCTATGGGAAGGTTGAGAAATTGTGGTGTCCCTCCCCTCTCAGAACTTTTTCTTTTCTATTTTGCTCCCAAGTATGTCTCTCCTACCCACCACTTTTATGCAAACAGACAAAGCAATGCTTTCTCTGGTGAAACAGAAGTGCAGTTTGCAATTGCCTTACTTTTGAACAGAGGTGGAAGAACAATGCCTATCTTCAGGGAATCTTATTTGAAGCCTCTTAGATCACAAAGTGGCTCGCTACTGAGAAAAATTCACAGAGATAATTCAGTTCCTGGGGAGGTTTAACTTGAAACAATTGGAATGGTGAATGTGAATACCCAGCGTTTTTCTCTGTTTGTGGAGAAGAGAGGAGCAAAGGGGTCTTTAGTGGAAGCTGGAGAGGCAGTTTGGTGGGCAGCAGAGCAGAGCTATTACTTGCTTGCTTTCTAACTCCATCTGCCGACTCCAGCAACACAGCTGCTTCCTACAGAGAACAGACTCTGCTTGTTCAGGACATGTTCATGAAGAAAGACATTTTCCAGACACTCAGATATAATGGGCCTTCATACATTCAGAATCCAGCTAGATTTGTCCCTAGAGAAAATGGGGGAGATGCTAATGACATCTTACCCAGAAATAGTAATGGAAATAGACCCTAGTTAATTTAAGTTGAATTCAGGCAAATAGCCCAGCCAATCAAGAGACAGCTTAGAGCCAGGAATGATGATACCTGCTCTCACCAAGTTGACACCAAGTGACTTCCCCTCCAGAACATCATGCCAATTTCTTTATTAATGGCAGTTGCACTTAGGTTCATCCAAAAAGTCCCTTCCTCATTCTGTACTTATCTGCAGAAATCTTTCTTCCTTGGTGTTAGTCAGAGATCTACTAATGTTACAAATCTGATCACTCAAATTCTGTTTTAATAGATCTGCTATTCTTTGAATAATGAAGTCCAGGCTGCCTTCCCCAGCTGTGTGTGAGTATACCTCTAATGTTTCATCCTGTGGCCCTGAATGTGTTTCTTACATGAATATGTCTTTGCACAGGTCACTGCTTTCCTTGCCTCTTCCCTCCTTCCTCAATTCCTTCATCGGCCCACTCACTGAATGTTCCACATCCCTAAAAATATTCTTCTTCGGAAAGTTTCCTCTAAGAACTTTTCTTTCCTGCCTACTTTGGAATATGTAAACTTCTTTATAAAATAGCACTGACTATGTGTCTAATGTCAATGGTGAAATCAAATGTAAGGCATATTTTGCATAAATATGAAAACAAGGAAAAAGAATCGGTGCATAATAGAAGTGAAAAGATAAAACAGCTCTCTGTTTGCTTGCCATTCCTGTCAGATCTTACAAAAAATATTTTTAGTTTTTCCTTTCTATGACTCAATTTCCTCCATGTGCCTAGTTCATGTTAAAATCTCAACAAATGTTTTTCAAAGTATTTTATTTAGCTAGTTATGAGAGTGGTACAGAGATAGATACATAGAGAATAAGCATAGGTTGAAGTCAGAGTACATCTCTAAGAAGTTCTCCTAACCTTCAACCTGTGGTTCCAGGGATGGAACTCAGATCACTTGGTTTTCAAGCAGATACCTTATGCAGTGAGCAGCCTCTCTAGCTTACAATTCTTTAATAACAAAAATATATTTTATGTGTGGTGAATCAGGTGCTGTCTTCAGATTTTCCAGTGTAATTCATGGTAAATCCAGGTGCACCAGTCATTTCTTTCTCTTTAGCCCTTATGTTTCTGGGTCTCCTCCTTGTGTCTCACTTCAAAATGAGCTGTCTATAAGAGATTGGTGGCAATAAAAAACACTAAATATTACTGAGTCATATGCTGAATGTGCTAGTTCCTTTCTTATTCGATGTTGTAGATCAAAGCAAATAGACACTCTCTTGGTGCTAATGTGCCTTTACTTATTCCCGACATTATGTTTGAATGTAAAATGTCTGTCACAGGCTTAGGGAGAATTTCAAGGGAGATGGTTTCAGGCAGTAGGACCTTAGGGATAAGAAGTTAGATCAGTATAGGGAAGTACTCAAAAATATTTATGGGCAGCTCAAGGACAGGCCCCCTCAACTGCCACAGGGGCCTGAACCCCTGCTACAGTAGACCATTCAGAGGGAATCCTGGGGCCCATATAAGCTTATGGACAGGAGGATGAGAGGGATCAGTTTGGATACTCCAAGAGAAGGGAAGTAAGGGAAGAGGGGGAAGAAAGGTGGGAAGAGAGGAAAGACAGCGGGGCGGGGGGAGGAGCATGGCAAGAACACCTTCTCACTGAGCTTGTATAACAAGGAATCATTAAAAAATATATATCTGTCACAGACTTCTGTGTTTGAACACTTTCTCTCAACTGGTGGTGCTGTTTTGACAGATCGCAGAACCTTTGGAAGAAGATGGGACCTAGCTCAGGGAAGTAAGTCACTTGGGGGAAAAATAAGTTTCAATGCCAGATTGAATGTTTCAGTTCCACTTCCTGACCGTTAAGATGTGAACAAGCAGTTGCCACACACAGCCACTGACACAGAGTCACTGCTCCTTCCTCTTACCAACACGCTGCATCTTCTCAAACCACAAATCAAAATGCATCTCTTTTCATTAAGTTGCTTGTTGTCAGATACACCTGCTATGTTCACTGTGCACCACAGGAAGAGCAAACCCATGTTGGCAGGGAAGCTGTTTACTTAGCTTTGGCAACTTCCGTCACCATTCATGATAAAGGAGTAGGGAATTCTCTTCTCACAGCTCTAAGACATCTGTCTTTCTATATAAATACATTTGAGTTTTAAATATGAAATAAGTGTTTAAAAATTGAAGAATATCTGAGTACAAGCTGTTTTAAAACAAGGGGAAATACTTGGATGTCAATTTTAAAAATTCCAGAATTTAGGAAGTGCTTAATTCTTTCAGTAGTTACCTCTGAGTGCTACTTCCTCTTGCATTGCATTTGCATTGCTAGATTCCTTTTGGTAGACTCTTAAGATCTCAGTAAATTTGTATATATATAAGCTTGCTTAAAGACACAAAGAATTTTTAAATCTCAGACTGCCAAATATCATTCTTCTTCACAGAATCTTCAACTTTCAAACAAAAATGGAAACAATGCTTTTTCTAATTATTAGCCAGGAAATTTCCAATAGTAATACTGGTACATGTACCTAGTTCTTTGGCTTTAATGAAAACCTCAAGATTGTGACCTTGAATGGAAACTCATAACATGTGATGAGTACATTCAGCCAGATTTAGAGAAAAGTGCACAAAAGTACCATCACGGATAAGGGGACCCTTCCTCTTTATGTGATAGAAAAGGGAAGAGGAGCTTTGTGTTTACTCTGACGCTCCACTGGTTTAAGCCTCATGTATTTCTACAGAACCTACTAACTCCCAGACAGATTTATAGATACTAGGCACACAAGGCAGCTGATATTTTACAAATGAGTAAACTAGGGACATTGAAATACTTTAACCAATATTGCATGTCTGGAGGGAGCCCTAGACATCTGTGTACCAAAGACCAATCTTCAACAGTAAACTAACATCAATCTGCTCAGTTATTGACATTCCCTGGAGATAACCAAAAATCACATGTGCCCAGAAGTATGAATTTATTTCTTGGACCTCACAGATCAAAAATAAGTGAAATCTGAAAGGTTTTGACTTATCGATCCACAAGCACAGTAGTCTGACAATCCGTCCTAGGCGCTATCTCTAAGCAATACCGATGACCTATATTCCTACCTACATGCCATCTCCTTTAATGCTCCAATGCTATGCAAAACTGCCAATTGTTAATTTAAAGTAAACAACAAGGTTGTTGTTGTACAAGCAGCTGTCTCTTGGGCAATTCATATGTGCTGCAGGGATTTACTCAAACTGTCAACTTCTCTTTTCCTTCAGAGAGAGGTTGGTTTTTATTGCGCAAACAAGTAAAATTTCCTTAGGAAACAGTTGAAAAGAAATCATAACTCTATATATAGATTTATACCTATTATCCTAACATAATAATTGGACATTATTACACTTCAAGTTCTTATTGCAGAACGTAGTACTCAAAGATTCTCTAATATCTCAAAGATTCTCAGAGTTTCATGTTCCCAGGATTCAAATATTGGATTTGATACAGTGATCTTGAATCCTATTCTTGGCCACTGTGTTATTTCCTGCCTTATGTTCCATTGAATCTCATTCTTTTTTTAATTATTATTTTATTTTTCAGTTTTACAAGCATATTGAGTATTCATCCCTGCTCCCCTTTATCCCCCTCCCTCCTATTCCCCTTCCTTCTCTTCATTAATCCACTCCACTCCAACACTACTGAAACACTACTGACTTGTCTACTTTTGTGGGAGTTCACGCCATACAAATTTGCCTCTCTTCAGGCCACCCTACTGATAGGAGCATTTCCCTTCGTTTATCCAACTTTAGTCCCCGAGATTTCCACTTATGTTCTTAATCTCTCTTGAGTTCCTCTGTAGTCTGTGGGGGCATGTTGGTATGTCAGTCATTATGTAGGTCTGGGAAGAACTCCAAAGGAACCTCCTATGCTAGTAATATGCTAAAAAATGTCTTTAAAAGAAAGGAAAAAGAATAAGCAGTCCCTAAGCAGAGGAGTATAGAGTGAGGAAAACAGGATTGGGGCAGTTGAGCTGATCCACTTAGAACTCCGTGACGAAAACATACTAGAAGTAATAGGAATGTGACACTTCCTGATAAAATGTTGTTCATTTTATCTAAAAGTTTCCCAAACATTATAGACTTTTGCCATTGCTCTTGAGTGCTCTCCAAAAAACTTCCATAAGATCCATATGCAACACTTATGGATCACAGAATATCAGCAAAATACATCAACTAGAACTGGTCTGAGAACTTCCTCCTTGGTGGCTAGCTTACACAGTATCAAACAATGCCATAAAAGCTACTGGGGGAGAGAAATTATCACAAGCCGCAGCTCATGAGATCTGCAAATTGCAAATCTCATTCTTGATCTTGTGTTTTAAGTGGTCACCTTTTGCCACATCTTCTCACAATGATCAGCCCATCCGCATCTTCACATGCTGATCAGTACTCCCACACACTATCTGTCGTGGATGCAGGGGCCAAGCCCTGGCCTTTCCTGACTCTAGAATCAGTGTTTCCCTAAGAAACAGTTCCTGGCTTCAACATCTATATTCCTGGAAGTTATTGAACACCCACCACATAAGGCCATTTGACCTCAGTTATGAACTTCTCATTTTTGAAATTGTGGGGAAAAGTTCAAGTCACACATAAGGTCATTCTTCAGTTTAAAATGACTTTGTGTCTGACAAAGGGTTGGTTTTCTCAGAGGTCTCCTTCTTTACATTGTAGATGACCACGTGCTTGCCCCTATGTGTTTGGTTCTATTCACATCTTTCCTTTCTTGCAAAGTTACTAGAAATATAGTTAATGCCCAAAGTCAAATGGCTTTATTCTGGTAACTCTTTAAATATCTTCTATCTATACATGATCATATTTTAAGGTACAGAAAGTTGAATCTTCAACATATGAATCTGAGTAGAATACAAATAAACCTGGAAAACTTTGTTCACAGGTTTAATTTAGTGTATTGTATTTTTAGAAGTCCTAAAACATCGTTGTTAGTATCATCAATTGCTCTCAAGTATCTATTGCCTAATCATTAAACCAAATAACAGCAAACATTTTAAATTAGTAAAGTGTCTTTTGGGAATCATAACATGCATGTCATAGGTAGGCCTCGAGGACAGACAGTGGGATCCTGGAATGTGCCTGCAGGAGCTTTATGTGCTCTGAAAAAGGATCAGAGCAGGATCAAACAAAAAGAGGATCTGGACTATGAGAAAATTGAAATAGATACAGCAGGTATTTTGGAACTGCTATCATTTTGGGTTTCTGATAGTCTTTCAGAGTTGTCTCACATTGAGGCCAGTTACCCCAGATTTGTTCTTCTGCATTAGAAGACTGCTCCCATGGATGGACTTTGATAGTGCAGGTTCCTCTCATCTACTTCTCTATTGGCTTCTTAGGTCCACAAACTCCATATAGTCTGTGTACCAGAAATAGCTTCTTCAAGATTCTCCTTCATCTGGTGCTCAGATAAAGCATACAAGATGAAGTTTGCTGAAGCAAATTATGGGCCCCACCTCTGAAGTTACCTAGAGTCCTTGTCTGAGCTTTCTCTGTGCATTCTGGAATCCCTTACCCTTGGCTGTGTTGTTTTTATGACTCCAGAACTCCATCACTTAAGGGTCTGAGCTCCTGTCCTCATGTGATTTTTAGCTCCTAACAAAGGCACTTGCCAATTTTCTGACAAGGTAGGTCAGGAGTTTGACAGTCATGCAAGTGATTCACTTGTATGGCCAACATTCTTCTGTATTGCTGAGGTTACTTTTTGTACCAATAATGAAAACTCTGTCTTTGACAAGAAAAGAATTATTTTTTTTGTTTGCTGCTCTCATTTCTCAAGGAGTTTAAGATGATTGAGAGGGTACAAATCAATGAGTACCTTCACTGTGGACTCTGCATCGCCCTTAGAAACCAAGATTTGTGGAGATAGAAACAAAAGTATCCCAAATGAAAAATTTAGGGTGATAGTAGGGGGACCTCTCATAATGTATTGCTTGTTGCTGGACAAATATCTTCTATCTGACACAGACACAGAATTGCCTTCTTGATTAAATTTGTTTATTTGTATGCAGAGACTAGCACTCCATCCTTGAAGGACTTTACACTCAAGTCAATGTTTTAGTTGCACCTTAAAGAAATTTACCCACTGTTCTATATGTCTGGAAGGTTTCAAGAGGTAAAATTTGTGATATATTAGTAAATCCCACAGATATGTAAACCCCAAAGATAATGGTCATGCAATTAGTAAGAAAACATAGAGTACATGTTGAATTTAATTCAAAATAAGTTGTTTCTCTCTCTCTCTTTTCTGGGTGTACATATTTGTATCAAAGGACTGTATGTTTCTACCGTTTTTTTTTTATTATGTGGGACTTGGGAACTGAACTCAGGTCCCTCTATTTGGGAAGCAGAGTCTTACCCCAATCTGTCTCTCCATCACTTGTAGTTTCTTTCAATGTGTAACATATATTTTCAACCAAGACATTACTCTCCTTTAACGGTAATGCCATACTGGGACTCAATCAAGGTCCCTTCTCCATCTAGTTTGAAGACTTGGGAATTGAAGGAACACCATCAATGAGGAGGAGATTCTATGCTGCACACATTAATTACTCTGTTGCTCATCTGATCTTGTCAGTAAAGGGTGGCTGATGAGAGAAAATGTGTAATATTGTTGGAAGCTGCCCATGTGATAGAAACTGTCTGACAAACTATAGCATGTAGTGCAAAAATTCTATATAGTAGCCAACTCCCTTTAGGTCACATATGTATCTCTTTTTTTCCAGATTTTTTCTTGTGACTTTCTGATTTGTCTTTAACAGTGCTTTTACAATCAAACTAAGACATTTTAAATTGCCTAATAATCTATAGATAGATAGATAGATAGATAGATAGATAGATAGATAGACAGACAGACATATGAGAGACAGAAGACAGAGATAGATATATAAATAGAAAAATAAAAAATAGGTGATATATGGGCAGATATAGAGAGATGGCAGATAGGTGGATAATGGATATAAGATACATGGATAGATTGAACTGGAGAGATGGCTCGGGGGTTAAGCCTCTCCTTGTAAGCAGAAGGACCTGAATTAGGATCCCAGATCCCATGTAAAAAAGCCTGGTTTAAATAGTGACAACCTGCACTTCCAGGCCTGGAAAGGAGAGCCTAGGGAGCGCCAGAGCAAAGCTAAAAGGAAGTACAGCAATTTCAGGATGATTCCCAAAATCACTCTTGCAACCCCACAGGCACATATCGTGCCCTCTGATACATACGGACACATGCACACATGCCAGAAAAGAATGATGGTTGCATAATACAGACAAACAGTAGATTAGATAGATAGATAGATAGATAGATAGATAGATAGATAGATAGATAGATAGATAGATAGGTAGGTAGATAGGTAGATAGATAGATAATTCAATTATCTATATGTTAATCAAACATGGTTTTCATTTCACTTTTTGGCTCAGGACTGAGAAATTCTGTGGTAAAATATCCCAGTTTGCATCACTGAACTGAATCATTCTTGAAAAATATTGTATTTAGTCAGGATTCTCTAGTCATGGAATTCACAGAATGAATATATAAAGGGAATTTATTGAGTTGGGTTACGAAATATGACCTAGGTAGTCCAATGATGGTTGCCAGTAGCTGCTGAGCTCAGTAGGCCCAAGGGTGATGGCTAAAGGCTGGTGGATTCCTAGAGAGTCTCTAGTCGCATTGAAGACTTGGAGGGTCGGGCGGCAGGAGGGAAGAGCACAGCTTCAGAAAGTTCCTCCTCTGTATTCTGCTCTGTGGCTTTTATTTGGTCCATTACTGGGAGGTTTCTATGAGATCTATGGAGCTTCCCGTGGGATCTAGGGCAGGTATAATCCCTTCAGGTGGTCTCAGTTGATCCTTCCAGGTGTGGTCTCAGCTGATCTTAGTTAATATCAGGTGTGTCAGGTTGACACCCAGGCTTAACTATCACAAATACTTAACCTGTTTTTTCTTACCTATAATTGGATGATAAAAGACTACTCTTGTAGCCATAAAAGCTATTGGGGGGGGGTGATTACTGTTTCAAGAGTGATGGATGAGTAGTAGGTAAACTAGGTTATCTGCTTATGGAGCATTTGTGCTCACTGGCTCAAAACATACCTTTTCATCTTATAGTAGATATTCTGTTCTCAGAATTGTCCCAATTGAAGCAAGAAAGTTAATCCTCATATATCACATGTAACAGTCATCTGAGCAGCCCCTGTGGATGGGAAGTCCTGAGGTGAGCACCTTAGCTTACTTGAGGGAGTGACTGACGTTCCAATGCAAAGGCTCAGTTATGACCCTCAGCAGTCCAGCTCTTCACAGTCGATCCCCCTGACTGTGGCAATTCAAGTCACAGAATGAACCATCATCCTGAAGTCTCTCACGTGGCATAAGCAAGAGGGATACATAGAAAATAACCAGTTCAGCTCTTTCTCCATCATTACGGGAAACTCATGCAAAGTGGCTCATCTGTTTGTCATTGTCACATCTTCATGTACTTGATTTAATAAATTTGAAATAATACACTTGAAATAAGGACCATTCCTACTCAGAAACTTACGAACCCAAGTTCATATAGCTTAAGTATTAAGTGATAGAAAGGCACTTAATCCTATGCAGAATGTTTTTAAGCCCTTAACTTTGATCAATCCACTGTGCATTCATAATTTCAACTTCTAAAAATCTTCTACTTCCATAAAGTAATTACATGTTCATTCAATTAATGAGTGGTTATGGGTGATTCTCTATCTACCAGCTACTAGGTCAGATTCTGAACCTTCAACAGTTAAAATAATGTGCTTTCTGTAGTCTAACTGGAAGTACAATCATAAATATATAAAGACATATAATTCTAACAAGTGCTCAAATATAAAAGAGTTTGGTTCCAGGAATGACTTTTAGAGTGGACTTGAGCTAGCCAGGGAGGTCATTAAGACTTGTTAGTGTCAGGTGTTCAGCATGGACATGTGAAACAGTTGGAGTATTAACTCGATGAAGAAAATGAAGGGGTACTGGAAATGCAGGGAGCAGGACATGCTGAGATCCTTTGACAGAAAGAAGATTGCCCTAGCTGCAGTAGAGACTGTTTGGATGCTGGCGTCTGGAGAAACTGCAGAGGTGTGCAAGGCCAGGCCATAGAGAATCATATTTGGATGGGAAATTGCTGAATGGTTTTATGCAAGGAAGAATGTAATCTGATTTGTATTGTTCAAAGGTCCCTGAGTATCCTCTGGAGAATAGATTAGCAGAGGGCAAGCCAGGACACAGTGCAGAGTTATGTATCTGTTATAGTTGTGCTGATGAAAGGCAATGGTTTAGCAAGCACTGGCGGGACATGTGTGGACTTGAGCACTCTTTAGTGGCAAAACAAAAAGCACTGGATGCTGCATTACAAACAGGAGACATATTCAGTATAACTCTCTAGGTAAGGTCTTTGTTAGCATGCTTGAATGGAAATAGTGCCAACATTTGCACATACTATTTAATTTGGTCAGCAATATGGTCCTGAATTTTAGAATCATGGGTCCTTAAATGATCTGGCTAAAGTGATTAAAGCTCTGTCCTGTGCAAAACACTTTTCATGCACTCATGATTGTGCATGCATTTTATGGGTTAACTTCACCAAGGTAAGTTCCTTTTGGCCACACTTTTGTAGATTCAGGTCCATAACCTGAGTCTAAGATATATGACCAAATCTTTATTACAAAATGTGTACTCAGTTGTCTCACTTGCATAACACACCATACAACATTACAAAGAAAGGAAGACAATCCTTTTTTTAAGTTTTTAAAAAAGAATCTTTATTGATAAAAAGTCTGTCTTCTAATTAATAAGACTCTTGAAGAAGCCTTCTTCTCAACTCCTCTATCCTGTCCTTATCCAATTTTATTTAACATTTTTTATTATCTACGCTCATACAAACTTAATAGGTACACCAGTTCCCTCCCTCCCTCTTCCTCCCCCCACCCCTCTGCTCGCTTTCCCCTAACCCCTCTCTCCCCACCCTCCAGTGCCTCCCCTCCCCCAATCCCCGGATAATCCTTTAATGTGTATGCCTGACTGCCCTCTGGGTCCTCCTCTACGATGACATACAAGGATCCAGCGGCATTTCCCTGAACCCTTTCCTGTGTTCCCCTTAAGCACAGGAACACTATTTTGGCTGTCAATCCCTTGCCTCCAAGGATCTCAGTGCTTTTAGCAAATGCTAGATTTTGTGGGGACAATAGTGTGTTGGACATTGCGCAGGGCATGTAAAGTCCAGTTACGGTTGCTTTGGCCCTAACTTGTGTGGAGTATCTTGGATATCATTGCTCCTCCCATCCTTGTGCTCTTACACTCTTACCGCCCCCTCTTCCGCAAATTTCCCTGAGCTTCAGGATGGGGAGAGATTAGGCTGGCCTAGTTCTAGGTGGTTGATATAGAGTCTCTGAAGTTCTGGATTATGGTTTGTTGATTTTCTTTTGTGGTTTTGCTGCTCCTGCAATGCCCTTCACTCCATCCAGATGGGTATTGGATGTCACCCCCTGGCCAGAGATAAAAAACTGTTAAACTAGAGTCTTGTTATTAGAGTATATTCAAAGGTAGATGCAATAGAGTAGGAATCCACTGTGAGGGAGGGGTCAGTCACCCATTTGCAAAATGATTACTTATTATCTGCCATACTATATGCCCTCCCCTTCTGGTGAGATCACACCCCCTCAGTTGCAGATAATCAGGAACGAAAAGTCTGTGAACTTAACCAGATGTCTCATTGCTTACTCGCAGTCCTTGATGGAGGACTATTTTCTTGGCTGCAACATGGCCCCCTCTCTCCTTGTTTCTGGTGTGGCCCTCTACCCCATGCCGCCTGTTCATACTCATTGCAATTACTGTATTACAGAGATTTATCGTTGAGTGTCTCTAGGTGGGCTGGGTGGGATTTGATACTAGGAGCCACCTATTAGGGAGTACATACAGCGCTTAATTTTCTGGGTCTGGGATACTTCACTCAATGTAATTGTCTCTAATGACATCCATTTCCTGGCAAATTCCAGTACTTCATCATTTTTTATGGCTGAGTAGTACTCCATTGTAGAGATGTACCACAGTTTCCTCATCCACTCGTCAACTGTTGGACATTTGAGTTGATTCCATGTCTTTGCTATTGTAAACAGTGCTGCTATACACATGGTCACACTTGTGCTATTGAGGTGGACCTCTGCAGCATGAGGTATTATTCCCAAAAGTAGAATCGCAGGGTCATATGACATTTCAATCTTTAATTTCTTTAAGAATCTCCAGATGGCTCGCCAGAGTGGCTGTATGAGCCTGCATTCCCACCAGCAATGTAGGAGACTTCCCCTCTCTCCACATCCTCTCCAGCATTTGGTATTGTTTGTATAGTGGATTTTTGCCATCCTGACTGGGGTGAGATGATATCTCAGGGAAGTTTTGATTTGCATTTCCCTGATGGCTAAGGAAGTGAAGCATTTTTTCAGATATTTGTTAGACTTTTTAATTTCATCCCTGGTAAAGTTTCTTTTAAGTTCCAGGGCCCATTTTTTAATTGGGCCATTAGTTTCCTTGGTGTTTAGTTTTCTAAGTTCTTTGTGCACTCTGGACAGTAGAGCTCTATCAGATATGTGGTTCGTGAACATTTTCTCCCATTCTGTGGGTTGCCTTTGAGCTCGTGTTACAATCTCTTTATCTGAACAGAAGCTCTTTAATTTCACAAAATCCCAACTGTTGAGAGTTGGTAGCAGTGACTGTGCCATTGGATGTCTGTTTAGGAAATGTTGGCCTAGCCCAATCAGCTCGAGGGAATTCCCTACACTTTCATCTATGGTTTTTATAGACTCTGGCCTTAAATCAAGGTCCTTGATCCATTTGGAATTAAGTCTTGTACAAGGTGACAAGTATGGGTCCAGTTTTAATCTTCTACATGTGGAGATCCAGTTTTGCCAGCACCATTTGTTGAAGATATTGTTCTTTTTCCACTGGATTGTTAAGCCCCTTTGTCAAAGATCAAATGGCTGTAGTTTTGTGGGCTTATATCTGGGTCTTCAAGGCTTATCCATTGATCTCTGTGTTTATTTTGGAGCCAGTACGAGGCTGTTTTTACAACTATGGATTTGTAGTATAGACTAAGATTTGGTATGGTGATACCTCCAGCAGTGTTTTTGTTACTCAGGATTGTCTTTGCTATCCTGGGTCTTTTGTGCCTCCATATAAATTTTGAGATTGTTTGGTCAACTTCTTTGAAGAATTGCTTTGGGATTTTAATTGGTATAGCATTGAATTTGTATATTGCCTTTGGTAGGATGGTCATTTTTACGATGTTGATTCTACCAATCCAGGAACACGGGAGGTCTTTCCACCTTCTGGTGTCTTCTGAAATTTCTTTCTTGAGGGTTTTAAAGTTTTCATTTTAAAGATCTTTTACCTCCTTGGTTAGGTTTATACCAAGGTATTTCATTTTTTTTAGGGGCTACAGTAAATGGGATTGTTTCTCTCAGGGCTTTTTCACTTCTTTCATTCTGGACATATAGGAAAGCCACTGATTTTTGCACATTTATTTTGTATCCTGCCACCCTGCTGAACTTCTCAATTAGTTCCAGGAGCTTCCTGGTAGATTTTTTGGTATCACTCAGGTATAAGATCATGTCATCTGCAAATAGGGATAGCTTGACTTCTTCCTTGCCGAATCTTTTATGTCCCTTTCTTGTCTTATGGCTTCAGCTAAGACTTCAAGTACAATATTGAATAAAAGTGGTGAGAGTGGACAAGCCTTGTCTAGTTCCTGATCGAAGTGGAAATGCTTCCAGTTTTTCCCCATTGAGTATAATCCTTGCTGTAGGCTTGTTGTATACAGCTTTTATTATATCAATAAAGGTTCCTTCCATTCCTACTGTCTCTAGCGTTTTGATAATAAAAGGCTGTTGGATCTTGTCAAAAGCTTTTTCTGCATCTATCGAGAGTATCATGTGGTCTTGGGCTTTGGACTTGTGTTATTATGAATTACATTTATTTATTTGTGTATGTTGAACCAACATTGTGTGCTGGGGATAAAGCCTACTTGCTCCCCGTGAATGATCTTTTTGATATGTTTTTGAATCCAATTTGCTAAGACTTTGTTGAGAATCTTTGCATCTGTGTTCAACTAGAGAGACTGGCCTATAGTTTTCTTTTTTAAGTGAATCTTTATTAGGTTTTGGGATTAAGACGATATTAGCTTCATAGAAGGAATTTGGTAATGTTCCTTCCTTTACTATTTGTTGGAACAATTTAAGTAGTATTGGTGTTATTAACTCCTTAAATGTCTGGTAGAACTCTATGCTGAATCCATCTGGTCCAGGACATTTTTTGGTGGGAAGATTCGAGATTACTTCCTCATTTTCCTTATATGTTATGGAACTATTTAAATAATTCACAACTTCCTGATTCAATTTAGGTAAGTTTTGTTTACTTAGAAATTCATCCATATCTTTTGTGTTGTCATATTTCACAGAGTACAAGTTTTTGAAATATGATGTTATAATTCTCTGGTTTTCTTGGGTATCAGTAGTGATAACTCCATTTTCATTTCTAATTTTATTAATTTGGGTTTTCTTTCTCTTGCTTTTGGTTAATTTAGCTAGGGGTGTATCAATCTTATTGATTTTTCAAAGAACCAGCTTTTTGACTGGTTAATTTTCTTTATTGTTTTCCTAATCTCGATTTCAGATATTTCTCCCCTTATTTTGCTAATCTCCTTTCTTCTACTGCTTTTGGGATCAGATTGCTCTAGTTTTTCTAAAGCTTTAAGCTGCATTGTTAAGTTTTTTATTTCTGATGTTTCCATTTTTTTGATGTAGGCATTAAGAGCTATGAACTTACCTCTGAGAACAGGTTTCATTGTGTCCCTGAGAGTTTGGTAAGTTGTATTTTCATTATCATTCACTTTCAGGAAATCTTGAATTTCCTTTTTAATTTCTTCCTGAATCCAGTTCTCATTCAGCATCATAGTGTTAAGTTTCCAGGAGTTAGTATATTTTCTGTGTTTTGTTGTGTTGTGAATGTCCAGCTTTAGGTCGTGGAGGTCTGATAGGGCACAGGCTAGAATTTCAACTTTCCTGTATATGTGGAGATTCATTTTGTGGCCCAATATGTGATCTAATTTGGAGAAAGTTCTGTGTGCTGCTGAGAAAAATGTGTATTCTTTGGTACGTGGATGAAAAGTTTGATAGAGATCTGTAAGGTCCATTTCTTTCAGGGTTTGATTAAGTTCCAAAGTGTCCCTTTTAAGCTTTTGACCTGTTGATCTATCCCATGTTGAGAGGGCGGTGTTGAAATCCCCAAGAATTATCGTTTGGGGGTAGATTTTTCCCTTTAGACTGCTATAGGATTTTCTTAATAAATGTGGAGGGGACTGTATTGGGTGCATATATGTTTAGTATTGTGAAGTCTTCCTGGTGAATTGTACCTGTGACTAAAATGTAGTATCCATCTGTGTCTCTTATGATTTTTTTGGGTTTGAAGTCCACGTTGTCCGACAGCATAATGGCTACCCCTGCCTGTTTCCTAGTTCCATTAGCTTGCAGAATTTTGGACCAGCCTATCATTTTTAGGATGTGCCTATCTTTTGTGGTGAGATGAATTTCCTGAAGGCAGCAGATTGATGGGTTGTGATTTTTAATCCAAGTTTGTAATCTGTGTCTCTTAATCAGTGAGTTAAGCCCATTGATATTTAATGTTATAATGGAGAAATTCTTTTTAATTATGGACATTTTTTATGTTTAGTGGATTTTGTAAGCTTATTGTTTTACATTTATATTTTTGTGGTATTATACTTCCCTTCTGTCCTCCTGGATACGCTTGTTCTTTTCTTCAAGTTTGCGTATCATTTCTAGCATTTTTTGAAGGCCTGGATTGATAGACATGTATCCCTTCAAGTTGTCTTTGTGCTGGAAAATTTTTCTTTCTCCCTCAATCATGACAGATAGTTTTGCTGGGTATATCAGTCTGGGTTGGCATTTTTGCTCATTTAATACTTGAAGTACGTCTCTCCAAACTCTTCTTGCTTTTACTGTTTCCATTGAGAAGTCATTTGTTATTTTAATAGGTTTACCTTTAAAAGCGACTTGCGTTTTTTCTCTTGAAGCTTTCAGCACCTTTTCTTTGTCTTGAATGTGGAATGTTTTGACTATTATTTGCCGTGGCGATTTTCTATTTTGGTCATGTCTGTTTGGAGTGCGAAATGCCTCTTATATTTGGATGGGCCTCTCATTCTTCAATTGAGGGAAGTTTTCATTTATGATAATTTGAAAAATTTCCTCAGGTGTGGTATTTTTTGATTCTTGCTCTGGTATTCCATGAATGCGCATGTTAGGCTTGTTCATTGTGTCCCATATCGCTTGAATGTTCCTCTCAAGTATCTTTTTGGCTTTAACAATCTCTTCCATTAAGCTGGTTAATTCTCCCACTTTGTCTTCAAGATCTGAAATTCTATTTTCTGCTTTGTTAGTTCTGGTGATAAGACTCTCTGTTGAGCTTCGGGTTGAAGATAACTTTTCTTTTAGCTCAGTTTTAAACTCAGCTTGATTCTGTTTTAACTGCTCTATGTGTATTTTTGTTTCTTGAACTGTTTTTCTCAACTCCTTCAAATGCCTGTTGTGTTCCTGTTCAAAGTGGTTGATTCTGTTGTTTAACTCCTCTTGGATTTCCTCTTTCATAGTATTAATCATGGTAATGATCATACTTTGAAAGTCGTTGTCTTGGGTCTGGCTTTCTTGGTTGTTTTCTGTGAATTTGTTCTGGTTAGAATCCATCATTAAGGGGTTAATTCTTTCAGTGGGAGATTGGTCTTCTTGGGTTTTGTTTCTCATGGATCTGCACTTTGACTTGGGCATTGTTTTGTCTTCTAGGACTTTTCAGTTTCTGTGTGTTTTTGACTGATTTAGTTGGTATTCCTACACTTGGGCAGTTATTACTAGTGCTTGCCTTGGGGTTGGGTATGTTTGTCTTTTGTTATTGTTATTTCTTAGTTGAGGCTGTTAGGTTGTTAGTACATCAATTAGGTCAGTTAAGTAGACAAGGAGTGATCCCTGGAGTTGTGTTTTTGGGGTGGCTTTATGGAAAAGTTAATCTATAGTGATTAATATTAGAAAGGAACAGTAAGGTGAAAAAAAGGAGGTTTACTTATCTTTGGGCTGGATGTGAAGAATCTCTCCCATGTGATAGGATGATTGTAGAGGTTTACAGATGTATGGCCTTTGACCCTTAGAACTTTGCTTGAGTTTTCTTTGGATTCTATTGAATTCTGAGTAGCAGTGTGTCTTCTGTAGACCACGTGCGTGGGTCCCCAGTGGGCCAGAAAGGCAGAGGGGCTGATGTTGATGGCAGAATTCTTCACCCGGGACCTGGGACTTGGCTTAGTGCCCCACCCAAGGTCCAGGGATGGAGGAAAGCGAGCATGTCCTGTCCAGTTGGGTGGACAGGCAGGCGGGAGGGAGAAAGGGGCCTGGGGCGTGGCCCAGGCCAAAACCAGACACAGGGCGACCTGGACGGGGCTGGGCGGGGACTCACCTGGGGGCCTGGTGGAGCGGGGAGAGGGCTGGGGGACAAAGGCTGCGTGGGAGGGAGAAGGGGTCCTGGGGTCCTGGGGCATTGGAAGATAATGTTATAAAGCTGCCTCAATCACCTGTTCCTTGCATGCTTCTGTCAGTTAAACAGGTGAGGATGTCCTGACCCCTCATAGGAAATCACAAAGCATAAACATGATTCTGGAACCCAACATACAAATATGGATTTATGTGAGAGAGCTCAATGAAAGGTTGCTCTGTGTGTGTGTGTGTGTGTATGTGTGTGTGTGTGTGTGTGTGTGTGTCCACTTCTACCAGGAAAAACAGCTCTCCCCTCAGAGCAAAGCATACTTCCTCTGCCAGATGATCTTCATACTTATCTCTTCATGTGGCCTTTATGAGAAAATAAAGTATTTTATTCCCTAGGGAAAGAGGCATTTGGATGCAGCTGCATTCACATGAGAATTGCTGACTTGGGATCTGATTCCTCCATGAGCATTTTATAAGAATGCTATATATAGCACTTGTATTCACCACATACTGTATGCACACAAGACACAAATTATATGCCAAATCAGTTCCCATACCAGTCCAGAAATAATCAAAGAAAATAACAGAAAAAGCTGCTTAAATTACAGCTGGCGCACTTAGGCAAAGGTTATTTAAAAAGAAAATCACATAAAGGAAACCTAATGTCAACTTCTCCAGTTGCATTCGGAATTACACATTTTCTGATATGAAAGTGAAGTACAGTCTTTATGGGAATTTGCTCATAAGTTTGAGTAGTTTCCAAAAATTTCAATTTCTCTTATGCAAAGATAATGGAACTCCAAAATCCATATTAAGGGCTCACTATATGAGAAACCCTGTGCTGGCATTTGCTATATATCAGCTCCTTTAGCTTTCACACTCATGGTAGAAATCACCATAAAATTCATTTTCTTAAAGAATAATTGCTGTTCAGAAAGGTTACTTAATGCTTCCAGTGGACTCTGTTATCCAACTTTAAGTGACGTGATCAAATCCAAGTGTGTTTGTCTTGGGAAACCTGAGTGTCATTCTATAAATGACCATTCACAGGGTTGAAGAGGTAGCCTAGAGCTTTTTATATTGATCTGTCTAAAAGTTTGTTCATGTTGTTGTGAAACTGAAAGTGCAGAATCTTGGCCTTGTTTTTCATCCATTCATCAGTGTACTTTCTATCACTTGTGATGTAGCACTTTGTGAATAAATGGATTCAAAATGTGTCTTAAAATGAACTGATCTCCATGTCAATTAGTGTGTCAGTGTCACTTTAAACCTCCCCACCTTTCCCCCCCACCCCATTGCACTTTCCACAATTCTGTTGTGGGCTAAAACTCTAGGAAATACAGACTTCATTTTCTCTTCTCTGCAGACAAACCAGTACATTAATTAAGCTCAGAGGAGAAACTGTAAATTCACTGGCCTTCTGACTGCCTCCAGTTAATCGATCCTAATAGGAGGATCACTCATTTGTTTCTCTCTCATTAACTCTGATTATTCATCCTGACGTGGCATCCAGGTAGAAGGCACCATGGAGTGCTGCATTGGAATGTCAAGAAGAAACTTGTGCTTGAAGCTAAGGCATCTTCCAGATCAACTGAGAGATATTGCCATTGAGTTTATTTTGTGCGAGTGGAAACCCAACACTTCTCATTGAAAACAGAGCATTGTTTCACATCTTCTAATTTTATTCCAAATGATTATGAGCATGGGTGTTGCTGAAGAAGTGAATATAGCTCCCAGGATTTTAAAAGCTTGTTGTTATTGCTGAAGCACTAAGTAAGCTTTACAAATGGGACATGAAGTGACTCATTGGAGGTGACAGAACACAGCAGAGATGGGCTCTAGGATGCCACAAGGACCTGCCTGAAGATTAGTTTCTACTTATTAATAAATCTTTTTGCTTAAAACAGTCAAGACATGGATTTTAATAGAACTTACAACTGTGATCATTCTGACAGAAGCTACTGATTACATATATAACCTATTCTCCAGTCACTCTGGTAGGTAAGAGAGGTTATCACAGGTATTTGTGGATGAGATGGATAGTAATATTCCCAACTTGTGGGGGAGGAGACCAATGTTAGAGAATGTAGGCGACTAGTTCATAACAAAAAAAGAGGCTGAACCTCTGATGCTTCACACCAGAGTGTTTTCTGTCATCAATGCCCTTCAGGCTCCTGAGGGATTCTTTACCAAGCTCACACCCATCTGTCTGCTGCCTGCCTTACAATCGCCACTCAGCAGTCAGCATTGTGCCTGGAATGTTTGTCTCCAATCCTCTTGCTTCCTTCTTTAGGTGGAGCTCAATTAGAAACCTCTGAGTTTCTATCCCATTGACACTTACACTTCATCTTTGGAAGTGATCCTGAATGAACAGAGTGAAATTAATTCACTCATTAATTGTGGATGAGATGGATAGTAATATTCCCAACTTGTGGGAATTAATTAATTCAGTCATTGACCCTCCTATATACAACTGCTCCTCCATGCATTCATAAAGCTCACACTGAGCACATACACAATGCAGACTCAATAGAATGTTGTCTCATAGACACAATAGAATACAGTCTCATGGAGGAAAGCAGTCACAAGAGGTGGGCCTTGAGATGTCCCACCTTACGTCTAGTAGAAGTCTGCCTTTGCAGCAAGCAGTCTTGCAACTGTCAGCCTCAAGATGTTTGCAGTGACATAGCCTCCTCCAGCTTTGGCCAACCAGCCATGCCACCTCCACTTTGAAAGACTGTATCTCCCCTCTGGAACCATAAGCTGAATAGATCTCCCTTTCTCCCTTAAGTTTCTTGACCCTGGGTGCTCTCTCAAAACAATAGTTAAGAGTAACTGTTACAAATGTGCTTTAAAAAGAGATCAACAAATTATTCCTCTTGCCCTTGAAGAGTTTGTAGAGAATGGCAAGCGAAAAAATGAGTTGTGATAATACCTAATGATAAAGTCTGTGCGGTTAGGATACTAAGAGGAAATGCAAAGACTTCTCTGTTAGTTAACTACAATCAAAGGAAAATTTTGAACTTCTGTTATGTCCACATCAGAGTGTTTCTTTGGGATGGTTTCCAGTACAGCACAAAAGGAGCACTACACAGGGAGCACAATGCAAGGAGCGCTCCATAAGGAGCACTATGTAAGAACAGCTCACGCTCAGGAAATAATTTGAACTTTATTCTAGGCTCACATTTTGAAATTTGACTGTAGAAACGAGGAACTAGAAGGTAGGTTGCCATAGTATTCCTGACAGAATTATCAATAGGAGAGAAGAAACTGATGTGGAGGACCTTTGTGACCTAGTCAGAGGATATATTAGTGTGGAATTGCAAGTCACAGGAAAAGAAAAAAAAATTCCAAAGAATTTAACTAACAGTCACCATGATGTTAAGTCACATACAGAAGTGAGTAATAAAATGTTATTAAGGGAGCTAAGGAAATGTGGCTCTGGATGTACATCATTCTAGGGTCTCCACATCACTGAGATGCTAATCAGTCAGTCCACTGAAGCTCTAATCAGTCAGACAACCTGGCAGGAGCAGCAGGAATTTATGAAGTCTTTGACTTCAGCAGCCTCTAATATTGCCCCCCCATCTTCTACCTCCTCTGCGAGAGAGAGAAGGGCCAAGCTCACCTCATTCTTTCCTCCACTGTCAATCACTCCAAAAAGGAGGAGGCATGCCTGTGCTCTCTGCGCTTCAATCTTACCTACCAGATTCAAGAAACTGATCTATTTCTTGATTTGAAGTCGATTCTCTTCCAAAATTCAAACAGGTTCCTTCTGCAAAGTTAGTCCAAACCACGAAGTAGCGAAGTAGACAAAATGTGAATAAAAGCAGACTAAATATGGCATTAGTTTTAGTAAAATGTGCTTTCAAATTTTTTTGCTGCTGTTAATTGGTTTCTGACTGCTCTTTGTCTACATTTAAATTTTACTTTCATCACAGTAAATTTTTTCCATTCAAAGAAGAATCAGCGTTCAAAACTCAGTTTAGATTGTATCTCTGGTCCAGGAACCCTCACTTCCAACCCTAGCATAATAACAGAGCATGTAGGCATGAACAACTCTCACACACATCTGTGGCTGAAATGATGGACTCAGGAGGATGAGCTGCCTCAGGACTGAGTTTGTTACAAAATAAGAAAAGAGTCACTCTCAAAAGTTTTTCTGAATGTAATCATTTTCTCATCAATGCCAAAACATGGCAGTACTAATGAGTGTAAAGCTATTCCTTTAAATATATTACAATCCACCCCAGAGGTCATCTTTTTATAAAGATGAGACATAATGAATAAAAACGTCATTATAGAGTTGCACATTCTATTTTAATGAATGAATCTGCTTCATTATATCACTTTCTTCCTTTGAGATTAGTCCATTTATCCATTTTTCCATGATGATGGAGATTCTCTTCTGAAAAACAGATCAAATTCTGCTCAACAATAAAAAGTAGGCAATTAAGTTAAAATAAAATATTCTTAACCACACATCGGAAATTCTGGGTCAGGAAACCTTCTCACAGCCAGAGAGAGAGTTCAGAAGCTAAAGTCTCCTGCCCATAAACTTAGCAATGAGTTTAATCCCCCAAGCTTACAGGGCAAAAGTAGAGAGCTTACTTCCAAAAATTGTCTGACCTCCATGCAAGTATCATGCCCTGTGCTCTATCTATCTGTCTGTCTGTCATTAAAAATTTTGAAAAAGAAATATTATCACATTGTAACACAATTTCCATAATATAAAAACATTGAAATATACATAAATTCAGTAAATAATAACATAATACTATCTGGTATATATATATATGCATTCATCCTATATGGGCAGAGCTGGATAACAAACTCCATTATGTTTGGTACGTCTTCTTAATAAAGGACAGAACAAAAAAAGACGTTTCCTGCGAATAAACATCTCAGAGTCATCCTTTCCTCTGGTTGATGTGTGTTGATTAGCTGTTTCCCTGTGTTATGCAGCCCTGCTCCTCTCTCCTGGGCAAATCCAGGGCCAAAGAAAAGAAACCAGTAAAAAGTCTTGAGCTGTATCAGATTCCAGAATGCTCAGTCAGGACCTCAGAGTTTAGTGGGCACATAAACAGTGTTGGAGATGGGAGATGGGTCTGTTAGAGCTGAATCAAACAGATACAACGATGTCCGGGGGTCTTGGGAGTTAGTACCAAGAGTTCTCGGTTACCAGTTGAAGAACATATGTCAACTGACTGCTGTATTGTATAGACCCATGATGAGACATGTATTAATAATATTCACACTGGTTCCTCCTTCTATCACATACTCACCCCCTTCATTTGTGATGTAATTTTTACAGAACTCAGTAATCCTCTGTACCAATAATTCTCTGAGACATCAATGTCCCTAAAATTTAATGATAGAAATATCTCTTATTATAAGGTTGCAATGTTATTTTACTTCCAAGCTGTCTTAGTGTCATATTCGATTGTTATAATGAGTATAAAATCCAAATGACTTAGGAAAATGAGGAAATTTTGTCCCAACTTATAATTTGAAGCTGTATTTCATTATGGGAGGAGAGTTACCAAGCAGGGTTCCAAGAACCTGGGCACACCAAATCCAGAGGAATTGCTGAGAAAGGGACCAAGACTAATGTAAACCTTCTTCTGGATTACCAGAAACAAGTTCTCTCTCCATTTCATCTGCTCACAATGAGCTACTTCCCCCACATCAGTAAGATAATCTCCCTCAGACTTGCCCTAACTAAATGCTTCTCATAGGTGTGCCTAAAGCCTCCGTTTTCAATTTCAAGTTGATACCTGAAAGTAACTGCAACAAGAGTTCACTAAAACATTGTGACTCAGTAACTTATAAAAAGTTTGCACAAATTCCTAGTATTCAGTACTTTCTACGGAGTAGATGTTAATTAAATAATCACACAAAGAGTGTTTCAACTTTAGGTATGAAGAAAACTTGACATACTGAGTGAACATTCTCCTCAGCACAGCTGGGAGTTTCTTGTAGTCCTTCCTGCTACAACATTTACCAAGGGTCCAATGTACTCAGAGTACTAGATACTGCTGCCATTAGCACATTATTTATTTTGTTTTCTTTCTGAGAAATCCGATCATTTAGTGTTAAGTTTGATTGAGTGACTTTGAAATTTTAACAGAGTTTTGACAGATAGTCTTGTATTTTTCAGATAATGAACTAACTGCTCAGTCTGATCTTCTATAGGAGGAAGAGAGGGAATCAAAATCAGACTGACCTAGTCCAAAAGCAAATCTTCCTCTCAAATTTTCTCTATAATCAATTATTATCAAGTTAAGGTGAATACTTTTTTTCCTTACTTGGCAAGCAAAGAAACTTTAGTCTGGTTCCTTTGATGTCTGTCACATCAGTGCATAAAAAGTCTAGAAATTTTTATTTCATTTGGAACTTGTTTGTATAACTGAAATGCTTTCTCAGGATAAACATTTTCTGCATATTAATAATTGATGTTCACTGAGCTGTACTTAATTATGAAGCCAGGGTTCATTAAATTCTAGATTTCTATTTTGGTCAATATTTTATGGATGTTATTGAGTTTTCTGCTTTAGTCAGCAAAGTATTTTTCTGAGTTCTTGTCTCCTCACTTAGTGTCAATGCATCAAAAATTAAATGTCATTGTCCACTTGTACCATAAGAATAGTTATTTGTGTCTTTTGATAGTAACTAGGAAAATTGGCTTAAAGCTAAATATGATTAAATTTTAACATAGAGATAATGACAAACAGCTATTGATATGAAGCTTTGTATATACTACTTAGACCTTTTCAGGAGAATTTACTTCTAGGTGTTCAAGTCTTTGTACTGCAGGCAAATGTTGGCAGAGCTGCTTTTGGTAATTCTATTAGCATACCTGATCCTATGTTCTTCTCATTTCATGTAAGACTTTTTCAAATCATCCCTGTTGTTGAGATGAGCACGATGAATGAACACATATATGGAAACACTTTATAGAATATGCTATTAATGAAGAAGTGAGTGAAGAACTAAAGTGAATTATTTGGGTCTTCAGAAAGATAGTACAGAGCAGAAGGTTGTAACTGCACTCTGAGTTCTCAATTTTATCTCAACATTATAAAAGTCTTAAGATGTTAAATAAGCATTTTAAATGATGTTTATTATTTTTGTATATTATACTAGTGATTAATTGGCATGAATGCCATTTCAATTAAATGCTTAATTAAATTATGCCCTTATAGGGAACATGCACAATATTGGATGGGGAAAAAGTCACAATTTTCTTCATGAAATGGCCTAGAAACAGATCTAAAACATGTGTATTTCATTTTCCTCCATGATGTATATATTGATATGTGACACATAACTTTGAACGATGATCTCCATAGGTTCTACTATGGTGGGAGAACTTTAAAACGTGTACTAGAGTATTATTTATTTATTTATTTTTGCAGTGATGGAGTTAAAACCCAGAGCCGTCATTCTACACAAGTGCTCTTGGGAGGGAAGGAAACAAAGGTGTCCAGGGAGGGGTGGAGAGAGGGAGGGGACTGGTGTACCTATTAAGTTTATATGAGCAGAAATAAAAAATAAATAAATAATTTTAAAAAGTGCTCTGCTACTGAGTGACTTTACCAATCTCAGAACCTGATTTAGACTGTGAGTTGGCATAGAGAATAAAAAAGTCTTTGAAGAAGTCCGGCTACATAAATAAAGATATGCTGTGGGTAGGACATAGTCCAGGTAATAAAATAGTATTCCTAGTTAGAATGAGTAAAAAGTATAGAAATACAGGTAAGTCTTTTGTCTCAATGTCGACAGACCAAACCATGAAGGCCTGAGGCTTCAGCTCAGACCTCCAGTATTCACAAGAGCAAGTGTGAGACCTTTGGTTCAACTCCCAGCACCATGTGAACTAAATGTGTTTTGAAGAAGTAAGAGAAGGTAAAATCTAGTCAGTGTCCTGACAGTGTCAGGGAACAGGAAAGGCAGACTGTGAAGCAGTTGGGAGCAATGTCTCACCTGAACAAGCAAACAGGGATGCGTAGGAAATACATGAGCAAACAGACAAAAGGACAAAACAATGGACCACACAGGAGAAATGTATGGTGAAAAGTCTGCTTTGCTCTTTGATGTAAACTTTCAATTTTCAATGCGTTTGGAGGTCTTTTCTGTTGTCACTGACTCTGAAATTTATAATCTCCAGTCTTATTCTCTCCCCTTGAGATTTAGATTCATCCATTTAGATGCCTTCTCAACATCTCAAAATGGAGATCTAATAATGATTTTAAATTTCACAAATTGCTGTAGGTTCTTACTTGATCTGTGTTTCTGAAGTTTCTCTTACCTCAAACCATGCACAGCTCAGTAATTTTTCTGCCTTTATTTGTGAAGACAAAACTCTAGAATCACGATGTAGCATTTACTCTTTCTGCTGCTGTAAGAAACCATTAAGGTTCAAACAACTTAAAGGGAGAAAATGAAGGTTTATTCTGCTTATGGTTCCAGAAGGGAGATATAGTCCTTCAAGGTCAAAAGGAAATGGCTGGCGGCAGAAATTGGAGGTGGCCTAAGTCACTGCAGACAACAAGGAAGCTGAGAGCTGCTGTAAAATCAAGAATGGACTCACTCACTTAAGCAAAAAACAGGACTATCCAATCTCAAGGCCCAATCCCTATTATTATTCTCCTCCAACAAGACTCCACCTCCTAAAGATTCCATGACCTTCCCAAACAACTAAAGATTCAAGCACATGAACCTGTGGGGACAACTCACATTTCAAATCATGATACACCACTTATCTCCTTTCTATTCAGCACTCTTTCCATCCAACCCAACAAGTTATATTGCATTCATCTCCAATACATACCGCATTTCCACTTTGCACTTTCAAGCTATCCTTATCCCTTTCCATTCCCTGGATTACTTACCTGGATTAGTATTAAAATTCTCCTCATTTTACTGCTGAGGCTCCCCAGTATATTTTTCACAGAGTAGCTGAACAACATGAATCAATCGTAATTAACTCTGTTGTTTGAAGCATTAAAATGCTTTGCTCTTACATTTAGAATAAAATACCTCACTAATCAGATATGCCTCTTCATAGCAATCACTTACCCATCCTGAATTGGTTCATGAAACTTCAACCCACACTTATCATTCAATTCTGAGAATATAGCACTGCTCATTTCTGCATTAATACCCTCACCTTTGCTCTTTTGCCTTCCTCATATGTTGTACAGGCCTCTGTGCAAATGGTTCTTTGCATTTTTCAGATCTGGATTCAAATGCAATCAACTCAGAATGCTCTTTCTGTACTATTGTGGCTGGTATAGTTCTTTCCAGCATTATAAGCTATCACTTTGTACTTGAGTTTGATTCATTTTAGCTCATATTAATGCCTAAATATATTGTGTACACTTATCTATTTGTTCTACCAACTTTTCAAAATAAAGTCCCATAAAGATTGACACCCCTTTTATCTCCTTTCACTGCCCTATTGCCCATGCCTGATCCATATGTAGCATTTAATAATGCTTGGGAAACGTTTTTTGCTGCCAGATGAATTTTATCCTGATCAATCCTCACTTACCAAAGCAGTTATTGAATCTTGTGCAGAGTCAGAAATATTTCTATTTATTGATGTTAGCTATAAATTGATCTAGAAAATAATTTCCAAAAGCAAGTTTTCAAGGTGGTCTTGAAGATGTCTAAAGGACTTTCTAACTGCATGTAAAATTAGTGAAGCCCAGAAAATTCTTAGAAACATAAATAGATAGATCAAAATAAGGTATAAAATAAGATGCAAAAGTAATTGGAAGTAAGTTTTCAGCACACTTTCATGAGGCACCATTAGGTGTCATTTCTTTGGGCGACAACATACTGGGAATGATTTCTTGGTGGAGAGTGATCAGGAAGCATTCAGGATTCACCGATACCCATATCTCACTCTGGGACAGAATCATTAATGAAGCACAGTGTGAAGTTAATGTACTGCCCCATGGGGACAAATATCCCTGGAGTCCTGCCTGTAGTAGCATGGCAACTATGACTCAGTGTCAGCTGTTGTTGGAAGGGAAATGCCTTGCAAACAAAACAGAAACTTTACTAACAGCATAATGCTAACATGCTGGGAAAAGAAACGTCTTGCTTTTCTCCATGAGATTGACATTGAAAGCATTCCACATAAAAGAGTTGCCTAGTTTCTCTATATTTACAAATTCTTTAATTACATTAACAGTAAGCTACTGAACAGGTATAAAGAATCTACTATCATGAACAACAGGATAAAGTTTCTAAAAGGAGGGAAGGAGGGTGGAAGAGAATGAAGGAGGGAGATAAGCAAGATAAGAAAAAAGGAGGAGAGGAAAAAGGAACCAAAAAGAAAATGATGGAAGGAGGAAAAAATGAAAGGAAAGCAATGAAAAGAAAGGGAGAAAGAATCGAGGAGGAAAAGAAAAGAGAGAGAAGGAGGGACTGTCTTAAATGATTTTCATTTAGCTACAACCAAGAAGCCATTTAAGGAAGGAAGAATTTTTCTGGCTTATAATTTGAGAGCCAGCAGTTCATCATGGCAGGTTGGGACAGTCCCCACTGTGGTAAAAGTGTGAAGCAGGCGGTTATGTAGTGTGGGCAGCCAGAAAGAAGGGATGGATCAGAAGCTGAAGCCAAGTTAAAAACCCCAAGATCCAGTTCCCAGTGACCCATCTCCTGAAGCTAGACCCCACATCCTGAAGGTTATACAACTTCCCAAACAGGGCCACCAGCTAGGTGCCTTGTTCAAACATGAACCCATCAAATCTCAACAATAGGGAAGAAAGATAAAGAGGAAGGTAGGGAAGGAGAGAGAGGAAATTCACATTTCCACAATTCCAAGAGACCACAAGTTAGTGTGGTGTATGCAGCTAAGTACTTGAATATAGTATGATTATGATGGCAGAGAATTATATTAATAGACATGTAAACCGTTTCAGGAAGGTTTATGAAATAAATGAATTCCTTACTGAGATAAAGGGAAAGATTGAGTGTCAGAAGGCAATTAATGCCAGAATGTGTCTCGGTATTCAGTTGCAGTTTCCTTTAAAGTCAATGTATTAGACAAATTTCTATAAGAAATCATGAAGTCTAAAATAGGCAAACAAGACAAGTCAATGTGTTGTCTACATGAGCTCTAGATTTCTCCAAGGTCCACTCCTCATCATATACTTGCTAATTGTAACTTGTATCATTTAGTAAGTAAGTGAGTGATCATCCTAAAAAGGTTTATATTTATCAAGAAAAGCACACAGGATATTAATAATGAAAGGAGAAGAACTGAGTCTTTTGATTTTGTGGACAGTAGGGAAAATGTAATCTCAAAATGAAAAAGAAAACTAAAGGTTAAGGAAAGGATCACGCTACAAAATAAATATCTCCAGGCCATCAATGCAAAAAGAGGAAAGAATTTCAAAAACAGGCTCCAAACAAGTGAAAGAGAAATAGATTGAAAAATACAAAAAAGTCAGCATTTATTTAGTTTTTGACAAAGCAATGGTTTTAGTGGGAAAATAGATTTCAGAAGCTAAGAGAGACTGATGAGGTACTAGATTTATAAGTTGTGCTGCAATAATAAACATTTGAAGGAGAAAAGGTAAAAACCTTGAGAGTACTCAAGACAGGATAAGAACTAACTAAATTTTTTTTAAGATTTTGAATTGATACAGATCTGATAGTCTAGAAAAGAATTGAATTCAAAGGAAAAAGTTGATATATCTCCGAGAATTCTAAGAGTGAGTCTACCCATGTATGTGAAGAAGACAGTCTGTAGACAAAAATGGAAATTGCTGAGATGCAAAAATGAATTAAGAATATTTTATGAAAGGTACAGTGTGCTTAATGGATTATACTCAACTGTAAAGAAAGATGAAATCATAAAATTTCAAGGTATCTATGTGACGAACTGCAACAACACCTGGGCCGAGGGAATGGCCACACCATCACCACATAATGGCTGAGAGATGGACAATCCTTACTTGCCAGCATGTCTGGCCAAGTGAACGGAAGGATGCCAACTTTCTCAATCAGCTCTAATTCCATTCCAGGGCCTAATCCCACCCACCAGAGGCTGGGCCTTCCCCATCAGCTAGACAATCTCCTTCAGATCACTCTGGGCTTAACTCAACTACTAATTCTCTACAAATATGCCCAGAGCTCAACCCTCAACAGCCAAGTTGGCACCTGTGCCTAACAATGACAGTATCACAGGTTGAAACACAGCTGGGCACATAGTGTTTCTTCAGTTCCTATGGTGTTTACTAGGTCCTTTCGACATGGCCATTTGAATGAAAGTCTTGAGTGATGTCTGGCACATAGCAGGTACTAAATAAACAGACATTGATTAAACAAGTGAAGTAACCTCATGTTTTCAGGTCAGATTAATTTTAAGACTGCTATTTTCATTTAGAAATTGTCACTTTTATTATCTAGCAACCACAAAATAATGGAGTAGTTTAACTGAGAGATTTATTGTGTCCCAGTCACACATTTGCAAAATTTATCAACACAGTTATAAGCTACACTTTGAAATATGCTCTGCTAGGAAACAGTTATTATTTTTTGTGTTTTCCTTAAATATTACAAACTATACATAACTACATAACAGCATTAGTGATATTCAATTTATCATCTATTAATTCAATGGATGTATATTTAAGGTTTAGCATATAAAAAACTGGGATATGAATGTCATAGAGATACAATTATTGCCCTACCATAGATATTCGAAAATGCTCAAAATGAATGTAGAGGCAGAGGAATATTGTTTCATTGTTCATTCTATATTAAATTATATCATTAGCATGTATTAGGTACCTAATAAACATTTAACTTCCTAAATATGAATTTTAAGCTAAATGGAAATGCTCTCTTAGAAAATTTTACAGCTTATTTGATACTCTGGAAGGGCTAGAAATGGGGCTGTGGTTGATCATGGTTATAAAAACAATCAATTGCAACAGTAAAATACTGAATAGGACAGATCTAGTCTTATGGCAACATTTTAACAAAAATCAAGGTTGGACTTGCTGATAACTTTCTAAAAATGAAATAGCTTGACTTTTCTGATGACTTTTATTACTGAGTTCTCTGCTGTCATTAGTCTTAGTACTGTTGCTCGCCAATGTTATGGGGTCACTCTCTAGGAGTCTGGATGTATTTAAGTTCTTATGTTCAGAGTTGAAGATTGAAACTAGAACACCTGTATAGAGGATTAAGTAGAGTTTATTAGAGGAGAGAAAAAACAGAACTCACTGACTGCAGATGTGGAGTATCCAGATGTGGGCATCCTGGAGAACTCATGGGCTCCAGGCATGGATGGAATCCATTAGGCTCATGGAGCTGGAAAAAAATCTCATAGACTCCAGATGTGGAGTGCCATGAGGGCAGGTATCAAAGAAGACTGCCAAGGTCAGGTATATTTATACATTTAGGTAAGGTGAGGGGGAATGCCTTTTTCTCCATTGGTTAGCTTATATTAAGGCCCAACCCAGTTGATTTTGTACTTATCTGTAAAGGATAACTAATCTCAATATCCTTTTTTAAGCAAATGATTAGGAGAAGTTAATGAAGGGTATGTGGGGGATAGCTTTCTAAAACCTTCAGAGACCTTCCTAGATTGGCTGCTCTACAACTGCTTAAGTACCTCTAAGAACTCATGAAAACCGAGCTGTAGTCCCCAGCATTAACTGTTAAAACTCTCCACATGTGACCTTTGATTCTCTTCTGTGTGAGAATGCCTATATCATCAAACACAAGTACATGTATTTTCTGAATTTTCAGTGTTTAATCTCAGATATGATTTTATTGTGATTGGCCTCCCAATTCTAGTTTCCAGTTGGCTGGTCACACAATACATAATGATGGTGATATGTCAAGACTCAACCTTCACTCTAATGAAGTAAGTGGGAGAAAGAGTCCATGCTTTCAAATGTTAATGCCTTAATGGATGACTAAGCAAGACAGGTAACTAGGGAGGGGAAGATATGTTAGATTTTAAATAAAAAGTTATTATGGTCAATTCAGTTGAAAATAGTCATTTAGAAAGAGCCATCTGACAATTAGCTCTGTTTTTTTGTTGTTGTTGTTGTTGTTGTTGATGTGATCCTTGGAGGGAATTTTGAACTTCACAGAGCCAATTAATGTGGAAAGTCTAAGCATCTCCTTTATAAACCATGCCAAAAATCCATTTTTCTGTCTCATGCAAACTGTATTTTGAAAGTGACAATCTCTGAATCTTTACACAGAAAATAGATGAGCTAAAACTCAGTACCAGTCCATTCTTCAAAGCCTTCTCTGACCATGCTTACTCCTGCAAGCAGTCTCATTTCCCTGTAGGCGTAGCTTCTGCTTCTCACTGTTTGCGCTTGTGTAGCTTTCAGGTTCAAAAATAGCTTGTCAACAGCTTATCAGCCCCCGGAGACTTTAATCTTTTTAAAGACAGTATTATTTCCTCTCTGAATTCCTCAACAAGTGTGGCTTTTTAGCACAGCTTCCAAATAGTCTTATCTGTTAAAATTTAAGCCTCTCTCTCTTCCTTCTCAAAGGGGTTGCTTCCTGCCCTTCATTTATTCAACGTCAAGGAATATTTGTTTTACAGAGATCCAAAAAGTTAAGCACTGGACCATGAAATAAAACAGGTTAATGACAGAGAAACAATTGAAATGCAATTTGATACCTGGTAAGGTAAACAAATAAAAAATTAAGATATAGAAATTTATATCTCTTATAACTGGTAGGTTCATAGACAGCATTGAGAGAAGACATCTAAATTAAGGATAGAAGAACATTTAGGAAGGAGATGGTGATTTGAAGACAAAGCCTAGCAAGAAGCACATTTCAATTGTAGTATGGAGAAAAATAAGAATTTAATCTTCTAGTCATGTGAAGACATCTATCATACAGAAAGAATGAGCAAATAACAAGGACATATGTTGAACAAGAATAATGTGAGGGACCTCATGCACCATCTACAGAGAGAGATCTACAACTAAAACTTAGGACCATCAGTGAATTTTTTGGGAGTGATATAAAACTGTTAAATTTGGACTTATAAATCTCACTGACACCATCAAATAGAGACTAGGAGATCATAGTGCAAGTCCAGGATTATGAATACAACTCTCCTTGGGGTGGTCATGGGAAAAGGACTGTGTTCTTAAGCTAGTAATCACTTGTGACTGTGTCTGCTCTACACTTCTGGTTGAACAATTGAAGGGATCATGACAGCATCTATCTGTAGCTGTACTACAGATAGGGCAAGAATTGCTGCGGAAGAAGTATTAAGTAATGCTAATGTGAAGATGTCTCTGTCTAGTAGGTGTTGAATACACAGAACTAGAGTTTGATCTATAGAGAAGAGAACAGAGCGACAGAGAGAAAGAGAGAGAACTTAATAGTCATAATATAAAAATTAAAATTAGAATTGTAGTGTGAGCCCCAAATGGGAGACTTTAAAAAATAGGCAAAAAATATCAGATGCAATACATTGCGTCAACAACACTCTTCCCTAAGTTCCTTGGGTAGGAATGATTCATCCCAAATTTAGAGAACACAAGATTTTGAGAAAAGTGTCAGGAGAATCAGATGCCACTGAGAGGAATGAGAGGTTTATAAGGAGAATGTGTTCAGCTGTCCACAATGCAGCAGGGACCAAGGGACTCCAGCTGCTCCTCCAACCCCCAGATGCAATTGATAATTCTTTGTGCTATTCTGTCATTTCTTAGAGCCAGACTGTAAAAAAGACATGCAGATTCTTCCTTCATGCCTCTTTGAATGTTCTTAATGTGTCTTTGTAGCTATCATGTCCTTAAGACTCACATCTGCTTGTTCCATGCACTTCTACAAGCTATTGTACAAAAGTGCTTGATAATTACCCTGTTTCCAAGTTCTGTGGTGCCATCTGGTCTGAAAACACAAATATCTATTAAAGTTGAAACTGGCAAAATCTTATTTCTCTGTTTTCTTACAATCCGGACTTTTATTTCTTATGAAAGTAGAATCTATCTCCTTAACTATTTTGGTTTCTCTTTTTTGCCTCTGAAACAAAACCTTTCCTTTAACTGGGCATTTGGACATGAAAAGTCAGTTTATTTAAACCAGTTAGAAAAAATGAAAAAAATACACAAAAGGGACTTTTAGACTGAAAAACATCTAGAATTGAAATGAATTAGATAATATGAGGCAAAAAATGAGTCAAATTCTAAGAACTAATTTGTTCTTATTTGCTAGATTCCTCTGATTTTAATAGCTAGTTTAGAACAATTGCTAAAAACTCCAGTCTATATTAAGATATCGATTCTTTGGTTTCTTTGAATTGTGACTGAAGCCTGTGATTTTCATTGTCAATAGAATTAAAAGTGAAGATTTTTCATAATAAACCATCTTGTTTTTGCACTATGAACATATACTGCTCTTCTCTCAGAAAATTTTAATTTAAACAAAAGAAAAATAGAAGCAAGCTAAGAAAGGCAACACAATACCCACTGAATATAATGATGAGTGACACAAAGATGCACATACAAGCTAATAAATGCACACAAGTAAACACATACGGACATGCATACTGACACTATTACACAATACAAAATTGGTGAAAAAAAAGTCTCAGATAAGGTGAATTTTGCACTGAAAAGAACAGATCATGTCATATACAGCCTATATATCTGTACCTACATGTGTATACATATATGTATATTCATGTTCTATGTTTGAAGCATGTAGAAATGATGTAAGGAACATATTTTTGAGACATTATTGGTATTTTTGTTAATAGAAAAGACAACATAAAATTTTAAAAAGTGAAAGAATAAGATTAATTACCTGATTTCTAAGAATATTCTGTCCATCAGATGAGAACTGTATAAGGTTTAAAACAAGTTATGGAATAAACAACAAATATCAATGACAAAAAATAAACCTCTTATTATTAAAATGTTGTTTATTAATCATATCCAGAATCAGAAGTAATAAAACTTCATTATAATTTATCCTGATGACATATGGTCACTTAAAATTATTTTGTTGAAGAGCAGTACAAGTGAGAAGAAAAGCATTATACATGGGTGAGGAAAGTAAATACACAGTGTATGCTAGCTTGCATAGACATTATTTTACCATCACTCAAATTTCAAGTCTAGCATGCTGCTCTTCGAATAATCCCCCCTGTATCAACTCGAATTTCCACCATCACTTCATGCATGCTGTCATTGGGCTTAAAAGTGGCCTTGTATTAGGATTTCATCACCCTTTCTTCCCCCATCTCAATATTTAAACCAACTGATATCCTTCAAAAACCTGTCTCTGGTTGTTTATCTAAAATGTTTGCTCAGTTAACATCTGAAATCTCAGGCAAATTCATTATCCCACCCCCATTTAACATAATCCACACCACATTCTACGCCTGGCAGCCCCCTTCCTAGACTGTCAAAATTCCCAGTGAACACAGTTCATCTCTTGAGTCCCTCTATCCTTCCTGTTTCCCCCTGCAGTCCTTCAGCCATTGAAGTCTCACTACGTCTCACCACTCCACCAACACTCCTCAATAGCTCACAAGATCCCGTGGATAGTGGGAATCTCTTATTTTTCTTGTCTTTGTGATAATCCCCATACCTCAACCTTCCAAAAAATTATCATCTTCTCAGCTTTGTTGATCCTTACCAACCCCTCCCCCTCAGGATACATTCTCCTTTATATACTGGAATGATCTCACTCCCTCTCTTTATCCATTGGCTGCAGCATACAAAACATTTTTATTGAATTTTTAAGTCACACCAACAATTCCAATACATAACCTCTAAGTTAAACTCTTAGATATTACTCCTCCCAGCTTCACATCTGCATTTCAAAGTCAACATACCCAAAACTAAAGTTTCCCTCTTTAATAAATGATGCTTGTCACAGTCATTCTTCTCTGTTGCCATGAGACAATACTCACATACACCTTGAGGGAGAAAGAGACATTTGGCTTGTGCTTCCAGTGGGAATGTATAGTCCATTATGGCGGAAAAGGCATGACAGGTGGCAGAAGCTGGAGGCAGCTGATTCAGGTCACTGCAGCTATCATGTTGGCAGAGATCAAGAAGGAAATTGAAGGAAGCAGGGCAAGGCAACCAAACCTCAAGGATCACTCCCTGCGTGACATGCTTCTCTCTAGTAAAGCTTCACCTCCTGACAGTGCTGAGACCTGCCCAAACATTAATGCCAGCTAAGGATTCAAACACTCGAACCTGTGGGAGACAATTCACATTCAAGCCATCACAATATCAATCATGCAGACAAGAAGTGCTGTGGTTTTCTATTGCTTTTCTTCTTTATATTTCATGGAATGTTAAACACCAAATCCTGCCTTTTTGACCTCACATATATGGCCTTTCTCATGGAAACTTCCCTTCTCTCTGCAATTGTTTCTGTGTTTCAATCCTTTGACATTGTACCTGTTTTGTTGGAGTAGACTCTCACAAGAACCTAAAGAATGAAAATGCATGTTTTAGAAATATATTTAAAAATATTCCGTTGTTTCATGTTTGAGTTTTAGATTTCTATGCAGTTTATACTGCTGTAGTTCTTGTGCATCCAGAAGTGAGTTCACACTGCTTGTTGCTGCACATGGTGATTCATTGTCTCAGTCAGTGCCTTTTCTACTTTTTATAGGATAGATTCCACACAAGTTTCAAGACCAAAGACAGTGACAACTCGGTCCAGTTTACCACTGCATCATTCATACCTGTCTCAGTGCTCTGCACAGAAGAAACATCTAATATGTTTGTAACCATACCCATTTCACTTTTTAGTTTCCACTTCATTTTTCAGATTCTGAGCAATTCATTTCTTTTTATAATATTAATGCTAGAGTGCTTATATATCACACAAGTATAGCCTATAGCTTTCATATTTTATTTTCAACATATTCTTGGATCATCCTGGAATTGACAGAAAGACGGTCTCATAATGTATCCAAAACTGGCCAGAACTCATAGAAATTCTCTTGCCTCTGTTCTGATTGCTGTTATTACAGGCATAAATCACCATGACTGCCTTTCTGTTGAATTTAAGCAAGGATTTTTCTGTATATATGATCAGAGTTCTTCTCAAGTGACCTTGGTTTTTTTTAATACATTTTACTAATAATTGTGTCTTTGTCACTTTAGATTTCAGACTACATGCCAGCCTAGAAAAAATGTTTTTTCACCTCAAGATAAAAAATCTATCTTTCCATGCCTCATTTTGGACAAAATAATACAGTGGGTTTTTCTTGGGTAATGTTAAAGTGTGAAAGACATTTATTAGACAGATTTTAACATTTAAATGAGAGTCTAAAAGGTCAAGAATGTCAAGAACAGTCAAGACAATCTCGATGAAGAAAAAAATTGGAGAAATGCATTATCAAATATCAAAGTTTATTATAAATTTACAATTTATGTAAAAATAAAGAGACCTCTGGCCTTACCCGTATACAAAAATGTGGATGAAACAAAGATGTGATGAAGCATAGCATTAAGTAAATTGCTCTATACAAATGTCAATGCAGTGAAAAATACATGATTACTCGTATCAGTCAACGACATCAGTTCTTGGTAGGTGGTTAATCTAAATCAGAATGGCACACCTTAATGATTCAAAAAGATAACGAAAGGGGCTGGAGAGGTGGCTCAGGGGTTAAGCCTCTGCCTTGCAGGCGGAAGGTCCTGAGTTCGGATCCCAGATCCCACGTATAGACGCCAGGCAGAAGCGGGGACGGCCTGCGTTTCTGGTCCTGGTAGGGCGGAGCCTGTGAATCCCGGGGCAAAAGGAGGTGGAAGCGTCCATGGTGGTTCCTGAATTCGTCCGTGGTTCTACACACACACAGACACACACACACACACACACACACACACACACACATTCATATGTACACATGCACAATAGAATAATAATAAAAATTAAAAAAAATACCTTTAAAAAAAAAAAAGATAACGAAAGGACACATGGTGGGCTGGCACACAAGCACAAGGACCAGACTTCGAGTCTCCAGCAACTATGTTTAAAATAAGCACATACACAAAAGCTGAATGCATTTGCACACATCTTTAACTCTAGTGCTGAGGGAACAAAGACAGGTACTTTAAGATTGTAATTCTGCCATTTTATCCAATAGATAAATGTCAGGTTCATTGAGAGATTCTATATTGAAAGATAAGATGGAAAGCCATGAAAGAAGACACTTTCTATCGACATCAAGCCCCACAGCGAGCCTACATATGTGAGCACATACCTGCATACACATATACGAACATACATACAAAATACATGCAAGAAAATATCATCACTGTCAGATGATATAGAGTTCTTATAAAATATGCAGAAAAATAAATGAAAAACATCAAGTTATTAAAAGCATCAAGTTACTTACATGCATGACTGTGGCCTAATTTCTCTATTGGAGTGTGTTCTTTTGTCTCCTTTCTATTAAGTTCTTCTTTCCCCCTTCCCTCCTAGTTTTAATCCTTTGTGGTTATAGTGGGTGTTACAGAGATTTACCATTGAGTTTGTCATTGGAACTAGGATCCGCTTATAAGGCAGAACATATGGTATCTAAAACTATTTGTGCCTAGGATATTTTATTCAGTATAATTTCTTTTAATCCTCTCCATTTGCCAGCAAATTTCATTAATTCATTTTTTGATAGCTGAGTAGTATTCCATTATATAAATGTACCACATTTTCATTATCCTGATGCAACTCACTCTCGCTTACTTTCCTCTTCACTTGGGACTGGACAGGTCTGACTTCTCCAGTTAGGGAGGGGATAAGGGCTGGCAGAGGGAAACCAACCTGAAACCAGGTGACTGACCCCACTCACTACTTAGACCTACTCTTATTCTTACATCTACCTTCAAGCCTCTTATATTAAGATCTTCGTTTAAACAGTCTTTTATCTTTGATTGGGCGATGGCCTTAACACCCAATCAGGATGCAGCCAAGAGCAGTGCAGGAACAGCAAACCTGAAAACAACCAACCATAATTCAGAACACCAAAGACCCTTCACCTGGAACCCGACCAGCCAAATCTCTCCCCATCCTGAAGCTCAGAGAACCTTGAGGAAGAGGGGGCAGCAAGATTGCAAGAGCTTAAAGATGGGGAGGACCATCGTTTTTAGGCAAAGAAACTCCACTCAAGTCCGGGCTGCAGCAGCCAGGATATAGCCACAATGTGATTGAACCTTGCCTGACCTGCACAATTGCCCGTAGGTCAACAAGCCCTCAAAGTTTAGCACAGATCTCAGGGGAGATGGCTTCAGGAAACAGGATCCTTAGAGGCAAGAGGTTAAACAGATTTAACGGAGTTTCCATTTTAGTGGCCAGTCTAAGAAGGGGTCCTAAGCTATGCCACTGAGCCGGTATCCTCACTAGTGAAGACAATTCATATAAACAGATGTTCTGGAGGATAGGAGGGAGCAGCTAGGAAACAACAAGGGAAGAGGAGGGAGGAAAGAGGGATAAAAAAGAGAGAAGGGAGGGGTGGGGGAAATTGAGATGGGGAGACAACATAGGGGAAGGGAGGAGGAAAGGGAAAAGAGATAGGTACCTATTGAGCTTGTATAACTAGGTAAAAAATAAAGTTTTGGTCACTGAAAAAAATCAAGTTATTAAATGTATTTATAGTAAAACTGATAATCTATTTTCCTTTAATTTATCATGTTGATTTCTTGATGGTTTGGTGTGTTTGCTTAGTTTTAGAAAGCTTCCCAAATTGATCTCTTTGAATGTTGTTTTCATCTCATTCCCTTAGACCTTCCCTCTCATAATCCTATTATTTACATTACACAATTTCACAATATTAATGCTTCAGTGTTCTTTTACCAAAATTATGTTGTACCTGCATTCTTTCTGGTTATTTAAACTCTTCTATGTTCAAGTTATCTAAGCTTCACATTGGTTGCATTTTGTTGCTAAAAATAACACTTATTTCAAGTTTTTAATTTGTGTACATATGGGCATATGGATGTGTTCTACTCTGTGTACACAGGTGGAAGTCAGAGATAGATGTCAGTATCCTCCACAGACTTTTTCAGTTTGTTTTTGAGTCAGAGTTCTTCGCTGAAACTTGAGTTCACCATTTCAGCTACTCTAGCTGATCAGCAAGCCACCAAGACACATGTGCCTCCAGTTGCCAGCTCTACAGAAGACTACAATATCTGGCTTTTATGTATGTTCTTAATATCCAAATGGAGGTCTTCCTAAATGTCTCTCCCAAGTTCTTAATTTTAGTTCTCAGACTTTAATATATTGAATTTCTCTTTCATAAATTATTGCTGCCAGCTAAATTATTTGACTTGACATCTAATCTGAAATATATTAATCAGAGATATTTTTAAATTCATTCTCTAATAATTCTGTTGCTAATTTCCCCTGATTTTCAGTCATTTAGCTCTGTTCTTTATATGCCGTTCCATTTATTATTGAGCTGTGGACTGTGTGTACGAAATTATGACTGGTAGTCTGGTGTTGTGTGCCATGTGTATTTCTCTGGAGAAGATAGTTGTGGTTTCTTCACAGTTCTATGATGAGAGAAGGAGATAATTTCAATTAAGAAAAGTGGCAAGAGAATTTGATGGCATGTCCTATTTTTATTTGGACTTAACTCTTGCCAGTTTACAATTACAGCTGAAGTATTAACTGTCAAATATAACAACAACAACAACAAAAAAAACCCAGAGTGTTTCCTGGGCTGTTTCTCTGGGAAAAAAAATTTCTTTTGTGTTTCCATCCTCTTATCCAGTATTTTGTATGCTGTTTCTGAACATCTAAGTAGCTGCCTTCAAATTATGACTGGTTCAAGGAATGAAGCAGCATAACATGTGTGTTTCTTCCAGCAATCTGCTGGTGTAGTATAAGTCTAAAAGTTGAAAAGAGAGAGAGAGAGAAAGGGAGGGAAGGTGGGAGAGAGGGAAGGAAGGAGAGAGGGAGGGAGGGAGGGAGGGAGGGAAGAAATGAAAGGAGGGAGAAAGGAAGGGATGGAGGGAAGAAATGAAAGAAGAGAAGAAGGGAGGGAGGGAGGGAGGGAGGGAGGGAACTTGCAAACCTCACCTTTTTTATGCCTCAGCTTTTTGGTGTCTCTTTGATTAATTTAACCTTGATGCTCTATCACATATCTCAAAGGGAAAATCTTACCTTAGCACATTATCTTATGCTCCAGGATTATGGTCCCTACAATTCTGACTGACTTGATAGCTATAGTTAACTTAAAATAGGTTTATAAGAAACTTACCCACTTGTCTAGTCATCTTCTGAGTTAATTTATCTAATTTATCATTGCTATAAGTGGAATTAGTTCTGTAGCTTCTAATATCTGGCATTTCTTTTCAGTCTGCTTGGATTGATTATTGGGCATTTGACATCCAATTTGTGTAGGCTTAGCTTTGACTTTAATCCACTCTTTGAATAATTACTATTTCTAAAACTTAGTCTGAAATCGAGTACTCCCTAGTCTACAAATACAACTGTTTATTTGTGGAACATAACAAGTAAATATGGGATGTTAGGTATTATTTGGTTTTAGTGGGCCTCATGGGCAAATCTGTCAAGGGAAAACATTTTCTCAAAAAGAAATGTGGCTGTAAGAAAATCTATTTTGTTTTGCAAAGAAATAAAAATGCTTAAGCATCTTCTAATTGCTCTTTTCCTTGAAATTACAGAGATTTTTTAAAAATAACTTTTTAGTGCATTTTAGCAGCACAGTGATCAGCATACCTGGTAATATAGAATGCCATGGTTTATCACAATTTTCTGTCTTAATAAAGAATGATTCAAATGTGTATCCTTAACAAGAGCTAGTGCTCCTGTGGACACAGACGTGAATCACACTTACCTACTTGTGCTAGCTCAATTTTTTTTTCTAGAAGCATGTAAACTGAGTTAACTTCAGAATAACCCTGTGCAACATATTACTAAAATTATAGGGAACTCACATGTGAAATGTAAAGACTTAAAGATACTATTTTACATGTTCAGGCTATTATGACACATCTAAAATCCTATGTATACATATGTATGTACATATGTGTATATGTATTTATACTTACTGATATATTCGTAGTAAATCTTTATATATAGATGCATATATATAAATATATATATATATATATGTTCTTTTGACATTCTCTGATGTTGAAAAGTCCACAGGGGATGTTAATCTTATTTTCTTTGTTTCTTATATATAGCAGAGAACTGAACATGTGGGTTGTCATTTTTTGGATATTATTTATATGAAAAGATAATGTTAAATGGAGAAAAGGTGATAGAAATATATTAGATCTGAAATGCATAAAATGATAAATAAGAGAATAAAGTAAATGGAAGATGGGACATTTTGGTTCATCAACATCAGCATATAGCCAGACTTATTGTTTGGAAGTAAAAGACCATCCTTAGCACAAACTCTCATGGAAAGTAGAAATGGTTGTAGCTATGAAACTACAGTCACCATAGCTTACTCACTGCATTCCTCTATTTCACTGAATTATTCTGTTTACTAAATTGTTGCATGCTTTATACAACAGCTCCAACTTTTCCATCTCTCTAAATGGCTATAATTTGATGGGGATGACTCACGAAAATGTTATAATACACAAAATCATCTATTTACACATCTATTTCTTGGTATCTCCTCCTTGAGGATGTACACAATGACAAAGGAGCTGGAGAGAGGGGTAATTCTTCCAGAATCTACAATATCAGCCTTACGACAGGGGAAAAGTAAAATAGATATTGGAATTTAATAAAAATTTCTACCCCTATGTAGCAAATCACAACAAATTTATGAGCAATGCTTCTTTTGGGAGTTCAGTCATATTACTTTGGGTCTTCTGTATAGGGTCAAGCAACATGAAGTCAGAGGATGAAGATATGGTATTCCTTATGACAGTATTATAAAATATTCTGCTTCTGCGTGTATCCAAATTTTAGGCTGAATTCAGTTGCCATTTAAATGTGAATCTGATCCTGCCCTTCCTTTCTGGTTGTTTTTCTTGGACACTATTGTGTCTGTAGGCCATAGCATTTCTTTAGAGGTAGCTATTTTCATCATCAAAGACAACACTAGAAATGCTCCTGCATTTCACTCTTGTCAAATCCCTCTCATATATAACAGGAAGGTCAGAGTCCCTTCTCAGAACTTCTCCAGTTAACTCAGACATGCCTGGAACAATCTCCCTATTGGAATTCAGTTTATTTTGGGCTTTATTTACATATTCAAAAAATCTCTTTGAACAGCTTCTATTTGTATTAGTTTTTGATAAATTAAGAGACGTATATGCTACCAATGATCAGAAGACTTAGCCAACATTCTAGAATTTTGCCTATATACTCTTTATTCTATACACTCTGTTCTTTGTCTTCTAATTGATGCTTTTAGATATGTTTCTTAACTTACTAGACTTTGTAAAATATGGAAAATACTAGTATTTTAGAACAAGTAAGGTCAGGGCTATGGTAAGCATCGATTCTCAGTTTTGAAAGAATCTATAATTGTTTAGAAAACAAAATTCTTGGTATTTCTATAAGGAAACTCTAGATTGAGTCAACTGAAGTGGAAAGAACTAAGTGTGGGCAGTATCATTCTATCAGCTGGTGCATCAGAACTACTACAAATGAGACACTAAGCTGAGTACCAGCATCTATCTCTTCACTTCCTGACTTCATGTGTAATGTGACCAGTTACATTGGTCATCTTCTGCCTTGTCCATGATGGTGTGAACCTACAAACTGTTGTCCAGAATGAATGCTTCCTCCCTTAAACTGCTTCTTGTTAGTATTTAGTCACAGCAATGCACAAAGTAATTGCTACAAGAGTTTATATAGACTGTCTCTACATTAGCAATTAGAATAGGTTGCATACTGCCTCAGAACATCATTTTCTTCACTTATGAAATCAAGATCGATAAGAATAGTCTATACCACCTGTAGAGCAGTAAGCATAATTACATAAGGAACTCATCTTATGTGGAATATATACCAAAATTCTGGTTATTGACTTTTCTTCCTAATATCAGTTGTTGTACTAAACTTCGACAATCCAACCTAAATTATCCTTTGTAAATCTTTTTTATTTATTTATTTATTCAATTGTGCGTGTGTGCATGTGTGTGTGTGTGTGTGTGTGTGTGTGTGTGTGTGTGTAGAACCACGGGTGAATTTGGGAACCACCATGGACCGCCTCCACCTCCTCCTTGTTCACTTTGCCCCCAGATTCACAAGCTCCGCCCTTACCAGGACCAGAAACGCAGACCGCCCCCACTTCTGCCCGGCATCGATACGTGGGGTCTACTACTCAGCACCTTCTCTCTGCAAGGCAGAGGCTTAACCCCTGAGCCACCTCTCCAGCCCCTCCTTTGTAAATCTTCTAAAATGACTATGACTGAGATTTCAAACCACATTAGTTGATTGTAAGTCAATGACTTCACCTTTTTTTCATTAATTCTACATCTTGCTTCTTTTTATAATTAGGCAATTCATTACTATTAGTATATATTCATCAGAATTTTATTTAAAATTCCAATACCATTCCTTTCATTGCTCTGTTATTCAGTGATTTAAAAAAAAATCCCTACTCCCCCAGAGGGAGAAAAGAAATGCTATACAAAGACAGCCAAACAACCAGAGGACTCCTACTATTCTATTAGAATTTTAAGAAAAAGCCAACATATCTTTTGAAATGCTATTGGTAAAAGATTTGGCAGGATGATTGCACGTGGGTAGAGCAGCAGATTCCATAATAATTATGTGGGTTGTGAACAGATTTTGACAAAAAAAGGCTGGAGTGTAGCAAATGAATGTACTTATTAACCTTGCTAGCATCAGGTTGAGAATGGAGACGACCCCCACAGAAGGAGACCACTCAGTCTGCAGGCATTTCACTCAGCACTTTTCATTGGACTATACTCTTAGATGAAGAAGAGTGACTATGGCATCTGAGTAGAATTCTGCAGGATTTGAAGTTCAGCACTTAAAGTCCAATTTTCTAATACATTACATTTTTCTTTCTTTTTTATCTGGTGATGAGGTTAACTGAGGGTTGTATCCACAGCATGCCACGTACTAGTATTTATAGTACTCCTCAAATGAGCTACAGCCCCTGCCTGCTTATAAGTTATATTCAATCACATATTGAATATCTAATATGTGTCAGCTGTTTCAATAAGTCTAAGGATACAAAAAAATCCAGAATGGATAGTTGACTCGAAGGAGACAGAAATAACATTATGTTTAAGAAAATGACAGTTTTAATATTAACAGCCCTAAGTTATTACCCCTGTGAGAGCAGAAATCTTTCCTTTCTTTTTACCACTCCATTTCCAGATTTCAAGTGTTAATTACACAATACTTATTTAGTAAGTAAGTGAATGAATGCCAAAGAATTTTAGAAACACTGAGGAGATAATAATTCGCCCCCAGAGATGCCAAGAAAACTCTAAGAAAGTTGCATTCAAGCTAATCTTCCTGTCTTTTGGGTGAATCAGATTTACCAAGTAAGGAAATATGTGAGGAGGCAGAAGAATGGCATCTCATCCTGAGAGGAAAACACACTGGAATCCTTGGAAGCACAAATATACTATGCACTTAATGATCTAAAATGAAGGTGCAATATCCTCAACCAGCAGGTGTGTGGCTACTCTCAGCAGCACTTACATCATCACAACAAACTAAACTAAATATCTAAGTGACCATGAATATTACAGTGAGTAATGAGAACACACATAATTTTAATCAGGATGCTGAATGTCTATGTGCAAGTCTAGCACTCCTCCCTTCCCTTGTCCCCAATTTGCAAAATTGTTCTACCTGATCCAAATTTAATAATGTTAGTTCTAAGATCAGTCATTCCAGTGTCTACATTTTTATTTTATCACTGCGTCTTTCAGAAAATTCTTAGGATTATTTATTTGTGTTGTATGACCACAGGAATTAGTCCAGTGAGAAGTTTCCCCCCAAGAACTATGGTAAATTAATATGCTGCCATTTGAGAGTTCAACCTACTGACCCACTATATATGATTAACCTTTCACCTACACGAATACATCCAGAGATAGTGAATGTAAGAATGAGGTCCTTGAAAACATTCAGAGAACTAACTGACCAGGAAGTAATGTCTGGGAGACAAGGTAGAGAGAGGTATGATTTTTCAGTGAATGTGACTCAGTAATTTGTGTTGTTTTCTAAACAAAATGTTTAGAAAGGAGAGAGATATACTCATTCTCAGGGAGAAATGAGAGAAAGCCAGTGAAGCAAGTTGGCCATTCACAATCAGACAGCCTGTGCTTGTAGAACTTATCTCAATGGCTGACACAAAAGAGACACTGAAAATCTGCAATGATATTAAAATCTCTTTTAGAATAAACACATTGACTCTATCACTGAAAGATGACCCAATCTATTTTTCAGGGATACATGTAATTTTTTTCAATTTTTATAGCAATTACAATGCAAATAACAATTATAAAAACAAGGAAAGGGTTAAATTGAATTAAGCAAACAGATTTCATGGATATTTTAGCATCTCCTCTCATCATTTAGTGATTTTCTTCATATGTTGTGAAGATTATTTTTCTTGTGTCTGTTAAGCATGTTATTCTTATAAGTTCTTGCATATTCCTGTGAAATAAATTTTGATGTTGAATCTAATGGTTCTAAACTTTTCTACTTGGTAATGATTATTGTATAAATTATTAATCTACTATCAGACATTCATATGTATGTGTGTGTGTGTGTGTGTGTGTGTGTGTGTGTGTGTGTGTGTGTAGAATCTAATGCAGGGAATAATAAAAAAATTCCTTATTTTTTGTGTGTATGATAGGACACTCGAGTATGTGCCTGTGGAGGCCCAAGGGTTACATAGGGAATCATCCTGGGTTGTCCTACCTATATATTTCTTTGCTCTGGGGTTTCTCAGGCTCCAGCTTTCCAGGCCAGAAGTATAGGAGGCTGTCATATCAACCTGATTATTTTGTATGGGATCTGGGATCTGAACTGAGGTCCTTTTGCTTAGGAGGCAAAGGTTTTACCCCTGAGCTATCACCCCAGCCTAATAAAACATTTATTGATGAAATATTTATACTATGGGAAATAGAACTTATTATAAGTGAAACCCCATTATACATGAGCACATTCTGTTAAAACAGAAGAGAAACATTCATGAGTTATCAACTAGGAGACATAATAAGAAGTAGTGTTGAAAGGAGAAAAAAAGGGTGGATCATTCAGCAGACATTTACATTTTTTATAATGCAATCTTGGAAATGAAATGAATGTGAAATTTTGTTAACTAAGAATTTTCAAATTTTAAAGGGATCTTTCCCCAGACCAGAGTCGCAGCCTTGAGACCAGGGCTCCCACGGACCAGGTGAGGCAAGGCTCCGATGGAGATGGGAACAGAACATGCAACTCTCTAGGCTGAGTGAATCTGGACCCACTTTATTGAAACTTAGTGACAGCTTTATACTAGATAATTGTAGGGCAAAGAATGTGTCCCTGCAATTGCAAACAGAGGAAAACAAACACAGACCCTACCAGTCTCCTATGCTCAGTAAGAATAAACATTTCTTTTTAAGTAGCTAACCCATTGTTTGAGGGAAAAGACACAAACAGATTCTATTCTTCCAGTTTTTTCAATTCTATCTAATCTATAATGCTTCACCAAATAGCCATAGGGCTGAGCCCACATAGTTGTCATTGTTTTAACAGAGACTGCATTTTTAAAATACACAGAGGAGGACTGAGCTCCTTTAATAGTAAAGTTGCTTATGTCTTCCTTTGAGGAATTCAGAAGTATATTGCCATCGGTTGTTGATGACCCATCCGTGAACCATCATTCTCCAAACCCAGGGTCCATACTATGGGGCCCCATATCACCAAGGGTGTCTCTTTCAGGGTGGAGGCGATAGTTAGTGGGGGTGCACTCAGATAGTCCATCTCTGTGATTTCCCATAAGAGTGCTGTTTGGGAAAGTGAAGACATAGCCCCCTTTGCTACCAACATGGATTCTCTCAGTTTGGATTGCAAATACCATCTCCAGTGGATAGTCTTGGCATCTAGACTTTCTGGCATGATGGTCTTTTCCTTGGCCTTCAGCCAGGGTAAGAGGAGTATCATGGTTCCTTTTAAAGTTCTAGTTCACAGATAGCATAGTCACATACTTCTGGAATTTCTGAGTTAGTTCATAGGTGGGAATTTTACCCATCTATGTTTTAAGACTCTTGAAGTTGTTCTCTAATTTCTTTAAAATCAGTGCACACATTCTGGCTAACAAATCTACTTATTGTGAATGACTAGACATGAAATCTGTGTTGCAATTTGATTTAAAGTTAAACGCAAGCTTTTCCTCTACATCAGAGAACAGAAAGCTAGTCCCAAAAAACCTAAGGACAGGTAAAAGGCACACCCAATTCCCAGAAGAATTCCTCCTATCAGAGACAAAACTTAAATTATCTAGGGAGGAAATTCTAGCACCTGCCCGTGGGCATTACTGTGATGTTCCCCAGGGAGCAGGCTTTAGGCCCGCAACTGGGCAGAGATACACTAAGGCCTGACAATTCCCATATTTTAATGCCATGTCCTTTTCCCAGAAATTGTTTCCAATGAACAATATTCTGCTATGCTGGAACCTTATCCATCAGAATGGTTGGATAAGGACACGGCAGGATCTAAGACTTCTGGGAGGAAGGAACTTCAAAAATGGTACACATACATGGATATTCTCTTCAAATGTCCAAGTTAATCTCTTTCACTTCAAGAGCATCCCAATTAAAACTGTGTGTATTTCCATTATTCATCACATGGTCTATAAACACATTGCAAATACTAAATCAGTAACATTGACAAATTCTGTGAGTGGAAATTCACTTTTAGGTTGCTGTGAGCCTGTAGTCACAATATTTTAAAATGGTTAATTTCCAGCTTTGTTTTATGTGGTCCTGCTGAATAGCTAACCCTGAATTGTCTTTAAGCATTATCATTCACATTCTTGAGCACATATTATGTGATAGTAATCTTTTCCTATATTAATCAGAGATTTTATGTCTTTAAGAACACTAGATCACATTATCAGTTCTATATCTAGGAGTTGGGTGATATAGAAAAGTCATCAAGAAAATACAAACATGTAGAAAGTCTTTCAATAGGGAAAGAAAGCATACTTTATTGTGTGAGAACTGTCACTTTCTTCAACCTCAGATGAGAATAACATGTCAGGACATGTTTTTGCATTACAAAATAATTGTGTTTATTTACTTATGAGAGAAATACAGGCACATAGAGAAAGAAAGAGAGAAGAGGAAGAGAAAGAGAAAGCTGCATGCATAAAGGACACATTTCAGAATTAAGTTTTCTCTTTACATCAAGTTTGCCCACAGGTATCTATCCTTTGAACTGTTTTTGCAAGCTCGTGATGGTTTATTTCTCTATACCTATTGCTAAAATAAAGCCAACTTGACTTTAGTGTCAAAATAAATTGTAATTGACTATAGAAATACATGTTTGGTGCTGAAATCTGAATCTAGAACTTCAGGAATGCTAAGCAAGTGCTAAATACCATTGAGCTGCACCCTAGTTCTGGATTTGTAAACAGCCTGAAATTGTTGACAATTAACTACATATACAAACTGGAAAAAAGTATAAATGAGATTACCAAAATGAGTAAAATATCCACTAGTGAAAAGAGGAAAAAAAATGGGTTAATTGATAGATATGAAAAAATGACTTAAGTGTGAAATTTCCCTTATATTCCTTCTCCCTTTTCCTTGCTATGACAAAATATTTGTCACCAAAAACATTAGCACTTTACTTACATGTTATGAGTACCTGTCATCTATCCATTTCATCTATATTTATGTTAAATACTTCTTCCCATTGCTGGATGAATACAATATTAAAAAACTTCTGGGATTCTGGGGTCCATATAAGCTGAAGGACAGGAAAGAGGAAGGGAGGAACACCAAAAGAAAAGAAAAAGGGAGGGAAGGGGAAGAGAGGGAGGAATGAAGGAACAAAAGGGGGAAGGGAGAAAGGGAGAAAAGGAAAGGAGTAGGGGAAGGGGGATGGAGGGGATGAGGATACCTACCCATTGAGCTTGCATAACCAGGTAAAATAACAATGAAAAGAATGGGAAAAATTACAGGAATAAGGAATTTGTTCTTGCTTACAATTCTTGGTTACATTTCATCACTATGATGGAGAGTTCATACTATTATCAGGATCCATATCACCACACCATATCCACAAAAGAGCTGACAGAGGGATGTATTTTCTCATTTCTAGAATATCTGTATTGGCTGTATGCCAAACTGTTCAGGTACTAAACCAGATCTCTACATCTTATCCACCATTTTATATTTATTGTTCCTGCCTTGGAGAAACTCTATCATTTTGGCTAAATCTGAAAAGCTCATTTATAACAATCATGATGATGAGTATTTAAGCAATACAACATCTTTTCATGGACCCCACATCAACTGCTCTTCTTTGAAACATACTTGACATATGCTACCAATAATTTTAGGAACAATGACCCTGCTTTGGCACATAGATGTTGGAAATTTTTGTTTGTAGACTAACTCTTTTATGATTTGTTTATTCTATTATTGATTGGAAATATCTACATCAAATTATTTTAAAATATCATGAAATTATAAAGCTAAGGATAGAACATGATTGTTTTCTAAATTGTTAATCATAAAGATTTATACATAGGAAAAACAAAGATTGAGCAAGAATGTAATAATTCTTTATTTCAACATAATTTTAATATTGCCTGCAAGGAAGTTTATCAAAACTAGCTTTTTACAACCTCAATTGAATTCAATGGATGAATTGTGCACAGCAAATTAAACGTGTTATTATCTTACATTTCTTATATAATATTCATAATCATAGCATTACATAAGAGTGAGCTAATACTGACAAAAGGAACAATTCAAATTCCCATTTCCTTGGAGAATGGGACTCTGCTTTACACACAGAGCTTCCAGTCCTGCCCACACATCTCTTGGGGTGATGTAAAGACCCACACTCTCACTATCAGTGATGTAATAAACTCTCCACAAACCCGCCACAACAGAGGGAGAAGATGAAGCAAAAAGCCCACTTCATTTCAACTTGTCAACTTTAAATAAAATTTTCTGGAGCTGAAAATGAGAAACTTTAAAGAAAATAGAGTGTGAAAAAAAAAACAAATTCTACATTGGGACAAAGCATATTGCCTTGAATTTTTCTCTGATCTGTCAGAAAAGTTTTTAAAATTTAATAAGTTATAAAGGAAACAACAGGAGGAATAAAAGGTTCATTTTGTGTATTTCTTTCTTTTTCTCTTATACTCATTGATGCCTTAGGGGGAAAAATCATCAGGGCAAACCATTTTAATACCCTAATGAGTAATCAATGACCTTTGAGGCATCACCCAATGGTCAATTCTAAAGTCAGAATAGATATAGGAAGTGATACTTTTTGAAGTAATTGCATGCCTAAACCTTCCACAATGCAGGATTTTTATAGATATTATTGGCTCAAACATTGGTTAGAACACAAAAATGCGTTCAAAGGAAGATAATATGAAGTAAATCGTAATAACATGTCAATCTCTTTTCTATCCTTTCTCTTGCATTCTACCTTTCACTTGCTGCTCAAGGTCAAAGTCCTTCCTGCTTTATATCCTGGGGCTTCATTCTGAGCCTGTACTCCCTCAATACTCCTTCCTGATGTCTTTACATTGATTTTCTTAACTGTCTAATTTCCCTTGATGCTGCATTTCCTTAAGGAAAATGCTGTGGCCTTAAAGGAAGGACAGGGGCACTGGATCCAGCAAACATCCAACACTAGCTGTTTCTATTCCAGTGGGAAACAGTTTAAGTGCTTCAAGGTTTTCTTTCTTCTAGGTACCAAAGGTGCACCTAAGTTTTGTTTAAACATGTTTTGTTGGATTTTAATTTCAGTACTGTGTTTCAGATATTATTTATGTAAACAGAATAATTTTCCTTATTGTGCTTTATCCTTTTATTCCAGTACAATATAAATGTACTGATTTCAATATCACCTATTTAAAAAACTCCCATATTAATGTTTTGTGTGATAAATAAATGGAAATTTACTTATTTAGGAGGCATTTATCCCACTCACTACATTCTCATTGTTGAGGAGTTTTTGCAACTAGCATATGTGAAGCTTCACAGAAATGGGAAGGAGAAGTTCAAGGTTCTGATAAATCAACCATTAATTGATTGACTGTAATCAGCAACATATTTTCACCTCTATCATTTCTTTCTATAATGCAAATAATAATGAATGTCATTCAAAATTATATTTAACTTAATGTTAAATGTGTTTTGAAATTGTTTTTAGTCTTATTTTCACATTCTTTTCATCATTATTATAAAGTAAATGAAAAATTGGTATAAAGTATGAGTGGTGATTTTAGTTTGTTTATACATACTGCACTTAGCAACCAGCAAATCTCTGACAAAATAATTATTTTCTGCATTTCAAGGTGACTGAGATTATGGGCATTTGGAACTTTGAAACCCAGATTTCAGATCATATTATTGGCTTTTAACTTTTAACTTTAGCAAGCTTTGTATGTTAACATTTACTTCTGGTGTAAAGCAAGGTCGTCAGGTGTCCCGAATTAGCCATTCCATGAATAACGTTAAGCGATTCATGGGAAACCACAGGATCCTTACCCCAGAAACTCTCTGCTGTAAGTTAAGTGGATTTTTTCTGCTTGCTTCCCCAGTGATGGCTGGGCTGACAGGTATGACGTGACCGATGGCTATCAGCGAGAGGCTGTTGGTGGAATCACAATCAAGCTCCAATCTCCTGATGTTAAGTGGTTTGATGATTATTATCTGAAGCTCCGGCCAGAAACAAACCTCCGAAACCCTTGGTTTCAAGAATTTTGGCAACATCGCTTTCAGTGCCGGCTGGAAGGGTTTCCACAGGAGAACACCAAGTACAACAAGACTTGTAACAGTAAGCCCTTCATTGTTTCATGTAAAATAGATGAAGTTAAGGCTCCAAGGGGAAAACTCTCTCATGGGGATTGTGTCTGTCATCTGGTAGATGAGGACTCTTACATAAATAGTGTGAGTATTGCCACTCAATGGTGATAAACAGGTTTGATTCTCATTCGCAAAACATAACTGAGCAAATGTTTCTTCTGTCAAGATTTAAAATGATTAAATGATTACTGTCTATATTTTTCAAGAAGCTGAAATCATTTTCTGCAAGGCACCGTGCTAAAAGAATTACATGTGACTCAAAATAGAACATCTCTTGACATCCCCAAAAACAACATTCTTCACATTTCTCTCATCTTGAGTAGTTAGCAAGTAGCCACACATATGTTGAAGAATGAATAAATGACTGTCAAAGAGAAGATCCAATTCCTACTTCCAAAAATTAACCAGAAACACCAGCAGGAAACTTTCTATAAATAATTATAATGTTTCAGAAAGCATAGCCCACCCAATCTACTCATTTGATTATTTAACAAATATTTATAAGGCCTTAATGACAAGTCAAAGTTTTGTCTTGGTATCATGAGTTCTAAGATATGAAAGACCATATTCTGTTTTCAAAAATTTAGCATCATAAATGTGAGATAGTCACATTATGAAAACTTTCATTTCGATGTTGTAAATCTTATAAATGATATGGTTTAAACAATGGATTTGATCGATGCTATGTGCAGCTCATAAAAGCCTGAATAACTTCACAGAACCAGTATTTACATGTATGTCATTTTGTACAAAGGTTTGTCAAAGCTGATAAAGGATTTGGAAAGACTTTTTTAAATCTTTCTCCATGTCCTCAGAATCCAATGTGCAGCTACAAAAGAATGAAATGCTTCTGTGTAAAATTCCATCCACGGTTCAGGAAGACTAGAGTATGCCAGCACTTGTAGTTTTTGCACAAGATTTACTTCCAGCCCACAGAGAGATTATTACATGCCTATGTGAAATGAAGGAGACAATGGGTTCATAAAGCATTCTCTCCTTAATGTCCACGAAGTTTAGGTATCAAATTTTACTTTGATGAAATGATGGAGACATTAAATAATGATGATAAAAGAACTTAGCGACTTTCCACTTATGTAGTGGGGAAGAAAGGAAAGCTAGAATACAGATTTAAATTGGTCAGTAAACTCAGACATCACAGAAACATAAGGTGTTAATAAGCTTGTGTTTTCCCTCTTAATTCTGTGCTAACCCTTGTCTAAAACTGCACGTGCTTATTTACTTGTCTTGTTTCCAGTTTATATTTTCATAGAAAAGGTGTGAGGATAAGTAGCAGTTTCACTACTGACTCTCCATTTTAGTTTGCTTTGCTGATTTTACATTTTTCACATTTCTACCCAGTTGTGGAAGAGCAATTCTCTTTCCTTCTTTGATATTTGGAAAACATAGGCATCTCTTATGTTCCTGGTTTATACTTCTAGATAGATCACTGTACATAGCTACATTTTGGGGTCATGGACTTGCTACACAACCAAACTCATGCCTTACCCTAGTCAGAATCTTCAAATTAGTTATGTATAAACATTTTCAAGTTTTATTTATTCTTGACCAAAGAAGTTTGTGTTTCAGAAACTTCAGATTGTCATCTTGGCCACTTATCTATTTGCGATCTCTGGCTAAATTTTGAGTCCATTTCAAGCCATCAGTCAATTCCAATCAATCCATTTATCATGCTTTCTAGTCACTCCGATATCTTTTTCTCTTTGAAATTGTCTTTCCCTTCCTTTGCCTTTTGTCTGTTTTATTATGAAACAGTCTGAATATGGAAGTAATTTCTTCCAGATTATTTCTCATGGCATTCTCTCTAACACTGCCAATCTCTTAACCAGTTTTTGACTACCATGTCCTTTCCCTATAAATTGTACCTCCACTCTTCTCACTTTCTCACTCAGAACTGAAGATCTTTTCAGTTTATAAGCTGAGTTGTTCAGTTATTTTGGTTTCTTCTATCCTTGGAGATAGGATGATCATCTTTGAGTACAAAGCTACTGATTAAATTTGCCACACACAGGCAGCTGGGGTGAAGGGAATTCCTTCCTATTGCATTTTATCAATACCTAGAAAGATTTTCAACTTTTCATCTGATATTCTATTGTCATGTTGCTCCAATGAATTATAATTTATTTCAATAAGTCCTCCATTTATCTCTTTTTCCAAATTTCTAAGGTGATATTTTGTAGCTCTTACAAAATTCTTTTAAATACCACTTCATTGCTTTGTTCTACACAAATAACTTATTGTTTTGCTCTAGGGTTTCCCAAGCTTTTTCTTCCAGGGCTGGAATTGCAACCCACTGCTAACCTGCCCAATTTTTTTGTTTTTTATTTCCACTCATACAAACAACAGGTACACCGGTCCCCTCCCTCCCTCCAACCTCCCACCGCCCTGTGCCCTCCTCCCCTCCCCCCTCCCTCTCCATCCCCAGTGCCTCCCCCTTCCATCCCCGGAGCATCCTTCAATGTGCATGCCAGACTCTCCTCTGGGCCCTCCTCTCCGATGAGGTGCAAGGACCCAGTGGCATTTCCCAGAACCCTTTCCTGTGTTCCCCTTAAGCATAGGAACACTACTGTGGCTGTCAATCCCTTGCCTCCAAGGATCTTGGTGCCTTTAGCAAATGCCAGACTCTGTGGAGTCAATAGTGTGTTGGACATTGCGCAGGGCATGCAAAGTCCAATTATGATTGCTTCGACCCTAACTTGTGTGGAGTATCTTGCATATCATTGTTTCTCCCATCCTTGTGCTCTTACAATTTTACCGCTCCCTCTTCCACAAATTTCCCTGAGCTTCAGGATGGGAGAGATTAGGCTGGCCTAGTTCCAGGTGGTTGATATAGAATCTCTGAAGTTCTGGATTATGGTTTGTTGATTTTTTTTTTCCAGTTTTGCTGCTCCTGCAATGCCCTTCACTCCATCCTGATGGGTATTGGATGTCACTCCTAGCCAGAGATAAAAAGCTGTTAAACTAGAGTCTTGTTATGAGAGTATATTCAGAGGTAGGTGTAATAAAAGTAGGAAACCGCAGTGAGGGAGGGGTCAATCACCCATTTGCAAAATGGTTACTTTTTATCTGCCAGACTATATGCCCTCCCCTTCTGGTGAGATCATACCCCCTCAGTTGTAAATGATCAGGAATGAAAGATTCTGAACTTAACCAGATGTCTCATTACTCACTTGCATTCCTAATGGTCTGCCCACTTTTTTTGTGAGATATCATTTTTGAACTCAGGTTCTTTTTACTCTGGCAAGGCAAAACTTTAAACATTCAGAAATCAGTTCAATCCCTAATAATATGTTTTCTAAGTACAAAGTATTAAAAGGACAAATAATATATGACAATTTATAAAATGTTTAACATTTAAAGAATTTTCTACATTCCAAAAGAGCATATGTCTAATAGCTGAAAATGTTGACATTTCTGTTACACTGAATTTACATGTATGGTCAAAGCTCTTTTGATAAGAATGTCTCAGTAGAATTGCAGAAGAGTTTCTTATAGGATATTTAACATTATTCACTTAACAGAATTTTATGCCTTGTAATCATTTTTATTTTTAAAATATCCATTAGTGAGGGGGGGAAAGGGGGGAGAGTGGAATGAGGGACAACAGGAGAAGTAAGGGGAAGGGAAAATAAGGGGGTACCTATTGAGCTTGTATGATTAGGCAAAAAATGTAATAAAATTTTTTAAATTGTATTTTGAAAAAAATATCCATTAGTGGTATAGCCAATGCTCAGAGCACATGGCTTCTCTCAAACTGAATACATCACAGAAAAACCAAAGACCTTTTGAGAGGAAATAATTGTCTGACAGGGAAGGAAAGAGAGAAGATGGAACTGTAAGGTTCAGGGCAAACAAATTGAGGTTCACACCTAACGTGAGACTAAATATTCCTTTTTAATATTCTGTGTGTTAAATTTTGAGAAGATGCATTTCTCATTTGAAATGAAGAGTTTAAGAAATGGGAGTAATTACTTATATAAGTGTTTGGTTCATACATGTCTTCTATAATGATTATCTATCATCAAAAATTTCCCAAAGGAATCACAAAATTAAAACCATTGATTTATAAAGGGTATTTCATTGCTCTTATATAAAATGTCTTAAGACTATGATAGAAGTCCAAGATATGTTGTGGGTATTTAACGTAAGTTAACTAACCTAAGTTGTTATTTGAAGCAATTTCTGTACACAGAAAATATATTGAATAAAGCATTGAATTTAGACCCAGAAAGTCTGCAAGTAAAATTAAGCATTATGATGTACTAGGAAGTCTCAAACTCTAATAATGGTAAAGTATAAAAGCAGGGCTCATTCTCTTGCTTGAAATACTAACAACAGCAGCAAATGAAATATATATATATGTGTGTGTGTGTGTGTGTGTGTGTGTGTGTGTGTGTGTGTATTAAAAAACACTTCCGTAACACTAAATATCAAGCCATGCAAGTCAATATACAGAACCAAGAAACTGAAGAGGTGAGACTACTGAATTGAGAAAACACAACTGCATTTAGGGAGACTATGGAATCTAGTTTAGAGAGCAGAGCAAAAAAGGATAGAACTACATAAAGACAGAACTGGAACTTGTGACTGAGCATTGATCATATCTGCTGTGAGGATATCTGAGGTGTAGGAAAGATCTGTTCAAAAACAATCAAAACATTTCTTCAGTGATTCTACTGGACAGTAACAGTGTCAGTCTCCAGGTGTCTTAAAAATGTTTGCAGTTGGGAGAAGGAGGGGGATGAGATTGAAATAAGAGGTGAAAATGATACAAACTCTCTTCATTCACATGTGAAACTCAAGATAATGAAAATAAATTGAAATTTTAAAACAAAGAAGTTATATCAGTACCATAGCTGTGGAGATTATTCAGAATAACAGACATACATGAGCACTGGTATTAAATAGAAAGATTGTAATAATAATCTCCATCCAGAGATCACAGATTCCCCCTTAACAGATTTGGGAAATAAAAGTAAACTGAACACATCATGAATGAATGATCTGAATGAAAGTTAATGAAATAGGTAACAAAAATATAATAGGCAAAAATCAGTATAGCCTGGGTTTTCTAAAAGATTAATGAAGTTAAAAGTCAGATCTATGCCAAAAATGAATTTAAGCACAAAACATGAATTTTAAAATAGAAATAATCAACAATGGGGATGAGAGAAGTAAAATTATATGTCTCACAGATATGAAAAGGAATGAAAGAGAATAGTTATCTAAGAGAATGAAAAAGTTTATGAGTTAGATTTTTTGACATTATTAGCTAAAACTAAAAAAATTCCCAAATTAACAAACTGCTAATGATCATTGAGGAATGGATAGGAAACTTCAATAGTATTATATTTGTTAAAATAATTGAATTTTGATCATTTTTTAACCAAAACTGACTAAAATTTATCAGAAGGCTTCTCACATGATTCAGCTGGTGCTGATTATTTAAAGATGACTTCATATAAATTTTATATAAAATCTACCACAAAATTAGATGTGGAATATGTCATGTTAAATAGAGGTCAGTTTCATCAGACTTTAAAACCATATCAATGTACATCATGATCATAGTGTAAATACTTGCAAAAATAGCAAAATAGGACTAGTGATATATAAAATATAACACACCTTGACTATATAAAAGCTTCCCTCAAATGTAACATTGTTCTATATAATCAGATTAATCATTTCTCCTAAAACTGACAGAAAAACAAGCAGAAACTTCAACCTCTTTAAAAATATTTCTGCTTTGCTTTGACAAGAAAGTTGTCTCTTGCCAATGATGTAAGAATTAAGTCTAAACCTTTTTTCTTACATGACCTGTTTGCCTATTTGCAAAATCCACTGTTTTCTGTTTTCTAGTGAGTTTAAGAGTTCAATATGTAAGATTAAAAAATCACCTTTATATCTAAAAAATAGAAGTGAATACTTAAAAATTATAAATTAATTACACTGGGTGGATAACCACTATCTGATCTTACTTCATGCTATATTTGAAAAATCGCATAGAACCTACAATTATAAAAATATCACAAGAAACATAAAGGAAAAAATTTCTATACATTTTCCTGGTGCTGATTTTTTTCTGTGGCATCCAAAGCACAAACTCCTAAACAACAATAAGCAAGTTGAATGACTTGAAAGTATCCCATGGCCTTCTAAAAAAAATGTATGAGAAAAAAAAACTTGGCAGATGGAATGTAAGAAAATAGTTGTGATCATGAATTTTGAAAAATAAGCCATACATGCCCAACAGATATATCCTGCTACATGTGACTAATACGAATACATAGATAAACATCAAATGAAATATAACCTGTTACACCTGCTAGATTAACTATTATCATAAAGACAAAAGTACAAGCGAGCAAGCATCAGAGGAAAAGGATCCCCTATACATGGCATTTCTATAGTATTAGCACTTAAATGAGGGTGGCAGCAGGTTCTAGGGTTCAAGGCCAGCCTTGACCATATAGCAAATTAAAGAGTAGTCTGGGCTATATGATATCCTGTGACTGATAGCAAAAAAATGGAATCACCCAACATGCCCACCAACAGAGGAATGGATAATGAAAATGTGGTGAATATACACAATGGAATATTACTCAGCAATTAGAAAAGATGAGAGCATGGAATTTGCTATTAAATGGATGGAACTGGAAAAGTTAATATTGAGTGAGGTATCTCAGACACAGAAAGCTAAGTACAGCATGTTCACTCTTATTCGTGGACTGATATTAGAACTGAAATCTTTGTCAATGTATTTGGATTGGGACCACTACACCAGTAAATTCAAAAAAGACCAGTGAGCAGGAAGGTGAGAAGGAATGGTTAGGGTATAACTTTTTAAAGGGGAAATTTAGGATACCATGACAAGGATGGTGAAGGAGGAAATAATTGGGAAAAATATATAGTAGGGAATGAAGGGATGGAAGATAGGAGGGACATAGAGACTTACAGAAAATCCCTAAGATTGTGAGAAGTACCCCCAACGGAACTCCTATGCTAGTAATATGTTAAAAAATAAAATATGTCTTTTAATGAAAGATACAAGGGCAGTCCTTAGGCAGAGGAAAATCTATCTACAGTTTTATGTGGGGGCCTGTGCCAGGAACTATAATAATCTGTTGTGAATGGTGTATTTTTTAAAGGCCAATCTGCTTCTTAAACAAATATATTTTTAAGAAAAATGTAGAGGATCTAAATACCCTAACAGGATGCAGCCTAGGACATTAGAAGTGCAGTGAAGTGGACAGCAATGGCCAGCCATAATGCAGAGTATCAGCGACTCAGCAAGGTTTACCCACAATCGGGCCAACCTAATCTCTCCCCTTGTAAGGCTTTAGGAACCTTACAGAAGAGGGGGTGGTGAGATTGTAATAATTTTTTTATATTAATACATTTTATTATTATTTCAGCTCATACAAACTTAATAGGTACACCAGTTCCCTCCCTCCCTCCTCCTCCCCCCGTACCGCCTGTTCCTCCTCCCCACCCCCCTCCCTTCCCATCCCCCAGTGTCTCCCACCCCCCAATTCCCAGAAAGCCCTTTCTTGTGCATGCCTGATTTTCCTCTGGGCCCTCCTCTCCGATGACATACAAGGACCCAGTGGCCTTTCCCTGAACCCTTTCCCGAGTTCCCCTTAGGTATAGGAACACTGCTGTGGCTGCCAATCCCTTGCGTCCAAAGATCTTGGTGCCTTTAGCAGATGCTAGACTTTGTGGGGTCAATAGTGTGTTGGACAATGCACAGGGCATGTAAAGTCCAATTATGATTGCTTCAGCCCTAACTTGTATGGAGTAACTTACAAATCATTGCTCCTCCCATCCTTTTGCTCTTACACTCTTACCGCCCCCTCTTCCGCAAATTTCTCTGAGCTTCAGGATGGGGAGAGATTAGTCTGGCCTAGTTCTAGGTGGTTGATATAGAGTCTCTGAAGTTCTGGATTGTGGTTTGTTGGTTTTCTTTTACAGATTTGCTGCTCCTGCAATGCCCTTCACTCCATCCTGGTAGGCATTGTATGTTACCCCCTAACCCCGGCTAGAGACAAAAAGCTGTTAAACTAGAGTCTTGTGATAAAAGCACATACAAAGGTAGATGTAATAAAAGTGGGAAACCACAGTGAGAGAGGGGTCTATCACCAATTTGCACAACAGTTACTTTTTATCTGCCACACTATATGCCCTCCTCTTCTGGTGAGATCATACCACCTCAGTAGTAAATGATCAGGAACAAAAGTCTGTGAACTTAATCAGATGTCTCATTATTTATTTGAGTCCTTGATGGAGGCCTATTTTCCCTGCTGTAACATGGTCCCTTCTCTCCTTGTTTCTGGTGTGGCCCTCCTACCCCATCCCTCCTGTTCATAATCCTTGCAATTACTGTCTCTAGGTGGGCTGGGTGGGTTTGGTACTAGGAGCCACCTATTAGGGAGTACATACAGCACTTAATTTTCTGGGTCTGGGATACTTCACTTAATATAATTGTTTCTATTGACATCCATTTCCTGGCAAATTCCAGTAATTCATCATTTTTGATGGCTGAGTAGTACTCCATAGTATAGATGTACCACCTTTTCCTTATCCACTCGTCAACTGTTGGACATTTGGGTTGATTCCACAACTTTGCTATTGTAAACAGTGCTGCTATGAACATGGTCGTGCTTGTGCTATCGAGGTGAACCTCTGCTGTATGGGGGTTTATTCCCAAAAGTGGGATAGCAGGGTCATATGGAATTTCAATCTTTAGTTTCTTTAAGAATCTCCAGACGGCTCACCAGAGTGGCTGTATGAGCCTGCATTCCCACAGCAATGTAGGAGAGTTCCCCTCTCTCCACATCCTCTCCAGCATTTGTTTTTGTTTGTATTGTGGATTTTTGCCACCCTGACTGGGGTGAGATGATATCTTAGGGAAGTTTTGATTTGCATTTCCCTGATGGCTAAGGAAGTGGAGCATTTTTTCAGATATTTGTTAGACTTTTTAATTTCATCCCTGGTAAAGTTTCTTTTAAGTTCCAGGGCCCATTTTTTAATTGGGCCATTGGTTTCCTTGGTGTTTAGTTTTCTAAGTTCTTTGTGCACTCTGGACAGTAGAGCTCTATCAGATATGTGGTTAGTGAAGATTTTCTCCCATTCTGTGGGTTGCCTTTGAGCTCGTGTGACAATCTCTTTATCTGAACAGAAGCTCTTTAATTTCACAAGATCCCAACTGTTGAGAGTTGGTAGCAGTGACTGTGCCAATGGATGTCGGTTTAGGAACTGTTGGCCTAGCCCAATCAGCTCGAGGGAGTTCCCTATCCTTTCAACAATGGTTTTTATAGTCTCTGGCCTGATAACAAGGTCCTTGATCCATTTGGAATTAAGTCTTGTACATGGTGACAAGTACGGGTCCAGCTTTAATCTTCTGCATGTGGAGATCCAGTTTTGCCAGCCCCATTTGTTGAAAATGCTGTTCTTTTTCCATTGGATTCTTTGGGCCCCTTTGTCAAAGATCAAATGGCTATAATTTTGTGGGCTTATATCTGGGTCTTCAATCCTTATCCATTGATCTGTGTGTCTATTTTGGAGCCAGTACCAGGCTGTCTTTATAACTATGGTTTTGTAGTATAGACTTAGTTTGGTATGGTAATACCTCCAGCAGTGTTTTTGTTACTCAGGATTGTCTTTGCTATCCTGGGTCTTTTGTGCCTCCATATGAACTTTGAGATTGTTTGGTCAAATTCTTTGAAGAATTGCTTTCGGATTTTGATCGGTATAGCATTGAATCTGTATACTGCCTTTGGTAGGATGGTCATTTTTACAATGTTGTTTCTGCCAATCTAGAAACAAGGGAGGTCCTTCCGCCTTCTGGTGTCTTCTGCTATTTCTTCTTTAGGGTTTTAAAGTTTTCGTTGCAAAGGTCTTTTACCTCCTTGGTTAGGTTTATACCAAGGTATTTCATTTTTTTAGGGGCTATAGTAAATGGGATGGTTTCTCTCAAGGCTTTTTCACTTCTTTCATTTTGGGCATATAGGAAGGCCTCTGATTTTTGCACATTTATTTTGTATCCTGCCACTCTGCTGAACTTCTCAATTAGTTCCAGGAGCTTCCTGGTGGAGTTTTTGGTATCACTTAGGTATAAGATCATGTCATCTGCAAATAGGGATAGCTTGACTTCTTCCTTGCCGATTTGAATCCCTCTTATGTCCCTTTCTTGCCTTATGGCTTCAGCTAAGACTTCAAGTAAAATATTGAATAGAAGTGGTGAGAGTGGAGAGCCTTGTCTAGTTCCTGATCGAAGTGGGAATGCTTCCAATTGTTTCCCATTGAGTATAATCCTTGCTGTGGGCTTGTTGTATACAGCTTTTATTATATTGATAAAGGTTCCTTCCATTCCTACTGTCTCCAGCGTTTTGATCATAAAAGGCTGTTGGATCTTGTCAAAAGCTTTTTCTGCATCTATCGAGAGTATCATGTGGTCTTGGACTTTGGATTGGTTTACATGATGAATTACATTTATTGATTTGCGTATTGAACCAACCTTGTGTGCCGGGGATGAAGCCTACTTGGTCCCTGTGAATGATCTTTTTAATATGTTTTTGAATCCGATTTGCTAAGACTTTGTTGAGAATCTTTGCGTCTGTGTTCATCAGAGAGATTGGCCTATAGTTTTCTTTTTTAAGTGAATCTTTATTAGATTTTGGGATTAAGACAATATTAGCTTCATAGAAGGAATTTGGTAGTGTTCCTTCCTTTGCTGTTTGATGGAACAGTTTAAGGAGTATTGGTGTTATTAACTCCTTAAATGTCTGTTAGAACTCTGTGCTGAATCCATCTGGTCCAGGACATTTTTTGGTGGGAAGATTCGAGATTACTTCCTCAATTTCCTTATATGTTATAGGACTATTTAAATAATTCACAACTTCCTGATTCAATTTAGGTAAGTTGTGTTTACTTAGAAATTCATCTATCTCTTTTGTGTTGTCAAACTTCACAGAGTATAAGTTTTTGAAATATGATGTAATAATTCTCTGGATTTCTTGGGTATCAGTAGTGATAACTCCATGTTCATTTCTGATTTTGTTAATTTGGGCTTTCTCTCTCCTGCTTTTGGTTAATTTAGCTAGAGGTGTATCAATCTTATTGATTCTTTCAAAGAACCAGCTTTTTGACTGGTTGATTTTTTTCTATCGTTTTCTTAATCTCGATTTCAGATATTTCTCCCCTTATTTTGCTAATCTCCTCTCTTCTACTACTTTTGGGATCAGATTGCTCTAGTTTCTCTAAAGCTTTAAGCTGCATTGTTAAGTTGTTTATTTCTGATGTTTCCATTTTTTTGATGTAGGCATTAAGAGCTATGAACTTACCTCTTAGAACAGCTTTCATTGTGTCCCAGAGATTTTGGTAAGTTGTATTTTCATTATCATTCACTTTCAGGAAATCTTGAATTTCCTTTTTAATTTCTTCCTGAATCCAGTTCTCATTCAGCATCATATTGTTAAGTTTCCAGGAGTTAGTGTATTTTCTCTTGTTTGTTGTGTTGTGGATGTCCAGCTTTAGGCCGTGGTGGTCTGACAGAGCACAGGTTAGAATTTCAACTTTTTTGTATATGTGTAGATTCATTTTGTGGCCCAGTATGTGATCTATTTTGGAGAAAGTTCTGTGTGCTGCTGAGAAAAATGTGTATTCTTTGGTGCGTGGGTAAAAAGTTCAATAGAGATCTGTAAGGTCCATTTCTTTCAGGGTTTGATTAAGTTCCAAAGTGTCTCTATTAAGCTTTTGACCTGTTGATCTGTCCCATGTTGAGAGGGCGGTGTTGAAATCCCCAAGAATTATCGTTTGGGGGTTGATTTCTTGCTTTAGACGCTGTAGGGTTTTCTTAATGAATGTGGAGGGGCCCGTATTGGGTGCATATATGTTCAGTATTGTGAAGTCTTCCTGGTGAATTGTACCTGTGATTAAAATGTAGTATCCATCCGTGTCTCTTATAATTTTCTTTGGTTTGAAGTCCACTTTGTCTGATAGCATAATGGCTACCCCTGCCTGTTTTCTGCTTCCATTAGCTTGTAGAATTGTTGACCAGCCTTTTATTTTTAGAGCGTGCCTATCTTTTGTGGTGAGATGGGTTTCCTGCAGGCAGCAGATTGATGGATTGTGATTTTTAATCCAAGTTTGTAATCTGTGTCTCTTGATCGGTGAGTTAATTCCATTAACATTTAGTGTTATAATGGTGAAACTATTTTTGATTCCAGACATTTATTATGTTTAGTAGTTTTTATAAGTATATTGCTTCGCTTTTAATGGTGTTATACTTGCCTTCTGCTCTCCTGGATATGCCTGTTTTTTTCTTCACACTTGAGTATCATTTCTAGCATTTTTTGAAGGCCTGGTTTGGTGGACATGTATCCCTTCAAGTTGTCTTTGTGCTGGAGATTTTTCTTTCTCCCTCGATCATGACTGATCGTTTTGCAGCGTAAATCAGCCTAGGTTGATATTTTTGCTCATTCAATACTTGAAGTATGTCTCTCCAAGCTATTCTTGCTTTTAGTGTTTCCATTGAGAAGTCATTTGTTATTTTAATAGGTTTACCTTTAAAAGTGACTTGTTTTTTCTCCTTTGAAGCTCTCAGCACCAGTTCTTTTCTTGAATGTGGAGTGTTTTGACTATTATTTACCATGGCGTGCTTCTGTTTTGGTCATATCTATTTGGGGTGCGGAATGCCTCTTGTATATGGATGCGCCTGTCTTTTTTTAGATGAGGAAAGTTTACCTTGATGATCATTTGAAAAATTTCCTCAGGGGTGGTATTTTGAGATTCTTGCTCTGGTATTCCATGAATACGCATGTTGGGCTTCTTCAGGGTGTCCCATATCATTTGGATATTTCTCTCAAGCATCTTTTTGGCTTTAACAATCTCTTCCATTGAGCTGGTTAATACTCCCACTTTATCTTCAAGATCTGAAATTCTGTTTTCTGCTTTGTTAGTTCTGCTGATAAGACTCTCTGTGGAGTTCTGGGTTGAAGATAACTTGTCTTTTAGCTCAGTTTTAAACTCTGCTTGAGTCTGCTTTAACTGCTCTATGCCAGTTTTTGATTCTTGCACTGTTTTTCTCAACTCCTCCATGTGTCTGTTGTGTTCCTCTTCAAAGCAATTGATTCGATTATGTAATTCCTCCATGATTTCCTCTTTCATAGTATTGAACATGGTAATGATCATATTTTGAAGGTCGTTATCCTGGCTCAGGCTTTCTTGGCCATTTTCCATGGGTTTGTTCTGGTTGGAGTCTAACATTATGGGATTAATTCCTTCAGTGGGAGATTTGTTTACTTGAGTGTTGTTTCTCATGGATTTGCACTTAGACTTTGGCATTGTCATTTTAACTCTTAAGATCTTTTAATTTCTGTGCGTTTTTCACTAAACTGAATTATTTATCCTGGGGCTCTGGGGGTGGGCGGGGACCGACCTTACCTGGGTTGAAGCTGTGAGGCCTGGCTGGACCGAGTGCGCGCGTCCTGGGCGGAGGAGTGGAGGGGAAGGGGGATGGGGCGTTGGCGGGGCACTATTTAAACCCGGGCCACCCGAGGGCAGGGCCGGGCGCAGAGGGGGTGCCCTCTCCTCCTCCCAGGCCCTGCGCGCGGCTGGATGGTGGGAGGAGCTGGGTCCACTCGGGCGGCCTGGAGCTCTGGGGACGGGCGGGGAACCGAGCTTACCTGGTTTGTGGCGTGATGAGGCCCGTCTGGACTGCGCGCGCATCCTGGGCAGCGGAGTGGAGGGGAAGGGGAGATTGTAATAATTTAAATATGGGAAGTTCCACTGTTGGACAAGACATTCAAGATAGGACTGCTACATCTAGAAACTCACACCAGTGAGACTTGTCCTTCCTAGACCTACATAATGATTGATACACACATATCCCCATAGACTACTTAGGAGCTCAAGAAATATAAGAACCTACAGTGGAAACCTTGGAGACTAAACCCCATCAGCGAGTGAGCCAAAGAGAGGCAACTTGGTATGCCAGACGCCTGAACCCCCACAAGAGTAGACAAGCCAGAGTGAACCCATAGAATCATACAGGCTGGAGGGAAGGAAGGAATGAGAGGGACTGATGAAGGGAAGGGAGGGACTGGGAAGGAGGAGGAATGGAGGGAAGCAGGCATTAGTGCTAAATATGTTTGTAAAAGTAGAAAAACAAAAATTAATAAAAAAGTGACTGATAGAATTATACTTCACTGAATTCAAAATTGCTTGATTTTCTGAATACAATATAGAGAATAAAAAGGAAGGTCACAGACCAGGAAAAATTTTTTCACAATAGATGAGAAATCATTACCTAAAATAGCAAGTAGACAGTGTAATGAAAAGAAATGAGCAAATATATGTGAGCGGCGAATTCATGAAAGAAAATGTAGGATGGCTAGTAAGCGTGTGTAGAAGTGTTCACTATCAATCAATATTCCTTAGGGAAATGAAAATTCTTATCATGATGCTTTTCCGCATTTATGTTTTTTCTGTGTTCATAGGCACATGTATATGTTCGCTGCAACATGTGTGTGTAGATCAGAGCACAATTTGCATCATTCAACTTTTTTCTCCTATCAGGAGTTCTGGAAACATATGTTGGTGTTTAGATTTGAAAGCAAGCACATTAACCTCTGAGTCATCTTTCTGTCCCTGTGTCATGACATACCATGATGCACTTCTTAAAGTGTATGATGTTGTAGAATCTGATTGTATCAAGTGAACCAAAAATGAATCCTTGTTGAAAGATATTCTGCTCCTGCTTTTCTCGCTGTGCTCACACTGCTCCTGGCCTGGCCCTTTAGATGACTCCACCAAGGTGTGTTATACACTGACCAGCAGACGAGGTATGCATGGAGAACCTACATTAATCCACCATTCAGTTCCTCTGTAGCCTTCTGTAGCTTATTAGCCTTCATGTGCAGATATTACTTGGATTGTATAGTCTTCTTGATAATATGAGGACATGATTAAAATAAAATAACAATGTAAAACTCTTCACAAATATTCTGCAGGATGTTATATATTAAATTTTACACTTCGAAGTTAATTCAAAATGTCGAACTATTACTGGGTTTTAGGAAATATTTGTACTTAAGTTATTGTGGGACATGTGGCAATGATAAAATTGAGGAGATAGAAATGTTTATCATGATTTGAGCTTTGTACAACACATGCACTTGTATAAATAACATTTGGAATTTCAGAGATAGGTGTGTTTATGTGTCAACTAAAACAAATAAATAATAGAAACATAATATGGTTTTAATAATTTTCAATAATCTTAGGGCTAGAATAATGGTTATTAGAATATGACTGTTGCACTTACTCTTCTGCCACTGTGAGACAAGTCATGTACAACTTCTGGGGACAAAGGGAATTTATTTTGAGTAACATTTCCAGTGGGGAGACAAGTCACTTCCATCTTCATGGAGATAGAGCAAGCTCAGAGTGGAAGAGCAGACTATTGAAGCAGGATGGGGCTAATCATCCTTAAGTCCCACCCCCTATGACATCTATCCCTCCATCATGGCTCTATTTCCCAAAGTTGCAGCAACCTTCTCAAACATCAACATTAACTAAGGATGTAAACACATGTCCCTGTTGGGGACAACTCACATTTAAACCATGAAAAACACATAGAAAATTTCTGCCTCTCCATGAACTTAGTCTGACAGGGGTCATTCTCTGAGCCAATAGAGAAAGCTACATTTAACTTCCTTATTAGTGCTAACTGCTACAAACATGTTTATCTGCATTGCCATGGAAATTATGTGGGATTGTTGTTTCTGGTCTAATGTTTCAACACCTTCATAATTGCTAGCATCACAAATTCTAAAAATTTGTAAAGAATTGGCACCCAACTCATAGCACTACTAAATAAAGGCCCTGCCATCCCTAATGTGGTGGAATGGCATTGCAATGACAAAGGAAGTAACTGTCAAAGGATGTTATTGAAAACATCATGGAAAAAGATTTGACTGTTGATTTGCATTCATGAATTATTATGTAATTATTATATAACATTGGTCGGTGCAGAAGTGGAATCAGAGGAAAATGTATTATACAGTATTTGACCTCAGAATAACTAATTTCTACACAGGAATCAAAGGTAAACTGTTAACACAAGGAAATTTACCTATACCTTTAGAAAATATATAGAAGTACTACCGTTTGCTAGTCATTATTTGTTGTGGATGCTGGAGTTACTTAGCAATAAACAGTATAGAGAAACATTCTCAAAGAATGAATTTTTGTTAGTGGAGGTAAGATGAAGATTAAACAAATAATTAAAAATATTAAATCATTTAGATTATTATATTATCTAATCAATAGATAGTCTAGATTATCATTAGATAACCTAATTAGATAAAGCACACACATGGTATTTAGATTACAGAAAGAATAGAATTTTGGCTGAGTCGTCAGCCATGACCCCTCTGGGGAAGTGCTGTTGCATGAAGTCAACCAAGAGATGAGAGAGTGATGCTGGTGTCCACAAAGAAAGATCTAAAAGTAAGAGATCAAAGCAACAGTCCCAGAGAGGTACAAAGAGATACACTTTAGGCAGCAGTTGGGAGATCTGTGCAGAATGGAGTAAGTTGTAAGCAAACTATAGGAGATGTTGTTAAAGGTATCAAATATTGAGTTATGTGCTGGTTAGTGTTGCTTATCAACTTGACACTTAGAAGGGGGCCTCCAATCACACCTATGAGGGATTATCTGGACTACCATTAGCCTTTGGAAATGCCTGTCAGAGATTATCTCGACTGCATTAACTAAAGTGGGAAGACCCATTTTAATTGTGCTTGGGGCTACTGCTTGGATTAAGGATCCTGAACTTTATGTAGAAGAGAAGGCAAGCTGAGCACAGTATTCATCTCTCTGCTTCTGACTTTTGGTGCAATGTGACCAGTTGCTTCAAACTATTGCTACCTAGACTTCCCCACAATAATGGATGATACTCTGAGTTGTAAACCAGAATCAACCCTTTCTCCATTAAGATCCTTTAGTTATAGTATTTTATCATGTCAAAAGGAAAAGAAACCAATACAAGTGCTTACAGAGTTGTGTTGGTTTGTACACTGAGTTTGGCTTTTATTCCAGAAAAGAAGCCCTTAGAAAATTTGGGCCAAAGATTTGTTTAGGACGTTTCATTTTTTCTGGTTAGATTTTGTTTTGTTTTCTGCATTAAGGTCATTTTGACTGACATGTCCTTCTGCTACAGAATCTGTAGAGTTATAAAGCATTTGCTGCAATTTGTAGCTTGAATTGTAAGAATCATGGAAGTCTATGTTTAGAAGAAATCAGTGCATGCCAGAGAATCCAAGGACAGTGTGGATGTGACCTGGGTAAGAGACGAGGAGAGGCCAAGCAAAGACAATCATGCAAGTTAAAGGGAAATAGAGCTGGAACAGAAGAGTCCATTATGAAAAGCCTTATATTTGTCCATGGCCAATCATTGTGGCATCGTAATTCACAAACTATCCTATCTTTCATGGGGGGGGGGTTGAAATATGTTTTACATGTTCAGAATTATGAAGAGACTACATTGATTGAAGTAAGGAGGAAAGACACAGAAAGAAGTACAGATAAGTTAGGTTAAACATTGGCAACCCCTAGCTATGCTCAAGGCATAGCTGCAGTATTTGAATGTGAGAATGTATACTAACCCAAAGTTACTGGATATTATTAATCATGTCCCTGGTATAGAATTCTGTTAAAGAATATCTTATGTCATAAAATTTTTTGTTGCTGCCAATAGCAATAACCCAATGCAAAAAGCATGTCAATTTTATTCCACCCAGAAGAGCCTTTAGTTGGGGATATAAAATTCCTCCAGAGGTTGGAGCTATGGGAAGACAAAGACAGACTAATGTTCTACAAACCCATTTCGCCTTTGTGAGCTCACAGGAAACAGTCATTTTCAAACCTCTTTTTTGTAGAACCTGACTTGTATTGGCCAACAGAATAGGGTATGAAGTGATGTATGTAGTGTATAGACCTGTTATCTAAAAATCCACAAGCGAGTTTGGGCTCACATCCCTCTTCTGTCCATATGGCTGTAGATAATCCTCCAGAGAATCGAGTGTTGTGTGATAGAAAAAGCTTAGTACCCTAAGTCACTTGGAAGACTCCAGAGAAGTTCACACTCTGCTTCAGCCTGCTGTGTAAGCAGGAGATACGTGTGCATTTAAGCTACAGATTACTTGAGAGTTGTCAAAGCAGGTGTTAATGACCCTAACTTGCTACCTCCCCATTTTTCCCAGTTGGGAGCAATTTCTAGGTCCTCATCAGGAAATGTAAATGCTAGTCTACAAACAAAAAGATTATAAGAACTAAAGAATCCATCTAATTCTATAGTGATTCCATATTTGAACACACAATTTGACTTCTTTTGGAAATATCCATGATTTTAAGCTGTTGCTTCCAATATAATTTGCAGATTACCTTGAATCTTCATACTAAATGTTTTAAATAACACATGGTTTATTTTTCCATTAATGAACTATTGATCCAGATTCAGGATATTTATTAAATTCTTATGTATTTCTGTGTCAAATATCTCTTTTGACAAAATCTGTCCAAGACTAAGAGCTCAGAGAGGCTCACAGAAATAATACTGATAAACTCAGTTTTTAATTTAATATGGTTTAGTATAGCATAGGAAAGGTATTCAAAATATAGTTCTCCAATGATACATAACTGTTTTTACTAGAAATTCTCAGAAATAACTTAAAAAGGTCTTCTAACCTGAAACCTTTATGGCAAGTTTTGAGTCTGTACATGAACAAAAGCTTTAAAACTCTATTGAGATTAGTAAAGTTTTGTGACATCTATTTGTGCTCTCTTTCTATATGCAATGGAATTGACAGCTGAATTCACTGTTGGACTTTCAGGAAAATATTCTAAGTAAATACTTGCAATATATAAATGTATGTAGTTGCATGACCTGATGGCCTAAACTGACTTGGGTCCCTCCTTTCCTTGCTTGTGTAATGAAGTCCTGACTGTCTATTATTGGAAGATTGGTTGAGTTGTGGGGCACCTTCACAAGTGTACTAGTGGTTTTAGATGAGATCTGCTTTTCCTTTCTTTCTCCTTCTATCTTATCTGACAAGTGAAGATATAATATGAAGGATATAGTATGCAGGTCTGGAAACAAACATGAACCTTCACCAAAAGTCAGCTCCATTATATTTTGTTCTTCCACTCTCTAGTATTTGTCAAAATGAATTCTCCTTGAAGCCACTCAGCACATAGTATTTTGCTGCAGCAGCTCCAACTAAGACAGGCACTGTGTTAAGTGCTCAGCATATGCAATACCATGTTCTTGTAAGATCTTTATCAGCTAACACTTAACGTTACCCCAAATTTATAGTTGAAGCTTAGAGGAAAGAAACTTAAATGATTCAGCTAGAATCATAGAGTGAGTAAGTTCCAGGGGTAGGGAATACTTGTCACATGCAAAGGTTGCTTAAACCCTTTGTCTTCAATATGTGCAACTTTTAATTTCTCTATATCACACTCATGAATCAGTTAGGTAATCATATTTGTTACATCTGTTAATATGCAAGTGCATTTCATGCTGCTTAGTAGAAATGTTCTTCCTGTGTTATTATATGAAAATGTGTATAATACAGGGTTTTCATTAACCCCTAGCTTTAACTTACTAATGATTCTATATAGGCTCTAGACTTCTACTTACAGTAGTAATTTTGCATCAGAACTTATTACCACTGCATGACACGAAGAAGTCTATCAAATTCTTCTAATTATCTGTAAACATCAACTTGTGTATCTTTTAATTTGAAATTTGTTAAGCAGAAGTAATCTTCCCTATAAGAATGATTACAATTTGTTCAATTCTCTACTTTCTTTAGTTCTCTATTAAAATTCTCCAATCTCCTAAGGTTGAAACCTCAAAGTGACCCTTACCAGCTCCATTTCCTCCAGGTCTATAAGTCGCCAAACGTTCACATGTTCTCTAAGAGAAGTGGCTGACATTCCTGAATTACCAACAGCTTAAAAACAGCAAAAGTGTCTTTCTTTCTTCACTCCAATGGTGATCTTTTCCTTACTGAATAAATTTTGAGTAATATTTTTGATTTGTCTTAATCTGGTCATCCATCAGACCTGTTGTTCCTGGGATCCAATGCAACCATAGAAACACGTAAGAAACTGAGAATTTAGGAAAATTAAGACAAGAAAGTCAGAAATGGGGCCATTAGTCCCTGACTCTATTCCCAGCACAATTCAAAATGTCTGTATATGACACCTAGTATGTTACTTGCAATAGGAGGGTTAGTTTAACAGTCTTTGAAATCTAGCTATTAGTAGACATCATATTGAAAGTTTGGAAAACAAACCTGATGCTGTCACCAATCAGTCTGTCAGAGCATGGTCCACTTTCTGCAGTGAGATCACCTTCCATACTTAATATTTTCCATCTCCTATTTGAGTTTCTCTATTGCTATTCTTCCCCTCTGTGATTCTCAGCATCGATGGAGATAGCTCAGAAGCAGATACGACAGGGATTTGCTTCTGTGCTCTCAGGCAGGATGTAATTAAATTCACTCAGTGGACAAGGAAGAAAGAAAAATTCATCTAGTGATCCTTCCTTTAAACTGAATTTCCAGACTCTGATCATCACAGGTAATTGGAGGGTGCTCTCCCCTGTCAAATCAGCCTCCAGGGTGCAAAGTCTGAACCAGTGAATTGAATTTGACATCTGTATTTTCCTTCTCTAAAAGTGCGGCTCAGGAAAACTTATGATCTAGGATTTTACTTTTATATAAAATTAGATTTGATTTCACTGTACACAATGTACACAATGTACACAAACTTTATAGAACATAACTACAACCAAAATTCGGATTATTAGAAAGGTAGTAATTGAATTAGAATTTATGTGCTTATTAGTTATTCATTTGATAATAGGTTGGTTTTCAAATAATGCTTTTATTCACGTCATGATGACTGTTAAAACCACTGTGAATCCATTTTAGCTTGGTTCTATTAAGTAAACTAAATCAATTTGGTTAATCATTATATTTTGGAAGAATATTGTGGCAGCTTAGGATGTCTTGGTAGCTAGAGAACAAACAGAAACCTAGACCATTATCCTTGGTTTTCAGGAAACAGGAAGATCAACTTTTAGTAAATTAGGCCATTATTATATCTCTATTTGTGACATTGCAGCTAGCATGCATATCGCCTATAAATGCATGGACAAATGGTTTAGGGGGAAGAAGGAATTTTATTTTACTTATGATTGATTATAGTTCTTAATTCAACTTGTCAGGAAAGGCCACACCAACACAAGGGGCTGAGGGAACTGGCCACACCTACATCCACATGGCTACTGAGAGAGGGCCAAACTTCCCTTGCCAGTCGACATGCCTATCCAAGTATGGCAAAAGATGCCAACTTCTTAACAAGATCTCTCCATTTTTCCCACCTGCCCAGGGAATGTTCTTATCCATCATGGAGTAGGTTTCCTCTCCACCCCTATCAATTAGATAATCTCATGCACACTTATTTAGGGTTTAACACAAAAATTAATACTTTACAAATGTGCCTGTATCTTACTCTTCAGTTGTTAAGTTGACATCTGTACCTAATTATTTTTTAATGTTTATTTATTTATTTTTCCCAATCATACAAACTTAATAGGTACCCCGGTCCCCTCCCTCCCTCCCTCCTCTCTCCAGTCCCCTTGCACCCTCCCCCTTTTTTCCCCTTCCTTTCACCCCCCTCCCTCCTTATGACAGGTGCCTATCTCAATCTTCATTGCAAATAAATAACATTTGACTTGTAATTTTGTTTTATTTAAGTCTCTCCAGATTTCTGGAAGGGAGCTTCTAGTTTACTGAACCTAACTTCTGTTTCCATAGCCTGGCAGCAAGGAGGATGGACAGCCTTCCAAAATCTAGGTAATGAGAGGAGCTACTCAGTCTGAGGAAAGGGACTGGTGTCCTCTACAGCCCACACTGTGAAGATTACTCCAGCTTAGTTTAATAATTTGGAAAAATATGTTCTCATTATTATCATAATTATCATAATTAACATTTTAGGCAATTACTTGCATGCTAGACTCAATGTTATCCTGTTTCATTTTTCCACAAATCTTAGGAGGTATTTACCGCTAAATATCCTTTTATTGGTAGAGGAAACAATGTTTAGGAAGTGTGAATGCTGAGGATTACATACGTCAAAAAATGGCAAAACAGTGTCATGCCTCAAGCTGTTCAATTCCAAACAATCTAAGCCCTGTGCATATACACAGGATTAATCTCTGTCACTATTGGATAATTTTATAGATTTTACAATATACTGCACACATAACTGATGTTTACTGAGCACTCTATTGATTAGAACTGCTCTAGCATGCTATTGGTACTTTATGAATACTTTTAGAATGAAAAATGAATGTACATTACAGTTTGATTAAAAGGTTAGTGTGTCAAGAGCAGAGATCCCCCGTTCTGAGCATTATTATGAGCTAGTGAGTCCATGAATCAAAGAGAATCATTTTCAGGTTATAATCAAATTACCCATATTCTCAATCATAAGATGAACAATATACTTAAAGGCTGCTTATCTCTACAACTTATTTTCAAATAGTAACAATATTTGATGAAATGCTATTTTGGGGTGAGATTATATATGTGTGCCTTAATTCAAACTTTTTGGATACTATTTTAATGGTCTTCCAGGTGATTTTCCAAATATGTAAGATACTCAGAGGTTAGCATTATATTATCTATGTAGCATAACCTTTTTAAAGAAAGTTGGGATATTTAAAGATAAAGCATCAGCAGGTCTTGGAATTCAGCAGTTAGTGGATATTAAAAAAACGCAAAGTCCAAGAAGCCATGAAGAGGTCTCCACTTTTGTTCATTGGTCCATCAAAAGATCAATTTTGGGTACAGCAGCATGGTAGGATAAATAAACAAACAAGCAATTAATAAAATAAACATCTTACTTACTGTTTGTAATCTATGATCATTCTCCATTGGCTGTCCTGCTTTCTGACATCCTGCTCTAGAAATATTGCTATGCTTTCCCTTGCCACTGATGGATTTTTGTGGAGTCAGCTTTAACTATTCAGTTGTGTCAAGAAAAGAGAAAAGAAACCTTGGTTTTGCTTGCCTTGGCTGTGCCTGGCACCTGCTCTCCAGGCAAGCCAAAATTGTATCTCCATTGGCAACTGCGACTTCTGAAAGAGGCCATGAACTAGAACAATCTTAAATGCTCAGAATATTGTCTTGCACAAGAGAAACGTACATAGCATACTTTGAGGAAATAATTCCCCACCCCTAGAACAAAATTAAGCTTCAAGTTTGCCACTGCCTGACACTTTCGCTTCTGTGCTTAACCTGCTCAGGCTTAAATCCTTTCCAAATCTTTCCAAGTGTTCTAGAAGCAAATTAGCAAGATATCTGGCTCTGTCAATTTATTTAGTGCAGTAATGTCGAATTGACTCAGATCTTGCCTTGTTTACCTTTGCGTGATGGAGACATAACCCTGTTAGCTGTTTCTTCCCCCCCCCCCCAAACTAAATGCTTTAGAACGTGACAAAGCTGATCTCCACAATGGACTAGATCAGCCGATGCATCTCCTACTTACCCCCCATCGTATAGTTCAGTAAAGCCACTAGAAATTCATACCATTCCGAGTTTGAATCTGAATTAAGTACTTTTGTAATTGTTTCGCAAAAACAGTTGTCAGGACCTTTGAACCGGGCAATGGAAGAATTCATAAAGAATTCCTCGACTTTCAATGGCTCATCTTTAATTTCTTGGAGCTCCCCAATCAACTTACCAATCACTTTACCAAAGAGACTCCTTTTCCTGGGAATTATTCATTATTTATATAACTTCAATGAAGGGTTCCGAAAGTCTTATAACTTTTGTGAGATTCCTGTTCCTCGAAAGATCTTCAGATTCACAAGTAATACACCTCCCTTTTCCCTCCAGGATGAAATGTTTTCATTTGAAGGAAATAAGTAGACAATAGAAATGTCTCAGACACAGCATATAAGCCTCTAAATGCTGTTCAGTTATATTTAGGACATATTTCCACCCTGAACTCCAACAATAACCAGTAATCGAATGCAGGAAATTTTTTCAAAGGACAGTATTCCTAAATTATATTGTTAATTGCATCACCAATGATAGGTATTGGGCCAGGATGAGCACTTTGATTTGCATTATATGTTGGGTACAATCTACCTTCAAATCTATAGATTATAAATTAGTGTTAAAGTTATGAAATAGTTCAAGATTTCCTCTGAACTCTTTCATTCACCTGATTTCTCATCATCTTCATTTAGTAATGTTATTTCACAGATGAGTCAACTAAGGTCAAACCAATTAATTGCATCTTAAAACCAGGACAAATGAAGCATGATTTGATTCAAGTCTCTGGAACCAGTGTTTATCATTTGCTAATTGTTGTTAACATAATATTCATTCAAGATAATGTCCATCACCAAACCCAATTTTGAACTTTGAAGATTTGTATAAAGTAGAAAAAAATTAGTCTCTCACTGAGTAGTACCATGGAAATTTAGCTTAATGATTTTTATGTCACATGTTCTTGTCTTCCACACACTAATAAATAGAGTACATTGGAAAGGCTGTAGGGTGAATTGTTTTGCTTGATGCACTAATAGTATGTATGCATACTCCCAGCATATTAAGCTGGGAGTAAGTCTAGCAGCTATTTTTTAAGAAAGTTGAAAAGTTTTCATTTCCAGATGCTAGCAATGTTCTGACATTTACTTTCTGACTACCATTAGGAAATTTGTCAGTACAAATCTGTTGTCAAATATAAAATTTAGCCTAATGGTAGCATCTGCTAATACTAATACTTAAGTTACAATTATAGTAGTTTTTCAATAAATACCACCCATTAATACCAGTCAAAATATTTTACATATTCTCTCTCATTTGTTCCCCAAATGACATCAGAAATCAGTAAGGATGATCATTTCTGTTCTCAGGTTTAAAAAAGAAATTGACAAGAGTAACAACTTTATGTTTATTATGAATAAGGAGATCCACTGGAGTATTTCAAAAACATTTATCTTCATAATGAAATTGAGTTGAGTATGAAATTTTAAATTGTTATGTATTATTTTTAAGTCATTGGGCATTCCATTCCAGCTCTGTAAGCCCAACTTTACTTGTCTAAACAATACAGAATATAATGCTCACCTGCATGTTTGTTGCGGGAGTTAAAACTGAAGTTAAAAGACAGAGCACCCAGCATCAGGACCTGGGAGGGATTGTCTTGCTTTGTCACTTTTCTTTTAAAGGCTGCTTTTGGATTATTTCAGAATAGGTCAGTTTCTATTAAGCAACTGCAGCCAAATGGCATTATTGCGATTTAAAGTAATATATACAATAAATAATTTAGTACTATTGACAGGGGTTATCACATTCAGAAAAGGGAACTTCATGAGTGTTTATTGGCAAAAATATCACATATTTGTAATCGTCCATCAATATATTTTGTATCTAATTGAATATTGTATTAGAGATGATAAATAGATATCCACGTATACAGTTTTTGAGCTTTGCATTTTATAGTTTGCACAGAAAGTTTACACAGCACAATTATTCATTATTTTAATTTTTCTACATCATTTCAATTACAATGCTTATTATAAGAAATGTGGTTCTCATTTAGCTACTTGTTATTTTTAATTGGAAGCAAAAATCTTAAACTAATGTTTTGTATAACATATCTTCAGACTATTGAATAATAAGTCTAGTAATTCTTAAATTTTCAGATGTGAGGAACTCCAATTTCACAAAAATCTCAGACTTATTTAGTGATCTCCTGCATGTAAACTGTTCTATATGACCAAAAACAGTAACAAGTTTTCAGTGACCTAGTGCTTCTTGTGTATGTGACTTCCACGCGTGTTTCAAATTCTCATAGATTTATGAAGAAATATTACTTTCCTTGTTTTCAAAATGAGGTAACTTCAAACATAGAATCATTCAATTCTTCCTGTGAGATACAAGTAGGGCTTCAGAATAAGGTGACAACTCCACTATGTCCTTAAACTTTATAATGGAAAATAGAGTTGGAAAACTGTCTGTCTTCAAAAAAAAAAAAAAATCACAAAACGTAGTTACAATGGAACTCATGAAAAAGAATGGTGGCACTAGTTTTGGCCAGTGAAAACCAAGTGGAAAGAATCTCATCTAGGAGTTTGGTCTTGGCATAGATAGACAGCTATAATAATCACATAGCTTTTGTCTCACACTTTCAGATATCTAAATCACAAGGCTTTCTGTTTCAGTGTATTTCATTTTTGCATCTTATGAAAGTCCCTCAAAGTACTCTAATATGAATGAAAGAGGTATTCTTTCATTCCACCAGAGGGCTGCCAACTAAGCTGCTCATGATATTTGTTATTTAAATACAAAATTTGGTGTCCAGGATGAATTCATATTAAGTTCCTGAAAGGCAGCTCTTTCTGTAGCAACTGTGATCATTAGCACTGCAGTATGAACAGTAAGAGGGTACCTTTACTTATCCATCACATTCATAAAAGAAGGACAAAGACATCGGAAGCTGGTATCAGTTTAGGTAGGAGGGTGCAGCTCTAGGTTCCCACCACTGCTGTGCTACCTGAAACTGAATGTACATATACATTGTGAGGCATGAGGATGAATTATCTGTGTGCTGCCATCAGTCACAACAGCTTTTCCATGGATGATTCATTCCTAACTTGTCTCAACCCAAGTTTGGGCTAGTCTTGACACAAGCCCTTGATCACATAGCTCTTCTTTTAAATCATTAATCTTAATATAAATTCATAAATTGCATTTATTTCTCTGCCTGGCCTACTATATGTTTTATACTATGCAGTAAATCTACTTCACATATACCCATTCATTCATCATTACTGAGTCCACCCATAATTTATTGAGAGTAGTAAGCCTTGTTCTAAGCATAGGAAATACAATGATAAAAAAGGCCAATATGCACTTGATTTACAAAGAGTTGAATGTGTATTCTAAACTGATCTTCAAATCTGCCAATTAGTTTTAAATCTGAGAATGATACTCGAAGCTGTCCTCTGTTTTTTCATAAACACACACACACACACCCACATGCACACACACACACACATGCATTCATGCACACGCATACAAGGAAAATGTCCCATACTGCAATGAAGTATGAGCACATGCCCATGCAAAAAAAGTTAAAGATGAAGTATGGCTTGAGAGGTGCCTGATCCTGTCACAACATGTAGCAAACACTTGTTTCATCCACTGTATATAACTGGAATCCATTTGCTAAATGAATAAGGGATGAGTGGATAGATTCACAAAATAAATGAGAGCAGCTAAACATGCTTCTCTTCCTCATTTGAGCATTACTAAATTTTTACAATAACATTCACTAGATTTATAATAATATTCTTGAAAGTGGTCAACTCTTCCCTTATATTATCGTTTTACTCTGCCTTATTGTTAAAAAAACAAAAAACAATGGCAACAATCTGAAAAAAGTTTTAATATTTGGATTGACTGGACACAAATAATTAAATTCATTTTTAAATTATTGCTAATTTTGTCACTCTATAAGATTGAACGAGTTTGCTAAAAAACAAAAAAAAACAATTTAAAATTGCTATTATTTTGCATCTCATAATGAAAATAGCACATAAAAATTAGGAGACAAAAATCTTGTAGACCTTTTCTCTCACTTCTTTTTTTGAATATATTTATTTAATTTTGAAAGTTTTATACATAAATACAATGATTTTATGTGTTTTTACCCCTTACTACCCAAGCTTACCCCCTTCCTATTTGTCTTCATACTTTCTCTATTCCCGCCAGTCTCCCTTCTACTTCCAAGTCTTTTTCCATGTGCATACCAGTTATTCTCACTGCTATTGTGAGACAACACTCAAACTCAAACAATTTAAAGGGAAATTTCTTTGGCTATGGTTCCAGAGAGGAGATATAGTCTTCTATGATGAGAACGGCATGTCTGGCTAGCAGAAGTTGAAGGTGGCCTGAGTCACATCCGTTATGGAAGCTGAGAGAGCTAAACTGCATACTGCAATAGCAGACTCCTCTAGGAAGCAGGGAAGGACAATCCAACCTCAAGTCCCACTCCCTGCAACAAGCCTTCCTTTGGGAAGGTTCCACCTCCCAAAGTTGATACAACCTTCCCAAACATAAACCGAGAATTCAAACACATGAGCCTGTGTGGGACAACTCACATTCAAGCCATGACAATGTGTGACACCGATTTCATCTGAATACTTGCTGGGTCAATTTATTGTTAGGTAAATTTGTCTCATTTCTTGGACACATTTTCCTCATCTGTAGAATGAGTTCATTAGTCCTATTTCAGAGGTTTTGATATGATATGGCCTCTTGGATCATAAACTGATGCAAAGCAGAGCAAGTTAGTGAATGTCACGGGAGAATGAGGAACCAGTATTGTTACAGCGTCTTGCTTTTCAAGAGAGTGTTAAAAGCTGATTACACAAAATTTCCATAAAATTGTCCTTAGCTCAAGCAATCCATTTCAAAGGTCCAGTTTAGCCTGTAGGCTTCCTTCTATAGCTTTTGGGCTAACTTCTCTCTCAAGTCTCTGATGTTAGAACCTCTGACCTTGCCTTAGCACCATCTTACTTCCCTTTGCTAAGCATCTGATGAGCTTTGAAGTTCCTGTTCCCCAGAAGAAGGAAAGAACATGATTTGTGGGCTGTAAAACTAAATAATAATCACATACTGAGGGTTGTAGCCTATGCTAATTTTTCTAGAGGTTTCTCATTTCATTATATAATGCTAAGCTCAGGTGTCAGGATTAAATCCTATAAATCAAGGATCTAGTTGAAATAAAGGGGAAAAAGGGAGAAAAGGTGCAGTCCCTGTTTGCTTTCACTTTTCCTCAAGAGAAGGCTACAAACAGCTGGCAAGTTTGAGTTGGCACAGAACTCATGCCAGGTGGTGTCTGGCCCTTGGTGACCCTGAGAAATAACCCTTGAGCAAAGTAAATACTACTACAGGAAGTCCAATTCTTTGGCATGCCAGCATGCCAGCTAATTAATATGCCCACTCTCTCCTACAGCTTAGTGGATGAGAAAAGAAGTTTCTATAAAATGGACCATTTTATTATGTGTACTCAGGCCTATAAAATTTGCCTAATGAGATGAATTCCCTGGGTCCTCTCAAGCTTCTGTCACTGAGCCTATTGCTTAGAAGTTGAGGTTTTTTTGTTTGTTCGTTTCCTTGTTTTTCAGGGTAAAGATTTTATCTTTCTCACATTTATATTGCAAGCATCCAACAATCTGATCTGCAGTAAAGACCCTGTAGATGGCTTTTTATTACAGTAATGTGATCATCTCTGAGTGAGTCAATTAATAAATTACCTAATTTCCCTCTAGCATAAGCAACAGCAACAAAGGAATTGCCCAAAACTCTGTGAGTTATATTAAGACATCTGAAGCAAGACTATTCAGCCACAAAGAAGGAGGAAACTCACAGCTCCCTGAGGAACTAATGAGGGTCAATCCTGACAGAAGGAAGGGAAAATGTTTTCTTCAATAGTAGACTCACTAATATACAATTCATGTGCCAGCAAATGCTAAGACACACATCAAAGGCAACCATGAAATTCAGTGGGCCATTAATGCAAAAAGACAAGGAAGGGAATCATAGCCCTCCAAAGATACATGCAAATTTACAAGCAAAAGCTAACTAATAATTGCCTACTTTTGTATCTCCCTCTCTCCCTTCTTCTTTCCTTTCTTCCTCCCTTCTTTGCCCCCTTTCCCTCCCTCTCTCCTCCCTTCTTTCAATTCTTCCTCCCTCCTTTCCTTCCTTCCTTCCTTCCTTCCTTCCTTCCTTCCTTCCTTCCTTCCTTCCTTCCTTCCTTCCTTCCTTCCTTCCTGTTTCCTTCTTTTCTCTTTACTTCCTCTCTTGCCTTCCTACTTATCCTCACTTGGCAGGGAAGAAGTGTTATAATAAGAAGAGGAGATGGGATTGGGCATTAGGGTGTGAAAATACCATAAACTAGCTACAAACTTGTATAAAACATTGAATTAATAAAAAATAATATATAAGGGAAAAAAGAGCAGGGAGAGAGGAGATATAAACAGAAGATCAGTAAAGTTGATGGTCTCTTACATCATGACCACATGATCATACTCAGTCTTCTCCCTCTTGATTTCTTCTAATGATTCTAGAAAATAAAATTAAATTAACTATAATGTTATATACATTTTGATGCTGCTTGAATCTCACAGAGAATGCTTATTTAGAACGAAAATAAAAAAGGGTGTCAAATATAGTGATAGATGTCCATGATTCTTATATAAAAGAGGAGACGACGATGCCAAAGGGTGTTCACTTTAAGGCTAGCCTGACACATAGTCTGCTGAAAGAAACAGAGGGGTGGGGAGCAAGCAAGAAGTGACAGAAAGAAGAAAAGTAAAAATGAGAGAGAAGGAGAAGGAAAGTGAGGATAAGTAGGAAGGCAAGAGAGGAAGTAAAGAGAAAAGAAGGAAGAAGGAAAAAGGAAGGAAGGAAGGAAGGAAGGAAGGAAGGAAGGAAGGAAGGAAGGAAGGAAGGAAGGAAGGAAGGAAGGAAGGAAGAAAGGAAGGAAAGGAGGGAGGAAGAATTGAAAGAAGGGAGGAGAGAGGGAGGGAAAGGGGGCAAAGAAGGGAGGAAGAAAAGAAAGAAGAAGGGAGAGAGGGAAATACAAAAGTAGGCAATTATTGGTTAGCTTTTGCTTGTAAATTTGCATGTATCTTTGGAGGGCTATGATTCCATCACTGCTTTAGATGTTGAACCATCCCATTTTTCTCTATATACATCATACATGTGCCTCATCAAGTACTAGTCATCAGGTAGAACTAAGCAGTGCTTTGCCACATAATTTAGTTCTCAGAACTTTGGTATGCTGACAGAGGGTCAAGTCCTCAAAAGAAATCCCAGAATTTTGTGACTAGACAACAATTTTCTCCATGTCCTTTCATTAGATGCTGAAAAAATGTTAAACTCCTTATAGAGAACAACTAGTTTCCTTTATATATCTCATTATAAATCAGTTTCTGTTTTCTTTTGTGAAGATGAATATATGAAAGAATAACTTCTTTAAAAATATGATTTCATAATCTGAGAATAAACCTAGAATTTGGTGACATTATGTCTATCATTTTCTGATATGGTGTCACTTTCTTAGGGGTTTCCCTCATGATATTCCAAACTTTTTTCCAATTGTCAGAATTATCTGTCTATTCTTGAACTCTAGCTACATATCTGAAAATTTGGTTTCTACCTCTACCTCACACTTTCTATTTCTGCTACTGATTATCATAGAAGGCAGATGGGAGAAGCTACAGAAGGAGAAATACATAGTAACATTTTTCTATACACTTGGACTATAGTCTCTGTGATTACAGAGTCAGGATACAGCTTATTTTATTTATGACAGTATCCTATGTGAAAAGCAATGAATTAAAGCTGTGTAAAGTAACCTCATGCTGCTTCATATCTACCTCCTACTTCTCCTAGTAAGAACCTTCTTTTAAAATCAGTCTCCTTGCTTGCATGTCCTTTTGTACATAGTCTACTGATAAGAAGTGTGCATTATTGGAGCAGGCATCTTGTGTCGTAGGTGGTGTACCATTGAGACATACGACATGCCCTTTAATAGTCTCTCAGGGGGTGTGACAGAGACAGGTTCTTGCCTTTAAAGCTAAGATTCCTGCCCAGCGACTGTTGCCTTTGTTTCAACCACATGTCATTTCTGCAGTAGTGGAAGCATAAACTAGATGAGGAAAGAGCAAACACACAAAATAGAACTTCCTCTGTTTTCAACTTTTAGGGATTTGAATTTTCTACTGTTCAGTCAAGAAACAGAGGACTTGTCAGAGTTCTTAGATATCGTTCTGCCTATGCCTGATGAGCAACTCATTTTAGATTTCTTTGAGTTCACATCTGAAGATATTCAAAGAAAAGAGTTAATAAATGCATGCATAATTCAATGATGTTTTCAGTTCTAGTTGCTCTTAATCTACTTGTTACCTTCTTCTGTTCCAGTCCTCAACAAGTTGATAAAAAAAATCATTATATCCAAGGATTGCAACCATTTCTCATGGGAGAAATAAGAGAGTGTTGTGTGTAGTTCATCCTTGCTGGACCATATTTTCCCAAGTAGTTTTGTTAGTAAAATCATGTTAGATTTCTTTGAGGGATCAACTAGTGCACCCGAAAAAAAAACATTATGAATCATTGTGTTGATTAGTATTGCTTGAATGAAGGTTATTTTATAAAAGAATGACTTCTTGACTAATCTGATTTGACAGACTAAGGACTGGACTTGGTATTGGGTGACACTGTGGAGGAATTCTGTCACCTACCTGGCCTCATTGATACAATCAACCGCTGTTAGTTGTGCCAGTCACATGTCAAGTTCTGTGCTAAGCTACAAGGACAGCATGTGTGACCAGTGAACAATACATTTCCTCAGAAAATCCAAGCTGTACTAGCAACTAATGACAGACCATTAGCAGAGGTGTTAGAGAACAAAGCGGAACTTTAAGCCTAAGTTATAGGAATTTCTACAAACAGGCATTTTTTCCACACTGTTTAGTATGAAATGACACAACTAGCACTCACACATGAGAAAACAGAACAGAAGCATGTCTGGAGTGGGGGAAGGTCATGAACAGTTTGTGAGCATAAATTAGTCCTTAGTAGAAAATGTGTAGGCCATTGTATTCCAGGTATGTAGAATGCATAGAAGAAAGTATTTAATTTTATATATGCAAGAAGTCTGTATATATAATCATATATAAATAATGCACACACATATATATACATATGTGTATATATGTGTGTGTATATATATACATATATGAGTCTTCAAATTTGGAACAAATTCTTCAGTTACAATTTTGTTGCTAATTAAATTGAAGAAATTGAATGGTTTTAACAGTTTTAATTGACTAACAAAATCAGTTTTGTTCTTTAGAAAAGTTAACTTCTAAGTATCTATATTAAGAATATCTCAATAAATAGAGGACATGATTGGTGTCAGTAAACCCGCAAAAAGTGTGTATTTTAGTAAGTCAAGTAAGAAGTAATAAAGTGCTCTGGAATTATTATAATAAATTATTGTAATATACCATAAGAAAATACTATTCAGTCAGTTGACAACTGTGACATCTCTAGATGTACCAATATTGGAAGATCCACAGTACAATTTTGAAGGCAAGTTATGGAAACGAATATAAGATATACCAGCATTTATGACATGGCATCTATATGCTTACATAAGCATATGTAAATGCAATTAACAAATCTTAGAAAAATTATAGGATTAAATATTGAATGTCCTTCTTAAGGATAGTATAACTAATGAGAAATGTTGAGGGCTTAGAAGCAGGACATACATAGAGCAGAGAGTAAGAGCAAGACAGGGAGAGCTAGGGAGGGAGGGAAATATGAAGAGAGAGAAAACTAAAGAAAGAGAGAGAAGCTGGACAGACATAGAGAGATTTATTTTATTTTATAATGTTTTAAAAAATTCCAAATTATTGTGATAGGAGCAGGTCACTAGAAGAAAGGAAAGTTGAGGAATAGATGGAAAATATTCCTAGTTACATGAAGTGTAGAATAGATTCAATGCTTACCAGATATTAGAACTGATATGACTCAGGGAATATCTGAAAATTCAAGTAGATTTAGATTTCAAAAGTTATGGAACATTCTGTTTATAGGGATGGGCTCCAACTAATTTTTTTCAACCCTGCTACTGCTGCCAAGTATTTGAAACAGGAGAACTAATTCACTGTGCAGTTCCTGATTTCTTCATCCCATACTGCAAATCTCATCATTTTAGAGATGAACCAAGTCTGTGTTTCCATTGTACTGAATACAGCACCTGGCAAAATATTCCTGTGAGGGATTTCTCACTTACATGACATTATGAACACTGGAAAAAATACAGAACTATAAGATGATTAGTGGTAGAATCTCTAAGAACAGCAAAAATTAAAACATACCCAGGAACTCAACAAAGAGTCTGATATCTAAAGAACAGCTAACAAATCAATTATATATGCCTGTTCGACTTTCAAAACTTGCCTTGAATCTGAATATAATTCACCTTCTCTACTGCTGTTGCCCTAAAAAATGCCACCAATATCTTTGCCTCAATCTATTGTTTTTGACCTATTAACATCTTTCTGCCTACTAATTCCATTTTTATTTTAATTTTTCTTTGTTAATTTTGTTCTTTAATGAACTTATACATATATATGCATTTTGACTAATCTCTTCCACCATATTCTTATCTCTCTTCAATACTTATCAATACTATGTTTCCCTTCCAGTTTCACTCTTTAATTCATGACTTTTGGGTTGCTTTCTTATACAATTAGTGTGAGTAGGGCCATCATTGTCACAAATGGAACGTGCTGTGATCACCAGTGGGTACAAATATGAAAGCAGCTACTCTCTCCTTGAATCAGCAGCAACAAGGAGGTAAGCAGTGAGGAATAGAGCCCCCAAGTTCCTCTGATTCTTCATAACCATCAACTCATTTCTCACTTTTTAATAAATGTGTTCCTAACCTATCACTTCTTAAATGAAACTGCAGATTCATCCTTTATCTTTCCCTAATACTTGTGGAAACTATTAGGTACCCAGTCCATTAGCGATGCTATTCTGTATGCTGTCAAATATATTCAGATCCTACCTAGAATAAGTCACTCTCATCTGTCAGCATTATATCAGGGAATTCCCTAAGTTTTCCTTTTCTCCTACTTTCCTTCCATTTTTGTAGACAAGTGAATCTTGAGAAATATTTTTGTTTATTTATTTTAGAGAGAAAGAATGATGGACAATTTTCAGAACTCAGCTGTCTCTTTCTGACATTTTGATTCTGGAAATTGATTGCAGGTCACTAGGATTCTGCCTAGATACCTTTACCAAATGAGCCATCTCACCAGCCCAGAAAAATAAAGTTATTAAAAGGAAAACCAGAAAATACTCTGAATCTATAAATTATGTGGCCCATGTATGTTTCTATAGCCAGACATCTTAGTCTTCTCCCCTTCTTTCACTTCCTAAAGAACACACTACAAATAGACACATTTTTTACTCGAAAAGGTCTCCACTTCTTCCATTCTTCATATTTTGAACAAACAAAGTAAGACAGGTTATTACTAATAACATTGTTATTGCACAAGTTTCACTAACAGAACATACATATCCAATTAACCTTTTTCCCCTTGATCACCAGTCACAATGCTTTCATGGACAATCTAACTTCAATAGATGCTTATGAACTAAAATTTAATATTACATTCCATAATTTCCAAACAGATGCTTCTGAACAGCATATGCTTTGAGACTGGAAGTGGCAATAAGTAAGATGAGGCCAGATAGTAGAGGATGTACAATTTAGGAAGCATAAGACATATTGAGGATTTCTGAGCCCAGAAAGTGTAGCAATGTCAGAGAGGACTCTCAAGACATTAATCCCACTTATTTCTCAGTGTTGCTTCTGGTTGTGAGTCTGACAAGTTCTTCTAACCACTCAGTATCCATGAATCGTCTATGGTGAGCTGCATCTCAAAGCTAATTCCTAATTTTTTTCCTAACAGGTTCTCTGACTCTGAGAACACATCATGTTCAAGATTCCAAAATGGGATTTGTGATCAATGCAATCTATTCCATGGCCTATGGGCTCCACAACATGCAGATGTCTCTCTGCCCAGGCTATGCAGGGCTCTGTGATGCTATGAAGCCGATTGATGGGAGGAAACTGTTGGACTCACTGATGAAAACCAACTTCACTGGAGTTTCTGGAGATATGATCTTGTTTGATGAAAATGGAGACTCTCCGGGAAGGTACTGTTACAATGCTCATCATTATTGACAAATAACACCCAAGCAATAACTGCTCCCAGTCTTGAGGATCAGCTTCTTTACTTAGCAGTTATTTGAAATTCCTAGCCACGTTTGTTGAAAGCTCATATTCCAAAGTAAGCTCTGAGAAATGAAGAGGCAAATCCTTGTTCCCCGTGGCAAAGGAAAAGCATCGATATTGATATCCAACATGTGCTTTGGATCCAAATTGTAAAATCATGACCACCTTCAGAGATTTGACTTAGTGGCCTCAGTATATCACAGATAAACACAAGTATCTCCAGTTCCCTGTAATCTGTCATCTTCTTGTGTCATTAAATTATGCTGAAACAGGAACAATTCAATTGAAACAAAGTAGAGTTGATTTTATATTGTTTGCTTTGCCCACAGCGAATTGCATGTTGTATTTTCTTTAGTTATCATCCACCAGACACAGTCTTCCTCACTGAGTATTAAATTGGACTTTCCTCTGAAATTTTCCTGTTTATTATTTATGTGACTAAAAACACGAAAAAAATATAAAACTTGTAATTGTAGGTCAATATTATTACCCAGTGTTCCTCGGAGTAACAGAATTAGTAGAATGAATATAAATTTTATTATTGAATGAATATAAATATTATATATATATATATATATGGAACTTACTGGATTGGCTTTCTTGATATAGTCTAAGTAGTCCAAATATAGCTGTCTCACACTGCAATGGTTGGAAGCTTAGTAGCTGCTCAGTCCATGAGGACAGATGTCTCAGCAGTTTTGGTACATAACTGAAGGCCTAAGGGATTCTTCAAAAGTCATTGGTTTTCAGTTCATATATGAAGACCCAGGCAGCTGTGATCTAATAACTGCAAAGAATGGCAGCAGCAGTTAGACCCCTACAGAGAAGATAAGCTTGCTAGTGCAACAGGAATGCAACCAAGCAAAAAGCAAGACTTTTTTATATTAGAATTGTCTGAACCGCCGTTAGATGGTACTACCCACATTCAGAATGGGTCTTCCCACTTTGAATAACTAAATGACTAAGAGCATCTGTTGTAGATTAACCACCACATTGAACCTTACAGAAACCTTTAGGTATTGAAAACTAAGCCGAATTCTCCTCTACCTCAAAGTCTTAAGTGACAATAATCCAAATACTATTAGCACATCAATAATAGTTCATTAAATACAAATAACAGGTTATATCTTCCCTCTCTCTTGCAAAAAAAAAAAATTGGGGTCTTTGGTTCTTTTGAAAAACTCAGAACATTTTTCTAGCAGCTTATGTTTAATAGCTGTGCTTAGAGAAAGTATTGGCCCATTCTGTTGGTAACTGACCCTGCCAAGGCAGCATCTCCTGAACCCCTCTACAACTCTCAGCCCATGTACCCTCACTTTCTTTCTGCCAGCAGTCTCGCTTTATCCTGAGGTAAGCTGGAGCTAATCTTTGGTGCAGCGGCCACCTCTCTTGGGCTCCACTGCTAAGTGGCAGCCTGTTGAAAGTCACTCTTCCAAGTTAAAACCTGGGTGCTTCCTCTGTCCTGGAGACTTGAAGCAGCCAGGCTGTTTGCCAGGATAAGTTGGCTTTATTACATACTTTGAGACTATTCAGTATCCATTGGAGGAAGATTATATTTTTCTCTCAGACCAAAGGAAGCTTCTGAAGTGTTGTAAGTCTTTTTGGTGCTTAGTCTTCAGGTTTAGCACTAGGCTTAAGCTCTGTTCTCTAGGAATGGATTGTTTTGCTTATATACAAACCACTAGAACACAGACATTAGCGTGGTAGCTGCTAATAGATTAATGACTGTAGATCCACCAGCTCAAGTGTTTTCCTGACATGTGCCCAGGTCTGTTCCACAAATCAGATGAGGAAGAACTATCTCAGGTGGCTTAGCTCCATTCCAGTGGAAAACAATGAATTAGGTAAAATATATATCTATCACTATGTCATTCACCATCCTGCAAATATGCTGTGATGGGGGGACTCAAGATTGTCATTCATTACAAACATCTTTTTTCTTTCTTTGAATAAGAATACCTTCAAACTCTGATGAAATTCTACATATTCCTTTAAGAACAATTTGCCTGAGATTTTGTAAACAAATCTTAAGAATTAATGGTTGTTTGAAAAGTATGCTCGGACTATTAAGTTTACTTGTTACATTGAAACATTACTAAGTTAACCAGAATTACACTGGAACCTAAAGTCTTGGAGCTAACCTAGGAAATGGTAATTTGAATCAGTTTGTTTTGCAATGAACCTGCTTAATATACATAACATACATACACACACACGCACACACAGACACACACACACATATAATAGTTCCATTATAATTATAATACATAATTATATACACAATATGTGTATATACACATAATTGTATACACATTATGTGTACGCACATGTGTACACACACAAATGTATCATATAGATGTACATGTACACACACATGAACACATGTATATATTCAGATAGATGGACAACACAGTGAAACCCAGTCTCCAAAAAATACTTAGTAATTAATGAACGTGTGTTCTGACCACTTAGCTTTTTATCTTCTAAGACATGCAATATTTATTGCTATCTTTTGTGACTTTAGAAGTTCAGAGTTATCAAAGTTAAATGACAAACTAAAGATATAGTCTAGAAAATAAGAACTAAGATTCTGACTAAATAGCCTGAGCTTCGGCTCTTCACTTTATATAATGTCATCATTACAATCAATCAACTAAGATTAAACTGAAAGACATGTATTTGCAGGAATTATGTTCTTATGTAGAAAAAGTTGCAGCTATGTTGGATCTGAGAAATTCCCAGCTGGGAATTAATTAGATGAGCCTAAGGTAGTGAGAGATTTTAGTAATCAAGGGAATCCTGAGAAGGTCCCAGATAGAGGACGGAGAGATGACAGTCTCTTAATTACTCTTCATTTTGCTGTGAGGAAATGTCTGAGAAGAATCATCCAGAAGGAGGAATGATTCATTTTGGCTCATGATGTGAGGGTTTGATCCATGAAGACAGAGATGGCACAGTGGCATATCAACTTGCCATTGTGACATCAGGTGCAAGAGGATCTATTCGGTCCACAGCTGCAGTGACCCCCAAGCACTACTTGACTGAACCTGAGTTGCTTCAGAAGGAAACCTCAGAAGCTGTCTATCCAGACACATTCTTATATAAGGAACTTTTTCAACGAATCATCACTATTATATCCTGGGTGGGGTTGCACTTTTTAAAGCATCTTTTAAATTGGCCAAATGCAAAGTCTGCACTTTCTCTAACAGAGCTAATGTCTTTCAGGTCATAGCCATTTTTGCCAAACTCACTTTTTTCTCTCTCTCTGCAACATTAAATATATGTGTCTTAGTCATTTCCTCACCATATCTTTCTGCTCTCAGTCACTGTGGCTGTGACGAGGAACAGTAAGCACTAGCCAGGCCACAGCATAACCCTGGATATTTAGTGGAGTCTCTCACTTCCTTGAGTGATAGATAAGTTCTTCTGGTGCCTTTCACCAAACACTGACTCAATTACTTTGGAAATCAGCTTTACTAGAATTTCAGGACACAACCAAATTGTTTGCCAAAGCATAACAAAAATGGCCTCTAGTGCATATCCTGATAGAGTTTTATTCTCCTCAAAACACCCTGAGTATAGCTTTTCTTTTCACATTTCTGTTGATCTTGTGTTCCCCCAAGTCCTCTCCAGAACTAAGTGTTATACTGTGCTCACAGTTCTACTGATTTGCTACTCCACACCTCTGGATTGTTCAATATTCCTCTCACAAATCAGTTCTAAAGGCTGAAGAATCACGTGGTCAAATGTCCACAGCCACAATCTTCCTTCTCATTATCTATTTTCTGTCTTAGCTACTTTTCTGATCACTGAACAAATAGTTGACAAAGAAACTTGACTGACAGACTGAAGATGCAGTTCATCTCAGCTCAGAGGTCATGATGGCAGACACGGCTCACAGTTGTGGTGACAGGAACATGCTTTGCTTCTGAAGCCAAGGGAGGACTGGAAGCAGAGCCAGTACATGAATCCCAAGTCTGCTCCCACTTCTTACAAATAGACCCACCTCCTAGAGGTTCCAGAACTCCTAAAATACGGCAATCAACTGGGGATCAATTATTCAATATCTGTGAAGGACATTTCATGATTAAAACATAACAGATATTAACCCATTCTGGCAAGCACAGCCTTTCAGACTGTTTCAGAATATATTTTGGTTATTATTTTGTTTTTTAAACTTTATTTGCATTATTTATTTATTTATTTAGTTAGTTAGTTAGTGTGTGTGTGTGTGTGTGTGTGTGTGTGTGTGTGTGTGTGTGTATGTATGAGGGCACTGTGTGTCCCTGTGGAGGACGAAGAGTGATTCTGGGAATCATCCCAGATTGTTTCCACTTCCTTTTTGTTTCATTCTGAGATTTCCCAGGCTCCTCCCAGCAGGGCAGAAGTGCAGGCCGCTATCATTTCTGCCTGGAATGTTTATGTGTAACCTGAGATATAAACTCAAGACCTTCTGCTTGTAAGACAGTCTTAACCCCTGAACCATCTCTCCAGCCCGTTTATTGTTTTCAAACTTCACTTTTGACTGAATTACTAGTCAACCACAATGCTTTAATGAAAATCTTTAATATTAGAATAATAGAATAATTTTAGAATAATAGGATATTAATTACTTTGTGATTGTTCAGGTCAAGTTTCATCAGTGGAATATTTTAAATAAATTCTATTTTGCTATCAATCAACTTATGAAAAATGCTCTTGGTTTCTAGAGCTCTAAAATTTTCAGAATTTCATATAAGAAATATGAAAGTTACTTCTAGTGATCTAGATCATGGCAAATAGGGTCTATAGACCAGGATGAGTCTGCTATAATGAGGTTATTGGAAACATTCTAATACTCATCTCAGGGACTACTTTGGCTGCTTTTACATTATAACAACAGAGTTGAGTGGACAGAGACCATCTCAAAACCTAAAATATTGGGGCTGGAGAGGTGGCTCAGGGGTTAAGCCATTCTGGCAAGCACAGCCTTTCAGACTGTTTCAGAATATACTTTGGTTATTATTTTGTTTGTTAAACTTTATTTGCATTATTTATTTATTTATTTATTTATTTATTTATTTATTTATTTAGTGTGTGTGTGTGTGTGTGTGTGTGTGTGTGTGTGTGTGTGTGTGTGTGAGGGCACTGTGTGTCCCTGTGGAGGACGAAGAGTGATTCTGGGAATCATCCCAGATTGTTTCCACTTCCTTTTTGTTTCATTCTGAGATTGATTTCTTGGATTTCTTCCGCTCATTCAGGCGGAAGGTCCTGAGTTCGGATCCTAGACCCCACGTATAGACGCCCGGCGGAAGTGGGGGCGGCCTGCGTTTCTGGTCCTGGTAGGGCGGAGCCTGTGAATCCCGGGGGAAGAGTAAACAAGGAGGAGGCGGTCCATGGTGGTTCCTGAATTCGTCCGTGGTTCTACACACACATACATGCATACACGCACACACACACATACACACGCACAATTGAATAAATAATAAAAAAAATTTTAAAACATATGTTAAAAAAAAAAACTAAAATATTTACTATCTGCCCCTGAACAGCAAAAGTCAGTTAACTCCCGGCTTAGGAACTCTATTAGGACAGCGATTTTAAGAGGCCTGGCCACTGCTCGGGACTGATGGGAACTCTGCAGAGAAGGAACATGGAGAAGAAAATATTGCATTGAAAACAACAGACTATACAAAACAAAAAATTAAGACATATGGTTGAGAATATATAAAATATTTGGGTAAAGGAAAGGAATATGTAATTAAATAAGAGCAAGCTTCTTGTACTTTAAATTAAGTGACTTGATATTAAGTTTAAGAATATGTGTGGGTTCTGTGGTTCTTTAAGTAACCACTTAGTGTTTCATTATGAGAGAAAGTGTTACAAAGCCAGCAAATTGATGCAGAACTAACCTGAGTGAAGAAAAAGAAACACTGAAGAATTAAAAACATGCAGAACAAGAAGAGCAAGTTGATATATGGCTCTGCTTTATAAGGGACCAATAAAAACAAATAATGTATGTTAAAACCATAACTCTTCTGGAGAGAAATCCAAGTTCAGAAAAGGAAACAGTTATGCACAGGATCAACACTCAATCAGTAACAGGGAAATGCCAATAGGCTATTTTAAGTCAGTTTTCTTTTTTATATTTATTTTAATGTTGTATATGTGAAGATAGAAGTCAGTTTTCTCATATAACAATTGAGATAGCTTTATCTATATAGAAGAAAAGATTTTTGTATCAGTAATATGATATTAATTTTTTGCCACGCTATTTTTGTAGTCTATTTTTTAGCCTATGATTGCCCAGCCCTCACAGTACAAGTCATTATAACTTTTGTTTTATCGCCCGGTTTGTATAATACCAAGTATTTTGGCACTCTTTAAGTTTGAAACATCATAATTAATGTTCATATGTTTTAAAAATTATCATCACATCAAAATTTTAGGATGAAAGTACTTCTAGAACTCTGTGCTCTCCACAGTCTACCCCAAGGGCAATTGTTCAGATGCACTGAAAACATCTTCCCTGCAGCCCCTGGGGAAAGAGACCTTCATCTCTATTGTGGATGTTTTCTGTAATTTTCAGAATTTTGACCATAAAGAAATGTTCTGATTTCTTGAATAGACTTTCTTCTGTTTCAATTTAGTGCCTGAATAGAATTTACTCTTGTTGGAGTGTGTGTGTATATATGTGTGTGTGTGTGTGTGTGTGTGTGTGTGTGTGTTCACATGTGTGTGTATTTTCTATTTGTGTTTGAAAGACACATAACTCAATTTTAAAATTATTCAGGATATTTCAATTTGAAACTGTAGCCAGTTTAGATAGCACAGGTGTGGAGATGTAGAAAGAAAGGGAAAGAGAAATGAGACAAATTTAAAAAGACAAATCACTGACAGAGACATACTGTGCTGATGGAAACTGCATGGATCATGGAGATATATAAATAAGTTTATTTTTGAAGTACCTATATTTTCACTTTTAACGGAGAATAAAAACTAGATCTCTAAAAAATTAAGTGTTCCTACAATTAGGAATAGAAGTGGAAAGTTATTTCCATCTCATTTTGCTGTTGTTATTTCATGCACAGCTACTGACACTTCAGTCACAATTGAATAATCTCACAGCCGAGTTATTATTGATTGTATCTTTATCCTGTTTGTCTTACAGGTCAGACATAATTTCCACACCAATACTAATTCCAATAGAGGGATTCATTTTGGCTATTATCACTGGAAAACTTTGATGAGTTGAATCAAAACTAAGCTTTCACATTCCTTAAAATCATTTGCCTATCAAAGTCAGGAGTTGTATGTTCGTTTTTCAAAAACTGGGTCTTTTTATTGGAAGAGCTATGATCCATGGACACCAGGAATAATTCAATGAGGAGTACAAGTAGCAGACTTGAAGTCTGAAGGCTTAGCTAGGGTTTTGACTGTTACATCTCTACATCTTGGTAATGGGATTTAACCTCACTGAGCTTCAATTCCGTCTATAAAATTAATAGCTTAGTCTAGACATTACCAGAGTTAAGAATTGTTAGCAATTGTGCTGTAGCTCATTTTTGAGTGAGTAATAGAACCCTTACATCTCTTCAAATCATCAGCATTCAATAAAGAACCCTCTAGACAATTACTTTTCAGAGTTCATAAGGGTTTTTTTTTCTCTACAGGAAGTCATCTTTAAAGACTTCGAAGTCTGTATGTTTGAAGTAGTCAGTGACATAATCCACAAGTTCCTTTTACTTCAGAGCGCTATGTCATTATATTTCATCATTGTATACTCTCAGTGGACATAGGCAACTGTGACAGTGTGGAAAGAAAATTGCCCTTGAATTTTGATGAAGAGGAACTTAGTTATCAAAAATCATTTCAAATAAGATGAATGAAAAAAAATAAATTAGTACTAACAAATAATCCTAAAGATACTGAATAGCCAACAAAATTTAACAACAGATTAACATTCTGAAAAGCAAACTACAATTATAAATTAAATTGGCAATAAATAAAAAATGTCATCATTTTACAATATAGTTCCAGTAAACAGATGTCAAGTTTATTCTTGTATTTCCACATAGTGCATTGGTTTCAGTATGGCAATTTGATCACCACAAACCAAAAGCTATAAATGTCTCTATACATATCAATTTTGAAAAGCTGAATGCACCAAGCATTGTGTAAGTCACACTGGAATTTTCCATGATAGTGTGTTTAGAATAACAAAATTCAGTTTCATTTTCGCTTCATAGACTTTCTTTTATATCTAAGCTTACACCTGAAATAGAAAACAGTCCCATGTGAGAAAGTTAGAGGAAATATTAATGAGCCTTGTTTCCAGTATTTAACGTTCTTGGATGTAAACTTACAGAATACTGTGTGAGGATTTGGTGTTCTTGTGACTGTCTGTAGGATGTCTCATATAGCGGCCTGTGTTTGCAACTTCTTTAGAAATGCTCTTTTGAAAATATTCCTATACAGAGCATTCATTTGCCCATTATGTATTTCTATCGTCATATTCAAGAATACTAGTTAATATATTTGAAAACTCATGATTTTTTGTCTTCTAGTATTTTTCTTCAGAAGCTTCATTAATTGTCTTAGGATTTTTTTATTTTCCTATTTTTACAAGCATATTGAGTACTTATCCCTGCTTCCCTCCATCCCCTCTTCCAACCATTCCCTTCGCTTGCCTTCATCAATCCATCCCCTCCCTCCCACTCTCCTGCTTCTATAAATCCCAGGGTTTCCTCTGGCTTGTCTACTCTTTTGGGGGTTCAGGTCTCTGTGGCATGCCAAGTTGCCCCTCCTTGAACCACTCCACTGACAGGGATATTTCCCTTCACTTATCCAGCTTTAGTCCCCATAATTTCCACTATATGATCTTGAATAAAAATAATACCCCTTAACTTGACTTTTTACAATTAAGTTAAACATAGATAATCAGGCCCTATCCTAAGTACCCTTATAGTCTCTCATAATAAAAGAAAAAAACTCCCAATTTTTAGTTTGCAAAGGAAATTTTTGTCATATTGCTCAAGCTATAAATCCAGCAAAAATCCCTGTTTCAACTGCTTGAAGTTATTTTATAACTGTCTTTCATCCTGGCTAGACCCTGTCACTTTCTCACATGGGACTGTTTTCTATTTCAGGTGTAAGCTTAGATATAAAAGAAAGTCTATGAAGTGAAAATGAAACTGAATTTTGTTATTCTAAACATACTATCATGGAAAATTCCAGTGTGACTTACACAACAGTAAATTTATTTAGGGGAATTAAGCTTAATGCCTTTTCATAGATGAATATTTACATTCTTGGCTGAATGATTATTATATTTCTGTCCCTAAGGTATGAAATAATGAATTTCAAGGAGATGGGCAAAGATTATTTTGATTACATCAATGTTGGAAGCTGGGATAATGGGGAATTAAAAATGGATGATGATGAAGTGTGGTCCAAGAAAAACAACATCATCAGATCTGTGTGCAGTGAACCATGTGAAAAAGGCCAGATAAAGGTAAAGTAATATCCACATCTCTCTAATTGTTGTAAACTGGATAGTGGTAACTGTCATTGACTATTTTTTAATTTGATGTTTGTTTAACTTTTAACAGTGTAAGCCTATAATACAGGAAAATATTTTTGGTGTCTTCCTAATTAATTTTTAAGAAAGTCAAACACGCATGCATGCCACCCACAATAGTCTTAGTAGTTGGTCTATGGTGCTCCACATATGAAGGATTCAGCTTGTCCACTATCCTTCTGCTTGTATGAGCCTTTGAAGATAATGCTTTCAAAAATAAATATAGTAGCAAAACATATTTAATTTCCAAGAACTTAAGAAGTAGCTAGCAAATGTCCCAGTGTAATATTTAAGATTAATAGGACAATAAATTGGATGTGAATTGACCTAAAAGAGGAAAATATTGTATGTTCATGTGTACCTGTGTACATGTGGAAACCTAATGTCAGGAATCACCCTTGATCACTCATTAATTTGATCCCTTGAGGCCTGATGTCTCAGTCACAACAGGAGCTGATGGATAGATAGAGTTTCATTTGCCAGCTTTCCCTAGAGACCTTCAGTCTCCAATTTCAGACCCGGAATTAGAGACGTGCCACCACACCTATCCAACATTTATATATGTCTGGAGATCCCAAACAATTTCTGTTGCATACCAAGTACTTTAACTGCTAAGTCATCTCCCAAGCCTTCCATAATTTTGACACTTTGCAACATTGCAATTTGAATCTATGCCTTCCAAATTCTGAGTAGCTTATTACAGATATTTCTTGACATGCCTTTCTAGTCTGTTATTCTGAATGCAATTTAAATAGTAGAGGAATTTAATTCCCTCTCCTCGTATTTTTAACACTGGCTATTGATTAGCATTTGTTTAGTCATCTTTTATTTCCTAAACAATATTTTCATATGGAGATTTCATTTTTACTCTAGTCAGTATACATTTGACAACATTTTCCTCATCTTCCTAATGGCACTGTTCAGAGATTTGTGAACTTAGATTTCATGAAGGGTGATAAAGGAAATGCATCTATTTCCAAGATGTGCAGAGCAGAAACTGCTAGGAAATGGCATTATCACAATGTCTTGAAATAAAATGAGTGTGAATCAGAATAGAGCAGGTGAAAAAGTGAAAACAGGTCTATTGAGTGATCAAAAGATAATAATATGTCCAGTCATGATTCAATCAAAGAGATTGTGATATGGGAATTAGTCTTAGAGAAAGTACATCCATTTATTTTTACAAACTGCTAACATTCACCACCATTGAAGAGTGAGCCATAGGATATGTTTTCAAGGGTAAAAAACTCATTATCTTTGTTTTCCAACCTTTGATAAGACCTGAAGATAGTTGTCTAAGAGTAGTTGAAATGATCCTAAGAATTCTTTCTTTGGGGCTGGAGAGCTGGCTCAGGGGTTAAGATTCTTCCTTGCAAGCAGAAGGTCCTGAGTTCAGATCCCAGGTAAAAATGCCAAGTGGAATGGCAGGGGCCTGCAGGAGCCTGGGAAATCTCAGAGTGAAGCAAGAAGGAGGTGAAAGCAATCCAGCTTGATACCTAAGACACCCTTGGTCCTCCACAGGAACGCACAGTGCCCTTTGACATACGCATGTATGTGTGCGCGCACACACACACGCACACACACACACACAATAAATAAAGTTTAAAAGAAAAGAATTCTTTCTTTGCATGAACATTTGCATGCTTATTACTGATAAATTAGCTAACATCTTAGGGCATTGAACACTTTAAAACTTGCTCATATACTATACTTATGAGATCCTATAAATGAGTGCAATGAAGAACCAAGAAGCTTGGCATCAACTGAGGGACAGTTTAGGACCAGGTAGCTCTTCAGTGGTTATAAATAAAAGGATAGCCTATTGCCCTCCATTCCCAGGTAGTCTATTTTTCCTTGCATGTTTCATAAATGTATGAAATCTACTTTCCAATATGATGCAGTGCTTGTAAGCATGGGTCATAAAGTCCATTGTGCCTTATTTAATACCTTCTTTGTCCTAGCATGCTATGCAAGCAGCTTAGTTTTCTCAGCTGAAAGCAAGCAAACTGGAAGCAGCTCCTTCACAGAGCCATGCCAGTGTTTCAGCAGTATGCAGCATCTGGCATGCTGCAAATGACATGTAACTGTCAAAATTAGGCTGAGGAATATTTTAGCTAGATTAGAAAGGTCTAATAATCAATTTCGTCTCTCTTTGTCATGTCTATAGGCAAAAAATATTTCAGGCCCTTTGGCCACTTCCACTACTTTTATTGTTGCAATTTTAAGGAGAAACTATAAGAGGTAAACATAAAGGAGTGCATGATTTATGAACAAAAAGAGCTTATTAGGAATGCAGGAGAGAGTATCTTGGATATGATTAATACACAAGATATCCATCTAAGAAAATGTCATAAGACTTGTTTTATTCTAGAACTAGGTACTCATAACAATAGTCATAATATCATCATCAACAAGACAAGGGAAAACAGTGAAAAAGTATCACTGACAATTATTTGTGACTTCATCATTACTTTCAAAGTTCAAAATAAACTCAGTGAATCTAAGACACAGAATATCAATAATAATCATTGTTTTCAATTACTTTTGAAATTATTGAATGAATTAGGTCTCCAATTCAGCCTCTACTACAGTGGTGGGAAATGAAAAAGTTTCTGAAGAGCATGATCTGGGACTGTACAAATTGTTAAATTTTATTCTGTCACACAAAGAATGAAATGCAACATTGTCCAAAGCCTTTTTCATCTTCATTATAAGCAAAGCAAATTTTCTAAAGTAGAAGAAATGGGTAGAATTAGTGAACTAGGTTTTTTGTAGGAAGAGGTTGCCATCAAAAAGATTTTGTCTTAAGTTTCTGTTTTTCCATCTGATATGAATTTATAATTCTTCTTGCCAGTATGGATGTTTTTTAACACTAGATTATATGCACAAGTTATCATCACAATAGCTCAACTAGTAGAGTAGCATTCAAAAAATAAGTTCTTAATCTGAAGAAGATTCACATATTTAATTTTCAACCCTGTTTTTTAAAAAAAATCACCTTTGTGACAGGTTCATTATAGACTGATGTTCAGTTTCTTTAATTGTATAAAAATTATAGTAATAATCATTCTAATAATCTAATAACATTTAAAGCACCATAAGGAAGACTTTCCAGCTTTAAAAGCAATGTGGTACCTTAGAAGAGATTTTCATCTCCTTTTTCAATGCTGAAACATTAATCAGAATATTCAATGTTCCCCTTAGGTGATCCGGAAGGGAGAAGTGAGTTGCTGTTGGACCTGCACACCTTGCAAAGAGAATGAGTATGTCTTTGACGAGTATACTTGCAAAGCCTGCCAGCTTGGGTCCTGGCCCACAGACGACCTGACAGGTACATGTATCACAGTGTTGGCACATTCCTGCAAAATCATCTGGCAAAGGAAACAAAAATGGGAGGAAACAGTCAAACCTCCATGTATTTGCCATTGAGGATGGTCTTATTTGTGGACACAAATTCCACAGGAAACACTCCCCTTCCAACTCTTGAGATAATCATGGGAACCACTAGATCTCATGAGGAGATCTGCCTGTTTTGTGTACTGACTCTTTTTTTTTTAAGCTTTGGAATTTTCACTTAACTTTATTATCAAGTTAATACATTGAGATTAATAGTACAGTGTCTTTCCAGAATTTGTCATTTACCATGAGACCTAAACGAAGTTTAGCAAAGTGCTTCAACCAAGGAAGTGGGTCTTCATAACATGATGCTACCTTTTTCAGATTGTACTAGGACAGTTCAGCGTAAGAGCTACTGTTTCATTTTATCTACAGTCCTTAAATTCATAATTGATCATAAGTTTTTTTTATTTCTACTCATACAACTTTAATAGGTATACCGGACACCTCCCTCCCTCCAACCTCCCACCGCCCTATGCCCCCCTCCCCCTTCCCTCCCCATCCCCCAATGCCTCCCCCTCCCATCCCCAGAGCATCCTTTAATGTGCATGCCAGACTCTCCTCTGGGTCCTCCTCTCTGATGAGGTGCAAGGACCCAGTGGCATTTCCCAGAACTCTTTCCTGTGTTCCCCTTAAGCATAAGAACACTACTGTGGCTGTCAATCCCTTACCGCCAAGGATCCTAGTGCCTTTAGCAAACTCTTAAATAAGACCAAAGCTCTAGATTTGTTTTAGGGATTGGGGCCCATAAAATCCATCCTCATAGCATTTGCAGAGGCTTCTAAGCTTCTGACCTAGCTTCTAAGGAAGAGACCAAAATCTGTCATAGCTGGAAAGAAAAATAAATAACTAAATGATTTGATTTGCTTAATTCTTTCCAGTATTTGGAACTAGAATCTTCTAAGTTATGGGATTTCAACATTATTGTTACAGGGCAAGACATGACCCTTTTTGTTAGTCTGGTTTTGTTTGGGTTTTTATTTCAAAGGATGTTCACATACATCATTTGTCATAAACATAGCTATTTTTACCAATGTGTGTTTTGTACTATACAGCCATATCTAGTGTTTACTTACAAGAGCAAAACACAGAACCTCCTGGCTTTTTTCCAACTTGCCATCAGTATACTCACTTCTCATGTTCATTTGCCTAATACTGAAATAAAAATACAGAAATTAGCATAGTGACTTTGTCTTAAAGAAGCTCACAGTTCCATTCTATATGCAAAAGGTATAAATATGATTGAAAGAATGTGTGCAACTGAAAATGATCATGTTAAGATAGTTAAAACATTCAGAAAGAAAGTGTCACATGCCTTCTTTTATTGTGGTTCTAGACTTCATAGAGAAATAAATTCATATCTATAGCATATGAAAGTGGAAGCAAACTGTCTAGGAAATAAAGGGAAATAAAGAGGAGAGAATCGGGAAAGAAATATGCAGCAGGGTGTATGAGGGAAAAATATTAGAAAGTCATTTTATACTGACATGAAAATGGTCTTAAGTAGCCCAGTCCAGAAAAATGAATCAGAAAGGGACAGTCCAAGTAGAGTTCTCATCAATTAGTGGGTCCAGATTCAGGAAGAGTTTACACAGGATTCTTAATGTTGAATCTTGTGGCCATGAATTTTAGATTCCTTCTCTCATAGGGCAAGTGACTGTTCATAGTTGTTGTATCAGCTTACTTCAAAATCCTGCCTATAAAAATCTTCTCACCCGGAAATTTCTGAACCTTGCTCATGTTAAGCCGGTGTATTGGTTATCAGTATTTACAAAGAAGAATGCCATTCAAGTGGTTCCTGACAATAGTAGAGCCCTATTTTTACCAACAGAATGCTTTCTGTCATTAGCATACATTCTGGTAATCCTCAGAGCTGATTCAATACTGAATGCTGAGTTTAATGAATTTTGTTGAATAAATGCACTGTGTGTGTGTGTGTGTGTGTGTGTGTGTGTGTGTGTGTGTGTACGATACAAAATTAAAATGCTAGGAAAAATTATTGTGATCAGTTTTCATAGGAAGTAAAGGTGGCATGGTATTGATGAGATAGTCTCTATGTACATTTTTATGTTTTCTTAAATTCAACCATATTTACTTCTGAATTTTAAAACTACCTTTCATGTTCAATAATTTTTAATGGCTGAAAGATTGCAAATTTATATAGTGTTTCCTTCAATATCAGTGAAGGTTTGGGTTTGGGTCTGATGATAGAAATATGTTACTCCTGAAAACTCTAAATAATCTGTATTATTTGGAATAACTAATTCAATGCAAAAAGTTGTATAAATTGTAGTGATAATATATTGTTTAGGGAACAGTGGCAAGAAAATGAATTCTGTGCTTGTCTGGTAGAGTTGTAATTTTTGTATATTTAGTTTGATTGGTCTGAATTTGGTTGAATCTATGAATGTTTTCAGACACTTAGATACAGTCAGTAGACTAAATGTGGATTCAACCCTCTGTCTTTTTTCTGGCATATTCTGCTTCGGTAAATTAAAAAATCCATTATTTTATTTGTTCAGTAATACATATTTCATTTCTATTTTCATTATAATATTATGTACAAGTAGAACAGAAATCAAGAATGATCGCCATGTCACTTGAACTGCATAGCATATTCTCTGATATACCTTATCATATTATACAGACAGACAGGAACATAAACACAACACATAGACACATGTACACACATACAAACATATACAAAAAATGAAAATTATGGTCAAAATATAAAGAAAAAGGCTGCTAAAATGGCTCCATAGTTTAAGCCTTTGCCTCACAAGAAAAAAAAGACCAGAGTTTGGATTTCCAAATCCCATATAAAAAATGTTGGGAGATATAGCAGCAGTCTGTTATTCAAGCTCTGATAGGTAGAGCCAAGGAAGCACTTAAGTAAAGCAATCCAGGATGATTCCCAATGCCACTCCTGGCCCTCCCAGGAATACACACTCAAGTGCCCTTTTGTGCACACACCTGAACACACATCTATGTACACACAATCCATATATGTAAAACAAAACAAACAATATATGAAGTAAAAGAACAGGAGACAATGAAAATATTAGAGAATATATAATTTAATGTAGTTGTCACAAAAGACATGATACATAGAAACAGCTTTCTAATTATAAGAAGAAAAAGACTTTGGTCAATAAAAACAGCCATACTTCCATGGCAGATGGGAAAATCATTCAGAGAATTTCAGAAAGGTAGCCATATAGGAGAACATGTTCAGGATTTGAGTGTATCATTGCCAGGTAGATTTGAAAGACCTCAGCAAGCATTCATTGATGATTAGGCATATATTTTTAAGTAATCCTTGTTGCTGAGAGGCATAGAAATATGGGAGAGATGGAGGGCCTGAGAAAGTAGCCAAAATGCATGGATTTTGTTATTGCAAATAAGAGTTCTTTAGTGCCTTATACTAAGCTGAGCTTTGAAAAATCAGCTGCACAATTTGATATAAAATCAACAATACATATAAATAAATTGCATGAAGAATGTGTTAAGGAAGGATGGAAAATTTTCTCCATTGAACTCCAGAGAGATAAATTCCAAGACTATACTTTAGGTCAGATACTCTTTAGATTTCTAGTGGGAAGTAGTTATTTAAATTATCAAAGCTATGAGGTGTACCAGAATATGTAACAGAAACTGAAAATTTAAAAGAAAAATAGCTATAATTCCATTTTTCCAAGAAATGTATAATCTGATGGTATTACATCATGTTAAAAGGAACAGTATCATGCAGTTAGTGTTATAGTTGAAAAATAAAACAGTGAAACCCCTGTTTTGGGAAAGTAAGACAAAGTAAAATTCACCTTAAGAGAATTTGGGAAGGTTTAACCTTGAGTTGTAAGTTGAAAATCTGTTACTAAAGATAATGACATTAAAAATAAGAATCTCTTTCAGAATCACTAAGATCATAACCCAAGGTCATAATACATTTTCACACTTATTATAATAGTACCACAGAGTTTTATTGACTCAATACAAAGATGTCCTATTTGAGAACAAATCCCCCTCAATGATAATTATATTTCACTCCTCTTTCCAATTAATTTCTTCAACAGGTAGCATATGATATCATTTATAAAATTTGTAGTTTTGTATTTATTTTGATAACTGTCTGAATTTCTCATATGTGATTCATCAAATCAATTTTTCTCCTTACACTAAGCTGTTAGAAATATTCTAACAACCGACCGTAGTGAATTATATTTAGAGAACTTCTGGACATTTTTCAGTCCTCATTTTATAAAAATTTTCTAGTCAATTTAATGCTTTTGTGCTGCATATTCTGTAAGTTTTCTCCTCCACCCAATGTCTCAACCCAAGTTTCTCTGATCTACGTAAACACCATTTTTATTTTTTTTGTTTGTTTAGTTTTATGGAGGACAGTTGTTGCTGCTCATTTTGTGTCTTGAAGACCATGAAAAACTAATTTTTCCTGTGCATAGTTAGCTCACTATGTTTCTCCTTTTGAGCAATATCTCCAGGAGATGCCACAGGTTTTAATCTCCTGTCTATATGCATCAGACTCAACCCGGTCTTGTCCAGAATTTAGGATTCATAAATATACTTTTGGAGAGTTTCAATTTGCTTAGTCCAGAGATATTTATATCTATCATGTCTAAACTTTACTCTTTTTGAGTGATTCCCTTTGTTATATACACATATGCTTTCCTTCACCGTTACATAGCCCTCATATGTAAGAGATATTTTTTTCTTGCTGCCCCAAACATAAAGAAACAAATTAGATCCCTCTCTGTTATTGGATAACTACTTGAGTTGTTTTTTATGTTCAATTATTTAAATTCCTAAACATTCCTAACCTCCTTCTCTCTTCAGATTCAATAACTTGCTTTGGTTGCCTCTAAAGGAATTTTTCAGCTTGTTATTGGATAATGCAACTAAAATATGGACACAACATTTTATGCTATTTTTGTGTAAGAGAAAAAGAAATATCTAATGTTTATGACTCAGACCCTGATAAAATAGGCAAATCGACAAAAGTAGCATATGTTTTTAATATGTTTTACATAACATGGAGACGTTATAAGGAAAAAAAACCCCGAAGAGAAAGGTAAACTTTAATTATTTTTACACTGTTTTTAGAAAAGAGGAGAATCCTAGAGAAGCATAATTACATAAATATTTGATCTAATAAGAGGTAAGTCATTAGGAGGAACTGATAAGAAAGGCCTGTATGCAAAATCCTCTTGGTGACCCTGTAACTTTGTAACTTTGGGAAGAGATAAACTGGCAAATGAGGGTTTAATGACTTATATAGTGAGGAATGAAGGCAGGGGAAGTTGACAGGACATTTTGGCCCCTACTGTTTTCCTAGATGCTAAAACAACATGCCTATTGTCATGTGTTCTAACCCCATCATTCCACATTTCCTAGTGGTTCGTATCTCTCTAAAATATATTCCAAGCTTTGCAACATGTCATAAAAACTTTCTATTTTCCCTCCTAAAAACTCTCTGGTTTCAGTGACTATCTCTTTCAACCTCCCATTTTACATTCTAGTATTTAAGAGAGAGAGTGTGTGTGTGTATTCACAACACATAATTGCAATGCCATTGTCTTCCATACCTTCTCACACATTAGTCTTTCTTCCTGGAATCTGTCTTTACCTTCTATTTTGCTTGGGTTTTTCACAATGTTCCTTCCGTTCTCTGCTCACTTATTCCCACCTCCTAAAAATTGCATGAAGTCATAGCTTCTCTTAAGACTAATGAAGTGACTCAAGTCTACCTATCTTCTTGGGCCTTGTTGCTTTTTAAAGACTCCATGTTATGTGAAATTTATGGAAAATAAATTGGCATGCTAATTTGTCTTTTTATAAGAGTTTTAGTGAAGAACCTTTTATAAGAAAGAAAGAAAATTCTTTTCACCTACATGAAACCTTTAATTGTGCTTAAGTGTTGTCTCTTCTGTTTCCCTTCAAATTGTATTTCAAGCCATATTTTATTGTCATATCCATCAAATAACATTCTCATGCATACATTCATCTCCCTTACTGCAATTTTATTTTATCATGATCATGACTATATTCTCATATTTGTGGCTCTAACATTTAATAGCACCTGAAGAAAAGCAATCTGTATTCAGGACTGCCTGGTATAAAATGAAGGGGTATTTTATAAATGAAGAGCATTGTAAATGAAAGGACAGCCCACAAACAAAGCCTTTAACTAAAGTTTTTGGCTGTTATCAATAGCTAGGGTGGAATCTACAGAGATTTTCAAAGAGAAGAATTCAATTATTAGTGTCTGGCTACCACCATAGGGGTATGTGTGTGTGTGTGTGTGTGTGTGTGTGTGTGTGTGTGTGTGTGTGTAGCTACAAGAAGGTGGAATAAATATCAAATCTGGAAAGGTTTCTACATTGTTACATAAAGTTTAGCCTTTCTCTGGAATCTCTAGCACTTAAAAAATGCCTCTAGCTATTGGCAAACATTGCTTACTGACTGATTCAAGGTAACAGATGACTTGGAAGATAGTTCTGATGGCTTCAGCTGTTTCAATTTGTCATTGCTTAAGGCAATTCTGGAAGCCTTTCCTCTACACACTTGGCTTTAGTTACTGCACATTTTCACCTATAGTATGACAGCTCAAGTCACCTTGAGATAATAATAATAGCTATTTTCTCTGTAACATATCAACAAACTAATGCATAATCCCTATGTTCCAGTAAATGTTCAAAGCACCTTATAAATGCCATTCTGTTTGATGCCTGGTGCAGCCTTGTAAGATTAGTAGAGTAATATATATGAGTCAGTTTAGAACTGAATAATTATCTAAAAATAGCCATAAATGCAAGCAACTATTCTATACTTTTTCTATCTAGATTTTTATCTATTTATTTGTATGGATATGCATGTTTTCATATAGAAGATAGATGAAAATAAGTTATGTTGAGATGTCTAGTAGTAGATGAAATTGTAGGTGACAATTCACACATAAATACAAGCATGGGTATCTATAAAATATGCATATAATGTTGAAATATAGTACAAAAATGTTATCATCACTAGGGTATTTAAAATAATTTCTAAGTTAGCCATATTCTTTATAGTACTCATTAAAGTATTAATAGCTGGATATTAAGGACAAAAAAACACAATCTGATAGGAAAACCAGGAGAATAACAAAGAATGATGCTAAGTGGAAGATGAGAAACACACTTAGATACTGTCCTCAAGTCAGCCTATTTTCAAGGAGGACAGCAAGCAGTTATGTTCTGTTGAGTATCATCGGGTAGGAGGGTCAGCACTAAGAATAACCCCTGCCCTTAGGAGACTGGCATCTTCACTGTTGACAGATAGCAATAAGAAGTTGATTGTTAATAACAGAGAAGTCCAGGGTAGTGTGGAAACCCACATCAGGGAAGCTACCAGGTAAGGTTTTGAATCACCTTTTCAATGAAATGTATGCATTCAAGAATTTAAGTAAAGATCCTGATAAAAAGAAATGAAAGAGAAGAGTGTTTGGGCATTTGAATGACAAGACCCAGAAGAAAAGAAGAAATATGTCAAGAAATCCCCCAAAAAAGAGGCCAACTCTGAAGAGTTTTGTAAGCTCTGGTAAATACTTTTTAAAACTTTTGCCAAAAATAAATTAAAAGACATTTATTTATGCATCCAGTCATCTAGTAAGTTTTTCAAACCCATGGTCACACAGCCAGCCCTGGGTCACAAAACAAAACAAAACAAAATCACACCAATGCAGGAACAGGATGTGTAGCAAAAAGTGGGAGGAGTTTATGAGGGTTATGGTGAGATTAAAGGGAGATAAAACCAAAAGTAATCAGAGTATACATGTACCATATGGTGAAAGAATAAATTTAATAAGTCATCGAAAAGTACCTAGTGCTTTCTCTGAACAAAATGTAGGGGAGGAAATATGTCTTTCCCGTTTATCCATCCTAGGCACATTGGATGAAGCCCCTGTAGAAGATAAGAGAAAAGCATACATGCTTATTTAATGTATGTTTAGTTTTTCAGTTTGGGGTATGATTGTTTCTACTTCAGTCCAGATCTGTATGAAAGTTACATTGGTTTCCCAGGGTCCTGAGGCTCTTTCAGTTTCATGAGTAGCAAGAATGATGGGCGCATGTCACAATATCTCCCTCATATTAAGTTTGAAGTGACATGTCCTCAAGGACATGAAACTTCAGTGCTTTTCTTCCTAGGTTTCATGAGAAAAGGAGGGTTGGAAAAACAGCCAATGGGATAATTTTAGCAAAGCTAGCTCATTCCGTTTTCTCCCTCTGCCATTTATCTTGATTAGGGAGGATGTTCTTTTCTGCCATGTATGGTGTAGGGATCCTTTCACCTGAAATTCTTATCATCTGTTTCAGGGGAAAAGGACGAAAAAAGCCAAGCAGTCTCTAATGATTGTATTCCAGCATCCCATATTTGGGGCAATCATGTGTCATGAACCCTATCATAGCCAATACTCTTAATACTAAAACTTTCGTACAGATGAATACTGTGTCCTTGTGTCTATGTTTTAATGGAGGAAATGTTTTTTTTCCTAACAAGCCCATTATATCTAGCAATGTTCAAAAATCAAATAAGAAAGAAAATGCAGTTGTCATGGTGGGGCAATTTATAAATGTAATTTGTATAGATATGAAACATGAAAAATATTATTTTAAAGCCTGAAATGGAAGGATATGTACTTCAGAATGTTGAAATAAGTTGGACAGAGAAGAAGTCAGATGAGAATTACACAAGAGTTTCAGCTCCAACTTCAGAGTATCAATGTTATGGGCAATTCAAAACAAATATGGCAAAATCTAATATTCACTAAATATAGATTCTTGTATTTATGCTGTAACTCTGCACATTTTAAATTCTATAATCTAAGATATTTCATATTATTTGAACTATGATTTAAAAATGAAAGACCAGGGATAGCAAGATAGTGTAAGGCATTGTCTTGCAGAGCTGAGATCTTGAATCTGATGCCCAGAAGCCTATATACAGGAAGGAGAGAACTGACTTCTAAAAATGATCTTCTGTCTTCCACCTGTGTCATGCCGTGAATATTATAATCAAAGGTCATTGATTTAAAAAGAACAATGAAAGACTAAAATAGAATATGTAAGAGGATAAGAGAAAATTAGAGTCAAGATTTTTTTAAAAAAATCACTGTGAATCTGTTGGTTATTTGGGCTACGATAATGTATAAAAACCAACAAAGAAATCTGACTTGGAATTAATATCAGCAAACTAGATAACTGAGAGAAAAAGCAACAATTTCCGGAGGCACTCAGAATTCTCAAAAGTTTTTGCCTGGAACTTGTTCATGGCTCTTAATTCTTTGCCACTAAAATAAAAAAAAAAAAATTGTCCTAGAAAAAAGTTTCTGATTTGTTTCCTGTCAAAGAATTTGAGGTGAGATTCATGTATCAAGAGCCCTCAGATCTTTTGTTCTCTTGTCCAAAGCTGCAAAAACACTTCCTTTGTGGATCTGCCAGGCTCTGGCAGCCTCCAATAAACCCGGTAAAAAGTAGAAAAGAAAAAAAATCAATGTGCCTTTCCAGAAGTAATGCAATGGGATGCATTTTCACAGGAAGTTAGAATGATTTCCTGCTTTTCTTTCATAAAGAAATGCATCTTATTTCAGGGCTAAGCTGTAAAACGATAGGAAGGTAGTGCCTATCAACATTTTAATGTCAATAGGAACATTCTCTAGGAAGTTTTTTGGTTCCCTGAGTTACTTAATTGCTTTAGAAGCTGGAAACTGGATTTCTATTGAAGAAGGGGAAAATGAGCAGTCAAACACAAAAAGAGATGGTGGAAATCAGGATGGAGTAAAGGATGAGCTCCAAGACCATGTTTCCTTTGACAGGCTCTGTTCTTTCGTCATTTGAACTACTCTTTGTTTACTGAATTCATTCATGTTTCCCCGTTTCTCATACTTTATAAGAGCTTTTTAAACTTTTCAATAAATAAACTCACATAATAAAATTATAAAATTGTTTTACATTCCTAAAAACTGTATTTACCTTAAGCATTCCCTTTTTTTATCCTACGAAGTAGATATTGTACTTTAAAATGGAAATGATTAAGGCTCAGGGATATTCTGAAAATTACTAAGGATGTTACTGACGGTAAAATTAAGACCAGAGTTATGTGCTTTTACTTTTCTCATTTAGATTCCCTCATTTTCAGAAAATTAGAGAAAGAAAAACATCACTTTCAAGTTAGGCAAAATATCAAACGAAATTATCTACAGGCTGCTCACAAATTTTCAATCCTAAATGTGACAAAATGGCGCAGCTCTTGGACTTTTATTATGAATTTGAGGCAAGAAGATGGGGACTTCTTGTCATTTGTCAAATATTATGTGGTTTTGATTCTTTAGCAAAGATTTGCTGTGAATTTGGGTGAAAAAATATTTATTTTGTTTGTATAACTATTAATAGTTATAATAGCATATTCAGTCTTAAAAATGGAACAGCTTTTCACAAAGGTGCTCTCCAGTTCTTGTTTTCTAGTTTAGAAAACTCTCTGAGCAGGATTACATGCTATGTGACTATTTGTCATTCATTCATTCAGTAATTTTTGCTGTACTGAACACAGTGCAAAGACTTGTTGATTTAAGTGAAAGTAACTAACCTTTCATTTGTGTGGAATCATGTGTCCCTGGGAAGAAATCAGTCTTAAGTATTGCATTAGACATATAAGCATAGCAATTACAATATATGGATTGTCATACATACATACAACTTAAGGAGGCAACTTCAATACAGTAAGTTTACCAATCCTAAAATAGAAACTGATTTAATGATGGTCTTGTGAAATAAAAGGGAAAATAGGAAGCAAAGCATGAAGAAGGAAAAAAGTATCAATCACTACATTGATAAAAGAAAATTAGTCAGATCTTGGAAGTTTGGAAAATCTTCTGGAAGTAAAGGTATCAATGTATGAATAATGTGAAGTTAAGCAGGTAATGGAGAAGGCAATTTCCAGGGGAAAGACCATAAGAAATTATTTATGTCTTAACTAAAGAATATGTATCTGAGACTGAAGGAATACCTCAAGGGTTAATGCCTCTGTCTCAGAAGCAAAAGGACCTGAGTTTGGATCCCATGTAAAAAGGCGAGGCAGAAATGTGCTAGAAGAAGGAGCTTGGGAAATCCCCAAGAGTAAAGTAATAAGGTAGTAGAGTAATCCAGGGTGATTCCCAAAGTCCTCCTTGTGCCTCCACAAGTACACACTCTCCATAGCCCACTTTTACCTACATGTACATACTCATGCCCACATCTATTCCCACAATTGCAAAAACAGAACGTGTATCTGACAATGCTTTCTCAAACATTATATGATCACTTATAGGCAAATGCATGCCTGTTTCACATTCACATATGTCAGTCTGCACTGTGGAAGTTATCCTTTAATAAATAATAAGCACTACAATGGTAATCTGTTGTAAAAGAAAGTGGCTGCTGTTACAATAGATTTCCCAGCTTCCTGAGTACTAGCTAGGTTTTTCTTTATAAATCTGACACATGCATGTTCTTAAAAATGATGTAAGTTGAATTTATGACAAATATGGAGTTAACATTTACATCATAGAATGTGATTATGTTCAAAACATGTCTGCAATAATTCATCTTCAGTATTTTTCAGTAGCACTGACTTTAAATTAATAGGCTTTGGAGTCAATGACGGACATGTTCAAATCTGCACTCCAAAAATGAATCAGAGTATGACATCAAGCAAATAAATTTCCTTGTGTGTGGGCCAGTTTATTATATGACATGAAGACAATATTATCTAGATCATAGGAGTATTGGAAGTGCTAAATATAATATAAATAGTTTAGGCTCTATTAACTTTTCAAGTGTATTTACTACCCTTTTTATTAAAACAAACTCTTAACATTTATCTTACTTAACTAACTCTGTCTCTATGTACAAGCAGAGAAATCTTTGAAAAGAACTGGTTCATATTTTGCCACTGATCAAGAATATATGAAGTTTTCCCATCTCATTTTAAATTTGGTCTAGAGGACCCAGACTTTTTTGGTTATTGATGTTTCATTGACTTCTGTCCTCCCTTCACATAATCTGGGTCCTAGTACTCTTCCATGGTACTATCAGAATACTCTTTTCCTGAGGTTTTTCTATCCTGTATATTAACATCCTCTTAAATGTCTTCCCTAAGCATTTCAAATACTAGCATTTATTTCCCTCTTTGCCTAGTTATCTTTCTCCACTCCCTTTTAGTGTTTTGTACTATTTATATATTAATGTACTTTTGCTGATTATATTTTACATTTTTCTAAACTGGAAAAGAATCTTAAGGGCAGGGATTTTTCTGTATATTTTATTAATTCATAGTTGTCAAGGTCCTAGATACTCAATAGATACTTGTGAAATGGAACAAAAGAAACAGATTTCTTTATATTAATTGCTTGTCACCCATTTCAATGGGGACTATGTGTTCTCACAGCCAATCCCCCTGATTTCACAAAAGGTTAAAATCATGATCTCTGTTGCACATAAAACAGATTAAAAATAGAAATATCTATGTTGACATCACCTGGTAGCTGATAATGCAAGGTTCTGTCCTTATTTTGTCTTTGTACAAAATTCATGCTATTTTTCCTTTGAATGGCAATAATCATGAATTTTTTAGTTTTTTCTGAGAGTACCTCTAAAAATTATATGTACTGTCTCTTTTCAAATAATGAGCCTGATGAAGTTGTTTCCCTAATTATAGAAAGAATGATTTTTAAATTATATGCCACAAATGATACATGGATAAAGTTATACAATGCCTTCTAATTCTTCCAATTTTTTATCTTTCCTGAAATTATACATTAGTCTTCCTAATACATGTGTAAGACATGATAGTGTATGTATACATGTAAACATCATCTACTCCAATGGATAAAACGGGCTGAAAAGCTTTCTCTCAACTGAACCTCCCTAGACAAGTCCCTTAAGGCAAACAAGAATGAGTTTCATGTTTCAAGAAGAGACAAAATGAAAACCACACAGTGATCCTCCTTACTATGGTGGCTTTGTGGTCTGGAGAAAGCAATGCCATCATGATCAAAACCACTTGTGATGTTACAAGACAGAGCAACAGTGTGTGGTTTTATTGATTTCTCACTTTTATCACTGACCCAAAATAAATGATCATGTTTCCTCTAAACATAACACAATGCAATTTAGAGCTTAACCCTACATTATTTAACCTATTTGGAAAAGCTTTTTAGAGTATTGGCCTATTATAGGAGTAATATGAAATAGATAAATGTCTCCTATATTCACATGGCTTAGAAGTGCATTAAATGGAGTGTAAAATTCATAAAGCATTTTACTATGCCTTCTTATTACAATTTAAGACAATAGAATACCATCCTAGTTGAAGTTGCTTCTATGTAATGAAGCCAGAAAGGCATAGCAGCCTATCTTTCCCAAGAAGAATATGGGATAGTGTAATTAAATGCAAAGGTTTATAGCAAATGTAGAGTCTCTTTTGTTTTTTGTGTAGATCTCTTTTCCCAATATTTTTCTCACTTTGGAATTATTGTGCCACTGTTGGAATCCTGTGCTACTTGAAAGCATTCTCATTATAATCTCTGAGATGCAGGCAGGTGGGTGTTACCATCTTTCCTCCTAAAACCTTCAGGGATTTCCCAGTTAAGACCTCAAAAAGCAATTCCCTGAGACATAACTCTCTTATGGCTTTATTTCTAAATCTCTAAGGTTACATCTCTGCATATTTCATTTGCCTTTTGGCTGTTTGCTTTTTCATTTCTTCTACTGTTTCCATGTATACACTTCTTCTATAGTTCCTTCCCAACACCCTTCAGTCCTAATCTAGATCAGTTGGTTTGGTTGAAAATACATAGGAAAATGGACCATACCACATAACGTTGTAATTAAGTAGGGAAGTTTTTGTCAAGCGTACAAGTCGGTACCTAGCAGTATATTCACAAATCTGACCATTTATCCAATCCTCTAGCTTATAGGAGCAGAAAACTTCCTTCCTTAACTCTGTGGTACTGGCCCAGGGACATAAATGGGAGTTCATCAATTCAAAAGTGAAAAGAATGTTCTGTTAGTGCTATGTAAATAATTTTGTATCTCTTTAGTGAGTAGATAAAAGTATTAATCTTTTCCCATGTGTATCTTTTTGTATGTTCAGGTTTTATTCCCACATTTCCTTTCTGTAATAAAAACAACCATTTTAAATATTATAGTATTTAAATATGTAGCTGTAGCTCACTTGGGAAGAACTAATAAGATTGCTTTGCCTAAAAGTTAGGAACTAAGTAGGTTTGGAAGAAAAATAGGAGGAAGCATTTATATAAGAGTATATATGGGATTTTGCAAGTCGCCTTAGGAAAGGTAGTACAAGCCAAGGATTTAGCATAGTCCCAGCATGTCTCAAAGGAAAACAAAATCAAGGACACATGGGAATGGAGAAGGAATGGAGTAGAGCTCAGGAAGTGTCTGCAAAATCTCTGAGTCACAAAGTCACAAAGTTTGAAGAAAGCCTTCAAACATTTGGAAGGATAACCAGCCACATGAAAAATGTTTTGCAATATGAAGCTTATCTGAAAAAAGCTGCTTATGAATTTTGCTAAAACTGTAAGAAAACAACTTTAGCTGATATCTATCAGACTAAGAATGGTAAATACGAATTAAGAGTAAATCCCTTATTGTAGATAACATTATATGCATTAAATTGATAGTCTATTGGTTTAAGATGATCACTTTAATAAAATAGTTATATTTTATATTCAGTCCCATGCAATTTCTTTGCTAGCATTTTTCTGTCTTTGCTTTCTGTTTTTTTCTCATGTCCTACTCATGAATACGTCTTCCTCTACATTTAAGCTTTCATCATACATAAAGAAATCCTGTGTTGTTTCTTTTATGTGTAGATGTATGGAGCTGCAGATACATAGAGGGAAAGACTTCTATAACTAGAAAATATTTGCTTTCATGCTGAAAAAGAAGTGCATATTCCTTTATTCCTCGCTGGTCTTTCCCCAGTTCATGTCCTATTTCAATCAACCAACTGTTTATTGTGCACCAGGCACTGACCTTGCCATTAGACATAAAACAAGCAAAGAAACATCCTGTGTTCTCACACTGCTCCTGTACTATGTGACAGAGTCCAGCAGACATGGACATAGGCCAAGGATCCCTCTGGCCACTCAGGAGAAACCTGACACTCAGGTTGAGAATGAGAAGAACCATTCTCAAAGAAGAGTGAGTCTATTATCAGTGAGAGAGAAGGGTGACAAGGCAGCTTCCTGATGCAGTCCATGTGCTCTTTTTCTGCACATCCGCTCATCTGCAGAGTGACCAGAAGTCGTGTTTGATACAGCTGTTCCCTGCAAACCTGCATCTGTGCTAATCCTTCCCTTTTGCATTCTGCACAGCTATAAAATCGCCCTTTATGTCTTCATTATGAAATAAATCTTGGCATAGCATTTCAAATTTCCCTATAAAGTATAGCCAATAAAAACATAAGCAAAAACACAATAAAAAGCATAGTTATGGAATTTCAGCTCTTCATATGAGTTTTACTAAGGGTCTAATTTTTTTAAAAAAATTGTATAACAAATCATGGAAAGTATGAAATATGCCAGAGCCTAAGAGCCCACTTGGTTACAAAGCAGTGTCTCATAGCCAGTCTTTGTTATCTCATGCTATTTTTTTTTTTTTTTGCTTTTTGTCCATTTAGAATATGTTCTATGCTAGAAAACTTTAGGGCATTAAAAGAATCTATTCTGTAACACATGCTTCTGGCAAAGCAACCCTGGGTCCACATGGACTAGTACGAAAGCATGGCTGAAGAATTTGAACCAGTGGGTTTCTAAGGAAGAGGCATTGAGCTATGTGAGAACAACAATTATCAAATATGTCACCACTAGCCCCATCTTTCCCAGAGTACATATTGCTAATCCGTCATTATTTTTTCTTACAAAGTAGCATGGAGCTTCCTTCCAAGAATCGTTTGAGCAAACTGTCTCCCCTCGTAAATTAATGGTTGGAGAGATGGCTCATTGAGTAAGACCACTTCCCCCACATGCATAAGGCATGAGTCCAAATCTGTAGAACCCTTGTAAAAAGTGAGGTATGTTATAAATACCTGGACCCCCAAATTGTGAGAAGATAGAGACAAGGATAACTGGTACTTACTGGGTGCCAGCCTAGTTCTAAGCTCAATAAGAAACCCTGCCTCAAGGGAATATGGCGGAGAATAACAGAGAAGGACACCCAAAATCTTTTTCTGACCTCTGCACACAGTCACAAAATATCTGCACACACACACACACACACACACACACACATACACACACACACACATACACACACACATGCATATATACCACACTTACATAAACATGCTCACATACACAAACATACAAAAATTTACAAATAAAATGAACAATATGTAAAGAAATTAAATAAATACATAGCATGATGCTTTTGATCTCTGTTGTAGCGAGCCAACATATTTTATTAAAACTTTTATTGCCCTTTTGTGAATGAGAAACAATGATGCTTTCCTGACCTAGTTATACGATTATATAACATGTCTGGACTGGTACCTGATAGATGATGGCACTCAGAAAATGTTAGTTTCCACTTCCTGAATGCCATCATATTGGTAAGGCTTCTTTTTACCAAAGAAAAACTTTGATGAAAGAATAATAATAAAAAGCATATTATAAGAAAAAAACACCTTGAACATTTTAGATATAGATTTAATTTTACTTGATAGAAGAATCAGCTCATATTTTGATTTCTGCTAAAGTAACCCTGGAAATCAGGAAGCTTTGGTATGTGCCTTCCCTGAAGGAGATTGGGATTTGTTTGCTGATGCTTTTATGCATCCTCAAGTTTAAAAGTTTTGTAACTTACAGAATTCTTGGAAAGAATGAATCCAAACTTTTTAATTTGACGACATTTGTTAAAGAATAACTTCTCTTTAGTAATACAAGAAATTATCCAGATCCAGTGAATATTGCAAAATAGATTAATAAAACATAAGACATTTACTGTATGGTAAGTTCAAATCAGTAATATTTCTAATGTCATTTCACTACACAGAACTAAGTCATTGCAACGTTACCTAGTTTTGCTCTTTCCGGGTATTGTAGTCTTGTATCGAATACCAAATGTAAATTTCTGTCTATACAGGATATAATAGCTTTGTAGTTTGGGGTTTCCCCTGGGCAGAAAAAATTGACTTGGTTCAGATACCAGGATGAAAATTATATATTTTGATTACATGGTAAATATATTAGTTTCTAAATTTCTATAGAACCTCGTGAGTGATTTTTAGTTATTAAGAAGTCATTTATGAAAGAAAGATAAACATTATGGAATACATATCCAACCAAGGAAGACACACCAAAGAAACTCCCCATGTGCACAAAAGTTAGACTATAAGAGTGTTACAGATAAAAAATGAGACACCTAAATATTACATCCTCATGCACTATTTCCAGTTCTTATGAAAAATGAAAGTGATGAGAAATAGATCTGAATCTAAATGGGTTTTGTAAACATACAAGTACCTAAATTAGGGAGGAGTAGAGTCTTAAGATTCCCCATGAAAATGTTGGACTGGTGTAACAATCTGCTATATTTCTTTTTTTTTAAATTTATTATTATTATTATTATTTATTCAACTGTGTGCATGTGCGTGTGTATGTGCGCGCGCGTGTGTGTATTTGTGTGTGTGTAGAACTACGGACGAATTCGCGAACCACCCTGGACTCCTCCACCTCCTTCTGCCCCGGGATTCACAGGCTCCGCCCTACCAGGACCAGAAGTGCAGGCTGCCCCCGCTTCCGCCTGGCGTCTATACGTGGGATCTGGGATCCGAACTCAGGACCTTCCGCCTGCAAGGCGGAGGCTTAACCCCTGAGCCACCTCTCCAGCCCACAATCTGCTATATTTCTAACCCTGGAAGACAGAGCCTGCGATCCCCACAGCAAGCTGATTAGCCAGATTTATCCTAAATGGCTGACTCTGAGTTTAATTAGAAATCCAGTCTCACAACAAAAAAATGAAAGAGAGATTGAGGATGATTCTGACACATACATTACATTACTTGCATGTAAACACTCTCCCAAGTGCTCTCATCCACATGAAACACACACACACACACTCACACACACACACACACACACACACACACACACACATGCACACACATACGCATACAAACACAAGCACGCACACATCAACACACCCCATACATAAAAAAAAATCAAATGGGTTTTGTAAACATACAAGTACCTAAATTAGGGAGAGGTGGACCTCATCTCTTGCCGAGGATATATGTGTCTAGCTCTTAGACATCAGGAGTAGATTTCTTCAACAAAAGGAGTTACAGAGATTGTTAAGGAATCCTTGTTTGGCCTGACTTGCAGAAGAGCATCAGCATGTGTCTCATTCCCTCTGCTTTGAAATGACTAATGTAGCAGGGTTTGAAAATGCATCTGTCATAGAACTGTTGGCTACAAGAGCACTATGTAACACTGATGTCTGAACATGAAGCATCGTTACCTGTTACTGAGAAACCACATCATTTTTAAGGGTTCAGAAAGTCACTGACTCACCCATCATGCTATGAGAGATATTGCTAGGATCATACAATAAAAGAGGATAATATTTCATAGCCACTATCACTTTAACAATTTTTTATATTTTCAATATATGTCAATTTGAGGTATAAAGATATGGGCTATTGTCAAGAAGAGAAAAATCAAGGATCAAGTCGAAGAAGAAAAAGAATAGAAAATAAGATGTCAGATATATGTATTCTAATCTATGGCTCTATATTTCTGGAAATGGATATAATTCTGATAACTTCATGGCCATGACCAGGATTACTTAACCAAAAATAGAACAGCATATGCATACAAGAGAACTACAAAATATTTACATGAATACTCCAGATTCTTTTTTTAGCATCTATATATACTTCTGAACCAAGCATAGAAAAGCCATGCATTAGACCAGTAGTGAAAAATAATCAGAAAACTGAACAAAATTAGGAAGAATACCTAAATACTCATGATGTTGATAGACATGTGTACATAATAGAACAGTAATCAGGAGTAAATTAGAATTTATATAATAATGAGATGAATATTATTTAAATTTTTATAGTAAAAAGTATTATTTCAAGAGTCTTAAGTTTGGTAGCACATGTTCTGTATTAAGGAGTATACCACTGGACTAGAGAGATAGTTCAGGTTAAGACTGTGCTTCTCAATCAAAAAGTCTGAGTTTGGATCTCAGGACTCATCTAAAACACAAGGCACTTCAAGCCCGGGTGGGCATAGCCTGGAAATTCCAAAGTGAAGCAAAAAGGTAATAGAAGCAGTCCAGCATGACTCTCCAAGCAACTCGGGATCCTCCACAGGGAAACACAGTGCTCTGTCACACACACACACACAAATAAAATAAAATAAACTTTAAATAAAATACCATACATTAAAAACATAATTCATTACAGAAGCAATATTTTGAGTGAATGGCAGAAAAAGTACAGCCAAACAGTATCTTCTGGACAGGAAAGGGCTGACACAACCCTGAATACAGAGCAGCTATATGTATTTCCATAAAACCTACGCAGGAGTTGTCCTATCAACATGTCACCAGGAGAGGGCAGAGAACATAAGTGGCTCCACACCTCCCTGAGAGACTGAGGAATGTCAATCCTGATGCAGGGGTTGGTGGGGTTGATTTTCCTTGGCATTCTACCCACTAGTCTATGATTCATCCCCAGCAAGTACTCAGACACATGCCATCAAAGGGAGATTGGAAGGGAAGAAGAAAGGTTGTAGTTATGAATTCCCTGCATTCATGTATGAAACAATAAAACATAATGGAAAAAAACACCTTTGCACAAGATATTTGGGTGAGATTAAAGAAAGAAAAGACAAAGTGATGTTGCTGTAAGAGACTAGAGGGAGCCATGCATTAGACCACTTTCTTTGGCTTTGAAAGAACTTTTTTCCTAGCCAGTCAGACTTCCATCCTTCCTGGCAAATGTTCCTTCCTTAACCATTCTTCACCACGTAGCTCTGTCCCATCTACACTTATGAATTTCTTCAAGGATTACACTTACTCCCATGACTTTCCTTCTTAGCCATAAACAGACATTTCCTAAATTAGCTATATCTATGTCTTTTGGTTCCATATGCTCGCTTGGCCACATACACTTAAAACACAAGACATCCAAAAATGAAGTTACACATCATTGGCACAAAATGTGGCACTTTCATGTTGACATTCCTTAACGTTTAATAAACTCAGATTTAACTCCTTTAATCTCTGATGACTTCAGTTGTCTCTTGATACCGTCTTTGAAGTGCCCTCTTAGCTTATTATAACAATGAGGTGGCCAAGCTTTTGTTCCTGTTATCCCTGAATGTTCTCCTTCAATTAGCTTCTCCATGTCCCTTATCTAGTTGACATCTAACCTTCTGCCTTTCCAATTTGTCATTTAAACACCCCCACCTTTGTTTATAGAAATCCTTAGGCAGGGTTATAGTGAACACCTCTTTGAGTTAGTTATGAAACACACAATGAATGAAAAGTCAGTTTGATAACTCTACCACTGAACTGCTGATCTTGGTTCAGAGACATACATTCAAGCTAATTACTCAAAACTAGATTTATTTACTGTACCATTACTGACACAAAATCTCCTAGGTTGTAGACCCTCAGGTTGTACTTGTACATTCCACAAATGATTGTGCTATATATCTATTATTAGAAACTCTAAGATATCCTTCTGCCACAAGATTCAATGACTGTGGCACTCTAATTGAGTCTAATTTGCTGTTTGGAAGAACAGTTACAAAAATGCTTTAAGCAACAGGTGTCATCACCAGACTAAGCTTATCGCCTTCTCGGTGGTTCACATTAAATGAAAAAGTATTCGTTTACTGTAAAAATTTCGGTAAAGTTGCTAAAATAATCTTATCACTTTAGAGCCATGCCTTATGCATATTTTTCCACACATATATCTAATGAGTTGCTTTAGTTTCACACATGCTAATGGTTTACACATGGAGAATTCAAGAAAATATCTAACATAAAAGCATTGATGAATGTTGTACAAAGCATTGAGATATTAAAGTGATAACTTCATTTAGATGAGATCCATTAAGAGTTAACAGATAGCTAAAAAAATGGGAAAAAAAGAAAGCCTTCAAATTAAAAGTTTATATTTTCTAGTTGATTTTTTAATGTAATGAGATGATTCCTGTGTCATATACCACATTTAATACTTCCTTTAACGGTTATTTCATAGACATTAGAAGCTCATAACTTAGAGTGGAAAAGAATCTCTACACAATTATTATAGACAATAAAGTTCATTGTTGAATTGTTAATATAAATATCAATTGCATATAAAGAAAATAATGATTATTATTTCCCTTTAAAAAATGCATTTTTTAAAGAGCATGAACAAATGATCTGTATCATGTTAATGTATCAAAAGGTTACATTTTATATACAGCATAATCACCATGAGTGACTAAAAATATGAATACCAGTATATGCATTAACAATGATATACACATATATATAGTTGTTTATAATTAAGGACATGCATAGTCACATGTTTAGTCTGAGCTATTGACACATGGTTTAAGTTAAAGATCTTTGCTTCAATATAAAAAGCTCAGTTCTTGAGAGAATGTTTATGACAGCAAGAAATGTAATAATTATTCAATTTCAGAATGTAAAATAGTATACACTGAAAAATGAACATTTTCTGAATGGATTTTTGCAAGGAATGAGTCATAAGGCAGACTCAAATTAGAAAGGTAGATGGGAGGCAGACTGAAATGATCAGCAACAGCTGTTTATATTTTAGGGACTTGTGAACCGTATAAATGTCTCTTCTTATTCTTCAATGTTTCTGCAGGTTGTGATCTGATCCCAGTGCAGTATCTCCGCTGGGGTGACCCTGAGCCCATTGCAGCTGTGGTCTTTGCCTGCCTGGGCCTGCTGGCCACGCTGTTTGTTACTGTCGTCTTCATCATTTATCGAGACACTCCAGTGGTCAAGTCCTCCAGCCGAGAGCTCTGCTACATTATCCTTGCTGGTATCTGCTTGGGCTACCTGTGTACCTTCTGCCTCATCGCAAAACCTAAGCAGATTTACTGTTATCTCCAGAGGATTGGCATTGGTCTCTCCCCAGCCATGAGCTACTCAGCCCTGGTAACCAAGACCAACCGTATAGCCAGGATCCTAGCTGGCAGCAAGAAGAAAATCTGCACCAAGAAACCCAGATTCATGAGTGCCTGTGCACAGCTAGTGATCGCCTTCATTCTCATCTGTATCCAATTGGGCATTATCGTGGCCCTTTTCATTATGGAGCCTCCGGACATAATGCACGACTATCCAAGCATTCGGGAAGTCTACCTGATTTGTAACACCACCAACCTAGGAGTTGTCACTCCTCTTGGATACAATGGATTATTGATTTTGAGCTGTACCTTCTATGCGTTCAAGACCAGAAATGTTCCAGCCAATTTCAATGAGGCCAAATACATCGCCTTCACCATGTATACCACCTGCATCATATGGCTGGCCTTCGTGCCAATCTACTTTGGCAGCAACTACAAAATCATCACCATGTGCTTCTCAGTCAGCCTCAGTGCTACTGTAGCCCTGGGCTGCATGTTTGTGCCGAAAGTATACATCATCCTGGCAAAACCCGAGAGAAACGTGCGCAGCGCCTTCACCACATCCACCGTGGTGCGCATGCACGTAGGGGATGGCAAGTCGTCCTCCGCAGCTAGCAGATCCAGCAGCCTAGTCAACCTGTGGAAGAGGAGGGGCTCCTCTGGGGAAACCCTAAGGTAACGATTGTGGGGTCCTAGTGGGACACAGCTGCTACTGAGGAAGCAGAGGCATTTTCTTTCTAGACTCTACCTAAGACAGATATGAGTGGACAAGGTCATAGAACACAGGGTGCTTTGGCTTGGGACCATATCATGCATGATTCTTATTGGTTAGATGAATAGAGTCTAATAATTTAGGCTGAGACTAGATTCATAGATGTCAAGGTCTCTAAAAAAGCACCTACATCAGAAGTTAGATCAAGAGAGTCAAGACTGAACTAAGACAAAGACCTGAAGATCCTGATGGGATAAAAAATTATCAGACTCAGAAAAACATAGAGAAGAGTGCTATTAGCGTGAAAAAAATGCCAAAGGCCAAGTACATGTGATTATTGTTTACATGTCCCTCGCCTTGCCAAAGCCCAGGAGAACTCTTGACTGCACATCTCACAGAGGCATTAGGATGTGTATAGTTTATATTTCAGCTCCTAATGAGAAAGTCAAGCCCCTTGAGGAATTGTCTAAATAGCTTAGGGGGAAAATAGCAAGAGATCTTTTATTTTATTAAATTTTGTTAAAACCATTAGCTTCCCAGTTCTTTTTTACCTATAGTCCCACCAACCCCAAGTTTAATATCAAAAAGCAGCAACTACTAAGTAATTTCTGTCTGAAAATAATCTGGAGTCAAGGAGTGATGCGCTTTGAATGTTTCCCTTAATGTTTCATGTAACTTCATATATTAAAAAATAAGGTCATACTATCTGTGGCTTGAGAATAAATTCTAAGATATTAAAAAGGCTACACAGGCTGTTGACAGTTGGAAAAGAGTAAGTACTGCTCTACAGATCAATGTATTAAAGTAAAGATTTTTCTCTCTTTAAGAAGTAGCTATCAGAGAGTGACTAAGGACATCTCTATGGAAATGTGACATTATTTCTAAAAGCTAGATAAGTACGTGAAATTTAAGTGTATTGCTTGAACTATTCTCCTGTGCTGTCATTTAGCCTGCATGAAAGTCTTTGCCATTGTGGCTGCTTCTTCAAAGCACAAATCAGACAGTGAGAATAGTGTTCCCACAAAGGTCTGAAGAACACTCATAATATGTTCAGAGAAGCTGAGTCATGAGGACTAATTCATTTGTAGTGTTAACTTTCACCTTTATCTCGATCAGCCCTTTCCTCATTTTTTTTCATTCTTCTCATCTTTTCCCATGTGCATTGTGTAAGAAACTTGACAAATTACATTATGTCTTCCTTTCTCCATTAAATCCCAACAGTGTCTTGATTTGTACACAGTAGGACTTCCAAATATATCAGACCTGCTTGCATATTTTCGTTTCTGACACTTCCATGAAACATTCTTTTTCAGAAACTTCTGCAAGATCAGCTTTCCATGTTGGGTGGGAAGATGTATTTTTCAAATTTTTCTTTCATCAGCCTTTCCTCAAAGCCTGTCTTCAAAAACAAAAACAAAAACCCTGAAGGACAATTTATTATACAACACTGACAAGCTGATGTAAGATGAACGTTATGAATCTGGGGTTGAGTATCAAGAACTTACCTGGGAAGGCTCCTTAGAGGGATGACACAGAGCAATGGCAAAGGATGCTGCCAGTGTAACCAGGTTCCCTTCAGTGAATGCTGGCATGGCATTTCCTCCCTGCATGTAACCAATTTTCATCACCTCACAAGTAGGGATTACACTTTATCAACAAGCTATAAGGAGACAATGCCTTCAAAAGCTGAAAAGTACAGTAGGCATACAGCCAAGAGAGCAAAGTATTGTGCTATGTAACCATGGACAAATCCTCATGACCTTCTGTGCCCTCGTTTCTACCTGTGATAAATGAAGATCATGAAATGTACCCTTCACTGAACGATGTATGAATGAGATAAACAAACACATGTAGCATCTGCTATATAGTAAACACTTAAGAATTTGATGGATTAAGTGAAAAATTACCAGAGTCTTCCTCCATATCAGAAAGGTACTGTTTGGTGCAATTGGGATGAGATTAATAATGGAAAAAGCATCATAAAGTACAGCATGAACCTACTGAGAGGTGGATTATACATTTAGAGCTTTCTAGAGCTTCACCAGCGCTTGATAGACCACTTGCTAACTCAGCAGAATTCGCTCCTCCAGAATAAAGACCTTGTCTGCCTAGGTAGTTATACCGTCCTCAATGCCTAGCTGTACCTATGATTAAGTGTCATACACAGAAGAAGTTAAGTAATCATATATACGTATGTTTGATGAGTGAATGATTTGGGGAAAGAAACAATGTGGTAAATATAGTTTCTGTTTGTCTTCTGGTGTGTACTGTATTCCCCGGGAGACCCTATTAACTTTCATAAAAATAGTCTTCAGTGTTCTATGTTCTGTGTTACAAAAGGTTTGTTACTTTCCTGTCGACATCCACCTCTGCTCAGGACTAGATTGTTCATTTCATGTATTATATAGTGATGTTGTTCTTCAAGCAATCTTTTATTAATATTTTCAGATATTCAGATTCTAATTTGGTTTGGAAAGGTGAGAGGAGATATAATAGTAACTTTTACTGATGGTGATTTTTAAAAAATTCTGAGAACTTTGTGACAGTGTAAGAACTTCTTTTTCCTTCAGGGTCACATGGTGTTGAATTTTTAGGTAGGTACACGTGTATATTAAATCTCAGAAGTAGGAAGGGATTTCAGGCGATTGTGTGTTCTCTTTATGCAATCTTGAGTAAAACCTAGTTTGTCCGTATTATGATAATGAGCCAGGCTATGATCTAATTATTATAGAAAACCTTTTTTCTTGTTAATCAAATAGAATGTTTTGGACCTGCTAGTGATGCAGAAAGGAGAATAGAGCAGGGAAATCTTCCATCTTCTCAGTGGGATCCTGTCCTACAATCATCAGAGAGGGTACGGCATAAAATTCCTTTCCTTCCCAAGTCTCATCAACTCCTATACTGAACAGTCCTTTTCTGTGACACAAAATCCAACTGTTCAAAGAACTAATCTAGGATTTATCTCATAAGATACCTCATCTTCCAATTTATAATTGTATGAAGGTCAGTGGGTATGCTATTGTCACACTGGAGCTTAACTAGCAAAGAACAAATGAACTGCATCGTTTGTAATGTTTCTACATGTTATTCTAAATTACTGATAGTAGTTGGGTTTTTCAGTGACTGAACTCTGTAAAGTGCCAAAGAGAACATCTACTGGGAATTAAAAAGCTGAAGTGGCTTACACCTCTGGATGAAGAGTTTCAGGGTGTAGCAGTTAGGCTCATGGTTGCTGATAAATCATCATCAAATGGCTTATGGGAACAAGGGGTTTATTTTCCATCACAATTGTCCAGTTATAGTTCTCAATCCAGCTTGACAGGAGAGCTCACACCAACACCAGAGCTGAGAGAACTAGTCGCACCATCTCTACAGCATGGCTGAGAGAGGGATGATCCTTACTTGCCAGACCAGCATGTCTGGCCAAATGTTCACAAGGATGCCAACTTTCTCAAACAGCTCTCTGTATTTTATTCCAGGGCCTAGTCCCACCCACTGTGGGCTGGGCTTTCCCCATTAGCTAGACAATCTCCTGCAGGTTTGCTCTGGGCTTAAACTCAACCACTGATTCTTTACAAATGTGCCCAAAGCTCAAGCCCTGTGCCAAACTATGACACAGGGATACACAGTTACTATGCTAGTTTACCCATGCTCTGTGCCTTTCACCTGGCATGTGAGAAATGTGCTACTATAAACTTAGACTGGGTGTGAGTCCTGTTTTGTTTTTTTAATACTTAATTTATTTATGAGAAAGAGAGAAAGAGAGAAAGTTATTTACCAGCACCAGCTTAGATATGACCTGCCAATACCTCTATCATTTTCTAGCCTTCTTCCTTACTGCAAGAGCATTGTTATGACTCCATGAACTGCAACCTCTTATTAGGTAAAACAAAGATCTTAGAGTTCTACTGCAATTATACATATGTCTCACTAGCTAAAACTGACTGAAATAACTGCCATGGTCACATGGGAAAGCACACACATGAGCTCCCAGGTCTTTTTAAGGAAAGGTGAACAGGAAAGCAGGAACAGTTTCATTGTATAAGTATTGTGTGTCTACAACAGAAATCAGTCACCTATAGTAATAACAGTGTCTGGAGCAATAGAAGAGGATAGAGAAAAGAGTAAGGAAGGAAAAAGTGATGAAGAAATACAATGGTCAGTTTTTAAAATGCATGGATTGGGAATGTTTCTCAAAATAGTTCATTTATTAGTCACATACTTCTGCATCTTACAGAACTTTTCACAGATATTATTCTAACATTTGCCACTGTCATGAAATACTTGAAGGGTAAGCAATCCTCTTTTGCATCTTTCAGAAAAGAAACTGGAGGATGAGTAGAATCAGAAGATCTGCTTGGCTACCATCCCATTTCTTCCAAGTGATGAAGCAGATCTTAACTTGTGTTCAGCTGTGGTCACTAGAGCTGAGTCCTTTCTAGTGTATTCTTTGTAAAATGTCCATTGAATTGCTCTTTAGAAAAAAAATTGAAGTAAAACTTTGAAAACCCCAATTCTGTGACTAGAGATAAACACTATCACATCTCATATGACAAAAACAATCATTTGTTTATCAAATCTGTAATTTTTTCCACCATTAATTGTACACAGGGCCAAATTATATACATAGCTAGTTATAATCTTGCACGGTTTATTCAATAGTACATAATGTCTTTCGGTATCTTGTAATGTAACTGTTATTGACTTAACTAACATATTTTCATTGAAATTAAGAGCTAAGTCAGCTCCTAAATGCCACACAAGACAGACATACCTGGATCCTCCGGTGTAAGAACGAACCTCTGTCTGAAAACCAACGACAAATGCAGAAGAAGCAGGCAAAGCCATCAAAGATCATACTTCCTGCAAACACACTTGTATTCCTTACTTTCATGCAATGTTTCATTGGGCATGCTTGGAGTCCTAGTGAATACATTGAAATGTCATTATCAATGAAAAATATAGTCTTACTGCATTTTTAGTCAACTGAATGCATCAATAGTTCACATCGTGAAAGAGGAAACCATCTTAAGTAAGCCTGGAAGACTATAAAATTAAAATCACTGCTTTATATTTAAGAGCATGAGAAAAACACCTATAGTAGCACATTCTACATAAAACCTGCTAGCTTCTCCTACAAAGGGTATAAAGATATTTGACAAACTCTGACCCAAATATCAAATTTTGCACATATATAGAATCTAATACATGTACGTATCTATGTATATATACATATATAAATGCATAATAGGTGCACATGAAAGTTGAAAAGGTACTGTAAGAAAAGATGCTGCTAGAAAGGGTCATGAGAAGGTGACATGAACTAAGTACATTATTTTCACATGAAAGATGTCATAGTAAAACCTACTCTGTGGGTGTGTGTGTGTGTGGTACAGTTTATGTCAGTGCTCATACCCACACATATGTGGAGAATATAAGAGACATTGGGAGGCCTCCTATATTGTTCTCTGTCTTATCTGATGAGATAGCCTCTCAAATCTCTCTCTTTTCTTGAACCAGAATCTCACCTTGCTGACTACTGGGCTCTCAAAAGCAGCCCAAATCTGCTCCCAATGCTGAAGTTGCAAATCATTCCAGTTTTTCCTGTAGGTTCTAAGGATTTGAACTCTGGTCCTAATGTTTATACAGCTAGTACTCTTAGCCAATGAGCCACAGCTCCAATATAAAAACATTAGTTGAAGAGGAAAATAAAGATGATTTGGTTAGCTAACAAAGATAAATAGCATTATACTTTTGCTCATACAAAATGTTCACATGCAGAATAACATGCAAGTACATAGTATACTAGGAGTAGGGAGCCAGTGAAAGAGGAAGAAGGAACAAGAGAGGGTGGGTAATGGGAAGTGAATAACACCAAACTCCATAATATTTGCTGTTGAAGATGTTAGAGCGAAGCCTATTAATGAAAAAAAAATGGATGACTTGACCAGACCTGGGCAGTAAGTACATTTGCACACCCCTGTCAATAGGCACATTCATTAAGAGTACAATTATTTAGGTCATGAAAACTACAGTCACTGAATCAAATATGCTCAGTTTATAAACTTCTGTTCAGCTTAGAAGAGTTTCTAAGAATTAACAATAAATATTCTCTTTCACACAATTTCTGCTTTGGTCTTTAATAGCCTTTTAATGTTACCAAGTATCTACTCACTTTGGTAAACATCATGATAGTCCTAACAGAAGACAAGCAGAAGGTATCTGAGGAGTGTTTCATAATCTTTGATGAGGGTTTAGGAAAGGCAGTCTTTACCTTAGGCCATAGAAAGAGTGTGGTTCTCATTCCAAGTCATGCAATGGTTTTCTAGAAGGTTAAATTGGCTTGTTCTAGAGCCTAGGGAAGTGCACAGAGTCAGCCATTTCATGCTCTGAAATAGCGAAGGGAGAATTTGATTTAAAAGGAAATGAGTCACTATAGATTTTTTTATATAGAAACATGCTATTTATGCCATCAATGTATAGAGGCCCCTGTGATTAACATTTTCGTTCTAGACACTAATTTCCTGCACAACATGGCATGGTGTCAAATCATTGTCAAGCAGATAATGCCAGGCTTCCATTTAAGGCCTTTACTTTGGCTGCAAATTGACAAACACAAAACTGATTCTCATCTAAATAAAGCATGGAAGCCTGTGAGTCCAGAGTTCTGGTTCTACAATAATACGAATTTCCAGGAGACATGGAGCTGAAGTTCTAAAATGTAGTGAATTGTTCATGGCTTAATCAAAAAAGTTAAAATCTGAATCATAAATTTTTTCATAAGGTAAACACCTTTCTTTGGGGTTCTGGTTGGGTTTTGGACTCATGTTGATCCCTTCAATATTATTTTAGAAACTGTCATTTGCCACTTTGGTTTTAATTAACCAATTAATTTTGCATTCATGAACATTCACTTAGACAATCTGTTAAACCAACTGTAAGCCCATTTATATTCTTGACTAGATTACGTCCTGCCCGATTATTCCAATGCATACAAAACATTATCAGAACTTGAATGAGTTCAACAAATTAGATTTCATTAAAGGTTAATCTATTCTGTGTCAAATGCTATTCATGTGCTTTTCCTCTGGTTATAATCCTGTGTCCATTCCTTGTATTTCCTATCCAATCCTTTTTATCTTCCTAAGTTGAGGTTTCCAAAGAAGCCAAATGAAATTAAGCCACGAAACATAACTTCCCTCATCTGGACTCTCAGAGAATTTGTGGTGTGTAGTGTCCATCTAGCACACATTTCAACACTTTTTATGTGACTTATTCATACATTTTCTGAGACCTGAGCTTCATTAGAGAATGTGCTAATTTCCAGTCATATAGGCATTGTTTATTGCATCTAAATACTATTTTTGCAACTACGCAGTCTAGTGTTAAATACATTCATTGTCCTCAGAAATACATTCATTGTCCTCAGACCTGATCCATAGCAGTGCTCAGCACAGCATGTGTATGTGGATGGAGTGTGAATCTGAAGAACAGCAGCTTCCAAGTCTTAACACTCCCAGAATATTAAAGAGATTTTTCTCATTTTGTGGGCTTGAGTTACCAGATTTTATCCACAAAACTTAAGAAATGCATGAGTTTTCTAAAGCCAAACTTTTAAAAACCATACCTCCATGGAAATCCTTTCAGATCTTTGGCAGAAAAAAGATAAAAGCAAATAATACAAACACAAGGAGGGGGAAAAAAGAAAACCTTTGAGATGCTGTTGGTCTCTTGAAAGACACTGATCTGGAAACAAACTCAATAAAGCAACATAATGCCATGACAGAAGGCTAACGTTTAAAAAAGGAACCCAAAAGTGGTAGCAAATTTTGGGAAGAATTAGAAGTAAACTACAAAAAGAAGCAAATGAAACAAAAAACTACATGCTGTGTGTGTGTGTGTGAGAGAGAGAGAGAGAGAGAGAGATTATGTTTAGAAGAGGGGACTTGAGTATATATACTTCCGGAGGCCCAATGGTAACATCAGGCATCATCTTGAATTGCTCTAACTTCTTTTTACTTTGCTCTGGAGTTTTCCAGCTCCAAACTCCAGGGCAAAAATTAAAGGCTGCTTTCATATTCAATTAGTATCTAGGGATCTAAACTCAGGTGCTTTTGTTAACAAGGCAAAAACAATCACTGAACACCTCTCCAGCCTAGAAACAACACATTTGAATCTCTGTTTAGCTCCCATAAGTATTACTCACATGTGGGAAAAGCCTGTCTTTTTTGCTCCTAGTAGAAAATGCCTGGGGCTGACTGATTCCTGCCTTCTCAGTCAGCTTTGCTCCTGTCCACTTCATCATCCTGGACTTTCCAAGCTGACCTCACAGCTTCCTTGGTTGCAATCCTCTCACTCCCTTAGCATGAGATCCCTCTCCTTTGTCTCACACCTAATGATTCTCATATACATCTTTGCTTGAGAGCCTGCCTGATACATTGAGACTGTATCAGGTTCATCTTTTTATGACTAAAGTGAGTTCATGTGCTTCTAGCTTAAGCATTTGTCATCCTGTATTATAATTATCTAGTTACTATCTGCCTTTGCACTTATGTGCACAATCCACATACCTACATGAACATCATATACGAGCTCACTAAGAAAAAAGACCACAACTTATTTATGTTTCCATACCACTGTTGAAACTCAGGAACATTTTTTAAATTAAGAAATGGGTGAGTTTGTGATTAATGATGCTTAAGTTGAACTGGTATTTGCCTGTGATCAAAGAGAGGTTGAAAACAAGGAGGGATTATATTTATTAATAACTTGCTATGTGTGGGCAGTGGCTATTTCCAGGATAATATATGGGGTAGGCATATTATTATTTTATCTCTTTAAAAGATGAGGAAACTGATAGATGAACAGAAGCTAATTTACCTACTCAGACTGATTCAAATACACAATAGATAAAAAAGATTGTAACCAAAGCAGATTGAGTTGAAAGTCCATGAAGATAACATACTAAACTGTGTTCCCCTTTCAACCTTTAATACGTGAAAGTCTGAATTTTGAGAATCTAGGACTGAAGGAGGAAAGGAAACTCTCTCCCAAAAGGAGTTTCCATGGAATTGTTTCCTGTACTTTTTTTTAACTTGGTCATATGTTCAACTGAAGCTGATTGATTTTCTTGTCTTTTATCTAATGTACAGAAAGGCTTGGATAACATTTAAACATTCAAGTGTTGCTTGATTTCTAAAAATTTAGTAGTACTTTTCAAACACATATTTTATTTGGGAAAATAAAACTTGACTGTCTCATTTTTGCTATTTATTTGCAGAGATTTTGAGGGTGTATACTACTTTGGGGCATAGTTCTTCTTAATAATAGAATGCCTAATTCCAAGTGAAATCTCATTCAAAAAGTAAAGATTAATGCACCTAGAGTAGCATCTATCTGCCATAATTCAGTTCAATTTAATTCACTAAACACAAGGACATTGTTAAAGACAAGACAAAAGAAAAACCTGCCTAAGACTCTAAGTAGTGAAGAAGGACCAACCAATACAGAAATTATTAACTTTTAAAATTCATGACATGATAAAGATACAAGGAGAAGTTAGAAATTCCTAAAGAGATGACCTAATCCCACATGGGCATTCCTGGAACAAAGCACCTGAGTTGAATACCAAAGCCTGCTTAAGTGATTGGCATGAAAGCCAGGGAATTCATTTTTCTAGGAAGCAACATGGTCAATACCAGGTACCAAACAGCATGGCAGGTTCAGGTTGTTGTAGCATGTAAATGGGCACTGGTAATAGGAGATGGGACTGACATGGAGAAGTAGAGGAATCTTTCCTTTGTTCTCTCCAAGTGGTCAGTCCTCCAACCTCCTCGATTTCTTTCTTTTTATCATTTTTCTGCTCAGACAAATATAATAGGAACCCCTGTCCCCTCCCTCTCTCCACCCCTCCTTGGACCTCCTTGTTCCCTCCCTGCTTTGTCCCTTCCTTTCCCCCCCTCCCTTTCCCCCAGTGCCCCTTTGCCCCCATCTCTGAAGCATCCTTTAATGAGTATATCAAACTTTCCTCTGGGTCCTCCTCTCTGATGAGGTGTAAGGACTCAGTGGCAATTCCTAGAACTCTTACTTGTGTTCTCCTTAAGTATAGGAACACTATTGTGACTGTTAATCCCTTGCTTCTAAGGATCCTAGTGCCTTTAGTCCATGCTAGAATTTGCAACCTCCTCAATTTCTATCCATAGCTTCTTTGACTAAATGTTTGCCCATCTTATATATCTGAATCCTTCACAGCCATGTGTGCTACATCCTCTCTATCCTAGAGAACAGGAAAATTAACTTGAGCTACTACGATAACTTTTTTATTTGCATATGTATGTGATATCAGGTGCATGGATGTATCCTGTGCTGGAATTTGTACATGCACATGAGTGTGTGTGTGTGTGTGTGTGTGTGTGTGTGTGTGTGTTATGTGGAGGCTCCATTTTTATATCTCCATGTTTATATCAAGAATCATCCTTGATAGCTCCTCTGCCTTATTATGTTTTGGAACCTGGGTCTCTAAACCCACTGCTCATCAGCATTTGGGTTAATCTGGCTAGCCAACTTCCTTTGGGGATTCAAAGTCTCCACTCTTCTTGGCTAGAATTCTAGAAGGACAGCCATATTCACCTGACATTTCAGATCTGCTCATCTGGACTCAGGTCCTTTTGATTGTAATGCAGATGTTGTAACCAGGAGTCCAACTTCTCAGTTTGTGACAGTGATTAGTAATGCTTTGCTTTACCTTTTATGCAATAGGCACACATTGAACAAAGGCTTTGCAGCAAGTCTTGTGCTAAATTCATCAAGATATTATCTCATTGAAGCTTCACAGATTTCTAAATTTCTAAATTTCTTGTTAACTGGTACATAAAACTTCATTAATTACTAATACAAATTATGCTTCTCTGCTCATAGATAAATAATAGGTAAATAGAGGCAAAATAGCCTTTTGTGAGCAAATCAATAGATGGTGAAGCAAAAATTTGGGATTTAGTCCCAGGTCTACATGTCCTCAAAGCTCTTTTCCCTTTAACTTTTGACTTTCACGTATCTCCTTTTACTATTACTGTTGTTGAAAAATGTCACGGTGAGTACATTTCTGCCTTGCTTTGGTACTGACTTGTAGTCTCAGAAAATGACTTTATAAGTGACAAGTTTGGATTATACAGGCAGGTCAATGTGACACTGTAGAACAAGGCAGTCTGTCCACATCTCTTCCTGTTGTCATTTGGAAAAGGTGTGGCATGATGAAGTGGACCTCGCCACAAAGAGATGTACTCCATTCCTGGTGCCACCACTTATAAACTAGGACTGTAGAAAAAAGAAACCTTTTAGAGGTGCTACAACATAAGGACAGTAGTGCTGTCTCACAGGATCACTCTAAGCATGATGCTCAGTGTATTACACAATATAGATCTGTGAAATGCCAGATTCTTCCTATTCATAGCATCATGGCAAAACCTGAGTCTCTGGTGACATCATGTAAAAGAGGTTTCCATGACTTCCGTTCATCAAGAAAATCACTGCCATGAAGATGGTTCACTTTGCACATTTGGCTAGAATTGCTAACCCATCCTTGCTTTGTCTTGGAGGCATATGACCCTCCGAATTTCCATCATATTCTTAGGTGATAGGTTAAAAAGTTTTGTTTTAGTACATTTTTTTCAGAACATTAGTTTTTTTCAGAACTTGAAAGTGGACTGTAGATTTTAGCTGTTTTTCTTTTTCATGTTCTGGCTTTAAATCCTTCATAAAAGTATGATATTAAGTCAACCTAGATCATGTAACATTATTACTTATTATGAAGGAATTACATGATGAATTGTGTATCTCATGATATAAATCCCTCTTTGATGAGGCAAATATGTGCTCACATTGTTCATTTGTGTCTAGCTGAAATTCATACTAATGAATAATGAATTGAGTAAGATAGTCACAATTTCTCTCATGTGCACAAGTTTACATGAGCTTGCTCTTACTCTCCCCTCTCTCGAGAGCAAACTTCAGATGCTATACCCTGCCAGAGAGCATGTCTTCCCTAAACCAAGTAAAAGGAGTGCCACCAAGTGCTTTCTGCTCTTATTAATCATGTCTTTCTTAGCATGAGGTATTAAAAGTGGTCATGACTTGCTGAGCAAACACAGATGTCACTGACTTTGTCCTTCTAATTCAATAACTCAAAAACAAAGCATGAGAATATAACAAAACCCCCAGTTAAAAAATAATATGGACAGCATGTTATAAACTTCGATGTGACAGTGTAACATTGTTCCATGTATTTTGCACATCATTATATTTTGGACTCATACTCGTCAACCCAGATGGTCTCGGTTCATAGGATTGGCAGTGTGGGTGGGCAGAGAGTTTGTACTTCTAACAAGCTCCCAAGTGATGCTGAAACTGCTGGTGCAGACGCCACTTTGTAGTTTTACATTGAAAGCAATGAAAGTCAATACCTGCTATTACTATTACCTCATTTTTGAAAGTGAGATAATTGAAACTGAGAGAGATTATGTGGTTTGTTCAAGATTCACAGCTAAGATAGAGGCACAAGTGAAATCCACACAAGTGTATCTGAGTCCAAAGACCATATTCTTTGCACAATAGCAGGACTGCTAGGCTTTCAGGAAGATTTGCCAAGTGGGTAATTGTTCCCTCCTCCTCATTTGCTCCATATCAGGACTTTTAATTCACAGCATGTAAACTCTGTGGCAAAATTCTATCACCTGGTCATTTGATAATGCAGCTGCTAGGTGTGTGGAAAGGTCATTAGATAATGCCACTGCTATGAAAAAGTCTTTGCATTGGTTGGGTTTTAAGTATACATTCTGCCTGGTCTATCTGGGCAATTCTACAGGATTCTACCAGATGACTCTAAACTGTTCATCTGTCCTTTTTGGCTAAGTGGACATATCTTCTTGCTTCAGGGTAGCTGAACTCTGATTTAAGAGAATGATCATCATTCTGTATTTAGAAACAGTAAGCAATTGTATCCATGTTCAATGGAGGCATCTGGCTTATTAACAGGTGTGTGGAAAGGCCTGAGGAGTGGTAATTTCTTTATGGTTGTCATGTAATATTACCATTAAAGCAGTTGCAGAAGCAAGTGGGATTAGTTCCTGTTCTCCTTGTCCTGACAAAATACTTAACAAGAAATGACTTAAGGAGGGAAGGGTGGATTTGTGGGTTACAGTTTAAGAGATACAGGTCATTGTAGTGGTAGGAAACACATGATGGCAGGCAGAGAAGGCATGGTAGGAGAGAGGCTGGCTGGTCACACTGCATACAAATAGGAAGCATGGAGAAATGAATGCCAGTGCATAGCTGTCTTTCTCTTGATGCAGTCTGAGGAAATCAAGCCAAAGGATTTTTGCCTGCCATATTTGGGATGTCTCTTACCACCTCAATCAATCTAATATGGATAATCCATCAAAGATATGTCTTAAATTTATCTATTTGTTGTTTTTGCATCTATTGAGTTTATAGCAACCATCACATAAGTAAACAAGTAAACCTTGTTTGATATTGGATGGCATGAACAGAACAAGGGAATTAATGAAAGAGAAATATATCCACATGTATATTTTGGTAGTAGACAAAAGGGGGATCTCAAACATGGTTACACCCTATTCCCTGAAATTTATGATTATGTCACCTTACTTTCCAAAAGGAACTTCACAGACACAATTATATTAAGGATCTCAAAACAAGAAGAAGATCCTCAGTTATCCAGAGAAGCCCAGTATAAATTCGTGGATCCCTGTAAGGTGGGAAGGATGTCTAGTTTTCAGGGAATTTTGAAAGCATTGTTTTATTTAGTTTGGACATAGAACATGATCTAGAAAACAGTCAGTGTAAGCAGTCTTTAGAAGCTAGAAAAGGAAGGTTCAGCTCCTCCTCCAAACAACCAGAAAAAAAAAGATCCTATTGATTTCAGCCAAGTAAAAGCCATTTTAGACTTGTAATTAAGGAGACAGCTCTTCTTGATATTCCTAACACCTCTCACAGGACAGAGTGGCACACTGCAAACTTAACTCAGCCCTGTGCTGGCTCCTGCCATTTTCACCCTGAATCCAGCATGATCTTGGTCAGAAGGTATCAAGAACAGGACTCCACTTGGCCTACTGGGGAGAGTCAACAATGGCAGTAGGTGTGTTCTGACTGGGAAAATGAATTGGGACATGCCACTGCAAGATATGGAAATGAAGGAGGCTTCTAATCAAAATGAGTCATGGATATTGGTGTCAGGGATTACAATCCATTGGGCGAGACTCCCTAAGTGTATTTACTACTCCTGAGAATGAACAAAGGCAAAACTAGGCTTTACTTTACTTGATGCCCAGAATTAGTGTCTCCAGGTCAGCAAAAGTGAGGAGCAAATGTTCTAGTCCCAAAAAACTAGAAAACAGGCTCCATCACCATCCTCCCCCATTGGTCGATTAGCTACTGCATATGTAAGAAAAATTTATTTCAACATCTCTCATAGGAAAAACCTAAGTTGAGTATGAGTTTGACCCTAAAGTGTATCTCAAATGTCTGATGGCATTTGAAAAAAATCGAGCAAATTGGCTTCAGTGAGAACTTGGAAAGGGACATTTGCAGAAAGCTAATGTAAACTAGCACTGAACAGACACACACTTCTGATGTCTTTTCTCTTGTTTTTCACCTTGAAGCTACAAAACTCTGCCTCAAAGCACATGTTATCTAATCCCCTCCTCCTGGGACATTTGTAAAAGTTTTCATTTAATTATATTCCTAGCTCAGACACTGCTTTATACCTGCATCTCTAGGGAGAAGAGTGATAGACAGGAAGTTGTGGGCAGAAAAGAACAGACAACTTTTAAACTTCAGGCCATTTCTGACCATGTTAGCGATTCTAGTGAGTGCCAGACTCTATACATTAGCGATTTGCAAATTTTATCTTATTTCCTTCTTCTTACTTCTACCACCAGCCCTTCAACCAAGCAGGCAGCAAAGTCAAACAACTAGCTACTTTTCTGGCCACTAGGTGGCAAGCAGGTTCTCTGGGCAGCTCCCAAGGGGAAGAGAGCATTTCCGCTCTAGATGCACAGTTACAAGCAACAGTGAGGAAGGATTGACTGTCACCTTAAGCTTGTGCAGAGACTTAGATATAATCAGCCAAATGCAAATTTGTGCATGTGCATTGATAATGGAAGATAACATTATTTTCCAGATTTTCCAACTGAAGAAGGTTCCTAAATACTTCCATTGTTCCTCTATTGACTTTGTCATCCCTACTGTGTCACGTTTTCATACAGGAAAAAAAAAAAATCAACATTGATTCCTAGATGGTCAACATTATATCTGCAAGGAGCCAGAGTAAATATCTTTCATGTTCACATTTCTATTTTTAATTACATTAACAATAAAATTACGTGCTTTCACAACCCATCCACCCACCTGCTCCCCCTCAGTCAGTTTCCCTCCCTCTCTCATGTTACCCTGGATATATATCCATTGGGTCCCATCTAGGATGCCTACACTAGCTAGTACCTGGCACCCACCAGGATATGTATGGTCCAGTGGTGGGAAAACTGTAGAGTACAGGGGCTTCCCCATTCTCTTGTCCAGAACTAATCCCATGCAGTCTTTCAGGGAAGTGTTGTATCTCATAGGATCTTCCAGAAATTCCTTTTATATTCAACAGGTCACACTTATGACTTACGATCATCGATGAGTATTAAGTTACTATGTGTATGATCTGTTTAATATAATTTTTATACATTTATAAAATACATTTCTTGAATGAATGACTTCACTAAAGGTCAGAGAGATGAAATAGCTTTCCGAGAGTGGTGAATCTGATAAGCTAAATTCTGAACACTACTGAAAGAATTAAGAACTCTTGGGTTGGTGAGATAACGATCAGTAGTTCAGGAACCTGCTTGCAAACCCAGTGACCTGAGTTTGGTATCTTTACACATGGTAGAAGGAAAGAACTGACTTCTGAACATTATCTGCTGACTTCAACCCACGTGCCATAGCATGCATGTTCTCTTCCTCTCTCTCTCTCTCTCTCTCTCTCTCTCTCCTATGCTCTCTTTCCCACTATCCAAAATAAAATAAAATTTAAAATAATTTAACTCTAAACTTCAACAAAGATCATTCTCTTCTACTCTCTCTGAGGTTTGACCTTCAGAATAAGAAGCAAATTTGTCATGTCCTGTGTTTCATCAGCTGGTTTTCATGAGGAACAAAGTATACTGAAAGAACAGGTGGCTTTTACTGTTCATGAAAATTAGCACACATTTTATACTTCAAGACTTATCACATGTAAAAAGAGGTCAAAGTGTGCTACTAGGAGTTAAATGAAAGAGGAGGTGGGTAACGGAGGTAGGCAGTGACTAGTTCTGAATAGAAACCAAGGCCTGAGATATTGTAGCCAAAAGGAGGAACAGATAGCACATACAAGTGATAAGGTGGCATGTCTCATGATGTAAAAATGTGATGAGGAACACAATGATGCTCATTATCATGCCTGACTTCACTGACTATGATCCATGATTCACCAACCTTCATTCGACTATTAAAAGAACCCCATGGATAGGTAACATCAGGGTCCCTACTCTGTAGATTAGAAAATTGGAGCATAATGAATGTAAGCAAATTTTCCAAAGACATGGAGCAGGAAACTTTGGGCTTTGAATTCAAATCCAATCCTTTCGACTCTACATGCCATGGCTGTAACCATCAGAAATTATAAAAACTAAGATGCCATTTATTAATGTATGCAGAATAAAGACTTTGTGGGAATAAATGAATGGCTAGGGTTTAGAATGATATTTTTGGAAGTTAACATTACTGTAATTTGATTTCAGTAGAATATTCTATTAACAAGCTAAATGATCATCCACCATACAATCTTCTTTGCTTACCCCTCCCCCCACCTTTGTGCCTTTGATTTTCCCTTATTTAAAGGGTTCAGCTAAGGTTAAAAGATAGCCTAGTTTGGTCATGAACACTGGGACATTTTCATTTCTTTGCAGACACCTTCAAATTGAACACATCTGGTGGAGATAGCAAGACCTGTCCTTTAAAGATAAACACAGAACCAGTATACGGTTTCATTTTCTTTTGTTTTCTTTTGATAAAAAGAGACTATTTCTAATATTCTTTAAAAGTGTGAAGTTGCGGAAGGTGTATTTTAGAGGTGCTCAGCTAGAGCTATAACTCAGCAGATATTTCTTACGTGCCAGAACAGGATGTAGTTAACAATATGAATCAATTTCACAAAACAGTATTAGAGGGAACAATTGCTTTAACCAAGAAGTTAAATAGCTCAATCAACTTCTCTAAGACCTCAGCACTGAAAGCACTTCTTACATTCCCTTGGATTAAAAAATTGAAACTTCAAGCTAATTTCTCAGAGTGGCATCACCTTAGACATCTCCCCTCTTGATCTTTCCAAGGTGATCATTTCTCAAGGCTGTTCTTCTTTATCTCTTGTATTGTCACAGATATCACCAAAGATATTGATCTGCTCCTAGAAACCTATTATTGGAGCTACTGGCATAATGTCTTAAGTCTCCATTGCCTTACCAGTCCTCCATGCTCAACCACTGGTCTTTCCCCCAAGCACATGCTGTAGTGCAGTGCCAAATTGGAATCATTGAGGAGACTCAAAAGCCACAGCCATCTCTGTGCTTGTTATGCTTCTGACTGATCTATATTATTTTTCCGGCCTGTTAGTTCCTTTTAATCCAGAAGACCTTGCAAATCCTTTTCACCTTCCAAATCTTAACCAATTATTAAAATCATTTTATATATTCTGACTTACATTCCTGACCTCTTCACACACAATTCATCAGCTTGCATTGCATGTCAGTGTAGTTGTTTAATTGTTATAGATTTCAGGGCACAGTTATGCCTCCCCTGGAGAGTGTCAGCTACATAGCAGGCTGAGGCAAGTAGATTTCTTGAGTCCATGAGTTGAAAATCAGCACAGAAAACTGAAATAGACTGCATATAAAGATTATAATTCAGCATATTCTATTATTGGATACATATTTTAATGCAGTATACATATGGTATATTTTCATAAAATTAAAGTAATATTGATTTATGTATATTGCGATAAAAAAACATGTAAATAATATCAGTGTACATGATCTGCTTCTAGTCATTGGCTTCCATCACTCTATCACTAGTAACTAGCAAATGTCTGATTCTAGAAATTTCTTCATTAATATGTGATGAGTAGTCAGTAAAGGTAAAGACCTAGCTCATCTTGTAACAATGAATCTACTACACTCAACAGAAGTTCTTTATTTCCAAGAGAATAATTCATTCTTTTAACTCTGGCTTGCCACTGCTTTGTAATGCACCATTTAAACATGTATCTGTCTGCTCCAGACATGTAGAAAGCTAATACTACAAAGATTTAGATAGGGTGGGTTATAGAGTTATAGATGACATATTTAAGGTGGTATACTTTGGAGAAACAAATGCCTTGAAATGATTAATTAAATAGTTAGGCTCTGCAATAATTGAACTATCTTCGTGGAGCTATGAAAGTCTAGTTCTGGCTGATTTTGATGAATTGCATCTGAAGCACTCCCTTTACATAATGAATTGGTATTCCTGAATGCTGTGATTATACTGAATTTTATCTGTATGTGATGTTAAGTGGTCTCATTTGTTGCACTCTGAATTTGGTTGAAATATTTTTCATTAGTTCATATAAGTTGTCTGAGTGTCATGGCAAACCAGGCAGGTTTTCTTTCTGAGATTTCAAATAATGTCCGAAGAAAATTTATTTTATTTAAATTAGTCCTGCTTGGGAGTGGTACGCATGCCTCATGTGCAAAGTAGGCCAGTCATATCTCTTTCTAAAGATAAAATTCCATATCAGAGAAAAGTAGCATATGCCTCAGGCACACTGTTGCAAGTTAGCAATTCTATCCGTCCCTGTACTGTTCATTTGGTAGAGATAGAAGGAAAAACAAGAAGAAAATAAACAATCCTTTTCTCCATCTCCTTGGCTTGGAGAAATAAGTTCTCTATTTTTCCTCAATCATCTGGCCACCCTTTCTGATTCAGCCTCTGTGGCATGTCTCCCAGGCCTTCCAGTACCATCCCAAAGGCATTTTGCAACTCTTGTGCTTTGCTACCTAGTGAGCTTTGAGCTAGACACTGAAATTATGATGACTCCACAAAACCTTTTTCTTTTTTTCCCAAATAAAATGTCTTTCTTTCTATGTTTCTAATTAAGATAGCAAATTCTTCTACTTTCCACTCTTAAAAAGTCATGCTTAAATTCATCTTATCTTCAATTTAATCATATAATAATATAACTAAGCCAATTTTTTAAACATTTTTGGTTTTCAGTCCTCCTTTTCTTTCTTGTGTGTGATATATCTTCATGTGTATGTGTGCACATATGGGCATATGGGTCATATGTGTGAAAGTGTGTGCATCTATGTGCATGTGTGTGAGGATCAGAGATAGGCTTGAGGTTTGTACATCTGTCATTCCCCACCATTTTTTTTTGAGACATGGTATATCATTAAACCTGGTTTTCACTGATAAGTTAGAGTGGTTGACCAGATAACTCTAGGAATCTACCTGTCTTCTCACTTCCCTGGCACTGAGACTACACACACACACACACACACACACACACACACACACACACACACATATCCATTATATCTGGCTTTTTGTATGAGAGTTAAGGATTCTAACTCAGGTTCTCATATTTAGGTAACAAGCACTATACTAACAGAACCAACTTCCTACCCTCCTTTGGCCCCTACTTCTACTTCTATGACTAATTGTTATATAAATTGGATATTTTATGTCTGAACAAGACTGCTTAAAAAAACTTGAAAGTTGACTCATAAAAATCATCCAGAGCATCCCCATAATTATTAGAAAAGTGCATTAAAGAATCGTCCATTTCCTTAGCTTCCCTTCCTCATTCTCACAGGTTTATCTTGTACTGCTTCTAAATACAAATCTTAGATATGCTGCACCCACAGACCTCAAATAGTTTCTACAAAATATTTATTTAATATAAAATTCTTGGGCTGGAGAGATGGCTCAGGGGTTAAGGCTCTGCCTTACAAGCAGAAGGTTCTGAGTTCAGTTCCCAGGTTCTAGTGGGCAGAGCTAGGAAATCTCAAAGGGAAGCAACAAGGAAGTAGAAACAATCCAGGATGAACACAATAAATAAATAAATAAATTTTAAAAAAATATAAAATTCTTCTTCATTCATCTCATCCATTCTAATTAAAGTTATTTGCAATGCTCATTATCAATCTGCATTCTGTGTGTAAATTCTAAGTGTGCATGCCCACAATAATGATCTTATCATTCACTTGAACACTATGTCTATACACATGCATACAAGTACACATGCCAAACACACATAGAAAACTAGAGTCATCAGGTTATTATATGCATCATGTTTATTCTAGTAATTATGTCTTTTATTTCTTTTTTATAAATTTTTATAAATATCTAATGGTATATTAGAAAAATTTCTTTCTCAGTTGTGAACACTATAGAGTTTATAAGAGATTTTTTCCCCAGATGAGGAAAGTTCTTTTTGGCAAGATTCCACTGAAATTGCAGCAAATGTATTGACAGACACACACATTCTTCTCAGTGAAGACAAAACAGTTGTCACTGTAACCAAACATAGGATAATTTCCAGAGAAGTTGAACTGAATTTTAATGCCCTGGCTTTATTCTCTAGTATATCTGGAAATTATTCACTGAAAAGTGTACTACATATCAGGAAATGCTCTGAGTTTTGCAGATAAAGTGATGTACCAAGCAAAATCCCAAATGCACATAGCTTCAATTACTATCACCAATAATGACAATAAAGCAAAAAGCAAATGCGAGAATGGATTGTAGACATAAGGAAACAAGGAAGCACTGTAGGATGAGGTGAGTTGAGAATCATTTTAGACAGTTTTAGAGCAGGAGTTTCTCAGAATAAGTGGAAAGAGAGGTGCATGAATATGAGAAATACAGCATAGACAGGTCTCAGAGGAAAAGAATAAGTATCACAGGGAGAAGGAAGAGAAATCTTGAAGGTTATCGAGGCAAGAAACAGACTGTTACTTTAGGCAACAAGCAAAATATACATTCTGGTTGCAATAAAACAAGAAAAAGAAATAATGGAATCCTGGGATTGGATGAGGTACATATTTTATTGTTCATTCTGATTGTAATAAGAACTTTCAGGGTGTTTTGGGAAGAGATACGTTATAGTTTTATAGATAGAATGGTCATAGAGCAATGAGGAGAGAGCATGAATTAGATGTTTATGGTAAAAACTGAATGAAATATTATGATAGCATCTACTTCTAGTTCAGTTATGGAATTTGATGATTGACTGGAGGTCATCTATAACAGAAAATAGTAATTAAATCTTAAGGTTTTCCTTGGGAATGGGAAGATTGAAGGAATGTAACTTGGCTTTGGGAAAGAGAAGGATTTTTTATTTGCATATTCTTTTTTAACATTTTTTATTATTATTTCCGCTCATACAAACTTAATAGGTACACCGGTTACCTCCCTCCCTCCTCCTCCCACCGACCTCCCTGCTCCCCCTCCCCTCATCCCTCCCTCCCTATCCCCCAGTGCCTCCCCCCATTCCCCAGAGAATCCTTTAATGTGCATGCCAGACTCTCCTCTGGGCCCTCCTCTCCGATGACGTACAAGGATCCAGTGGCATTTCCCTGAACCCTTTCCTGTGTTCCACTTAAGCATAGGAACACTATTTTGGCTGTCAATCCCTTGTCTCCAAGGATCTTGGTGCCTTTAACAAATGCTAGACTTTGTGGGGTCAATAGTGTGTTGGACATTGCACAAGGCATGCAAAGTCCAATTATGATTGCTTCGGCCCTAACTCATGTGGAGTATCTTGTATATCATTGCTCCTCCCATCCTTGTGCTCTTTTATCTTTGGCCAGGGGGTGACATACAGTGCCCAGCAGGATGGAGTGAAGGGCATTGCAGGAGCAGCAAAACTGCAAAAGAAAATCAACAAACCATAATCCAGAACTTCAGAGACTCTATATCAACCACCTAGAACTAGGCCAGCCTAATCTCTCTTCATCCTGAAGCTCAGGGAAATTTGCGGAAGAGGAGGCGGTAAGATTGTAAGATTGGGAAAGAAAAGTTTAAAGAATTACATTTGGATACATCAACTGTAAGTTCTGTGAACACAGATACAAAGTATGGAGTGAAGACCAATGCAAAAAGTAGTTAGAGAAGCCATGTGGATTTCTTAATGATAGGACTAAATGAGGCAAAAAAGAGAGTAAGATTGACTTAAATAAGTGAGGAGAATAGTTTTGATAATGTAATTGATTAGGGACACTTAAATTTAAGGTAAGGACTTGTCTAAATGGACAAGTTCACGAAGCTATTGAAAAAATTAGGATTTGAAGTAAAATTTGGGAGAACCAGGAATACAACTTACTAAGATCTGAGAACTGGAAAAATAATTTGAGTGTTAATACTACCTGAGAGCCCCAAGACCCATATGGACAGTGATACCATGAAGGGAAAAAAGTTTCACAAGTGAAATCCTGTTGCTCTGAATTCCGTGACATAAACTTTAATATAATGTTCACACTACCAAGATGCAGCTGGAATTCTCAGAGCCAAAGTCCTGGCGTCAACAGGATTGTGAACCCATGTGAGTGTCCTCCAGCCTTCTGTTATGTTGGGTTTCCTTAGCAAGCCTACCTGCTTGCTCAGTCCAACCTCGTGATCCAAAACTGACTCACCTATATGGCTGCTACAGGTTTGTTAACTGGGGACTGTGGAAGCAAGTGAAGGATCTTGGATGTTGACCAGCCTTCATATGGACAGGAGTGACAGTCCTAACTCAGCACTGCATTGCCAAGTGTAGATCGACTGTTTCTGGGCTCTGAGCAATGAAAAGACCCCTAGTGGGCAGCAATGATTCAATAGAGGACAAAATATAGGAGAAAGTCATAGCAATCAGGTGGACAGGGTTCATGGGGCCTGGACAGGGCAGTGCACACACTTAAGGTGTTAAGCGCAATGAGTCAATGGTTAGCCCAATAAGGAAAAGAAGGGTCTTCATTGGAGACCAGGCATCAGAAACCATTTGGTCAGAAAAAAGAGTAGACAGCCAGATGATGCCAGTCAAAGGTAATCAGAGTTTTCTCTGCTCCTTGAATACTGTTACCCAAGCAATAACAAACAGGCATTATTTGCTCAGGACTATGCTTCACCGTATTGTCTGATATGGCTAGGTAGGATTTTAAGACTTCCAGGCTTACAAATGAAGCAGAGTATGAACATGCCTAACGTGCTCAAGACCCAAGGGGGGGAATAAACAAAATATTGCCATTCCCCCCACATAAATCCTTCCCTTATTGTAAAGCCAGAGATGCAAACGGATTATGTCAGGAAAGAGTTGTAGGGACTGGAAGTGCTTGAAGAGGGTACAAGGAAGTATACTGATAAAAGGGAATAATCACAGAAAAGCATATGCCTTGATCCTGTTTGTGCCATATTGTCTCTCCCTACTATTTGTCCATATTTTATCTACCCTGAAATTATCTATCTATCTGTCCTGAAATTATCTACCATCTTTTTTATTCTGGTTCACCAATTCCTTCATTGGAGACAGTTATTTTAACTGAAAACCAGCAGGATTTAATTGCTACTGTGGCCACTGGGACACATATAATGTCTCTAACTTCATGAAATTTATAATGCTTTCTCTTTTTTCCTCTTTCTGTCTCTATGTGTTTCTCTCTCTCTCTCTCTCTCTCTTTCTTTCTCTCTAGTGTGTATTTAATGAACATGACACTCATATCCAAGACAGTAAGTTTGTCCCAGAGTGTTTACCTTTACCTCTGATTCTTTTTTCTACACCTTACTTTCTTTGTAGATAAAAAGAAGGAAACTAAGGCTTTCCTGGAGTCTAGATCCCATATGAGGAAAAAAGATTACATTAAAAAATCTTATCTTTTCTTTACATTTAGCTCTTCATACCACTTATGCATTTAGCAAATAATGCTTGTGCAAAACATACTTTTTGGTCCATGTGCAGTCCTATTTCTACCACAAGCTTTTCCATTTTGGTTCTAGGAATTTGATCTTAGCATTCAAATCACATATAGGTGTTGTTACTTCATAAATTTAGTGTTGTCTAATTGTTTATAGTGGCTGTTGTGTTTGTTTATAATAGCTGTGTGGTTTGAATGTGAAGTGTTCCCGACAGACTCAAGTGTTTGATCATGTGCAAACAATTACTAGCACACAGCCTGCCTTTCCATCTTCCTCAACCATGTCATTAGGTTTCTGTGGTTACATTAACCAAGTGTTCTCTTCCTATTAGCTATCCCCTTAATGATTTCAATTATTTTCTTTAATCTAATGTCCCCAGCTCGTAGAAATGTTTGGAAAGTTTGTGAAACTTTTAGAAGAAGGAGTATTCTTGGAGAAAGTAAAGCATTGGAAGCAGACTTTGTGTCTTTTTAGCCTGATGCCACTTCTTGTTTAATCTCTGCTAGAGTGTGGATACACCATGATCAGCCAGTCTCCTGCCTCCACCACTATGCCTCCCCCACCTCAACTGACTGTATCCCCCAAGAGCTATAAACCAAAAAGGGCATTTTCCTCCTTATATTGCTTTTGTCAGGGCATTTTGTCACAGTAATGAGGAAACGGTTAATATTACAACTTTATTTGCCACACCAGTTAGACTCCAAATTCTTCAGAGCAAAAACTGTTTTCTTGATCTCAACTACAAAATTGTATATTTCTTATGATCAGAAGTAGCTAAATTTGAATGTAAGTGTTCCTCAGCTGAGTGAATCACAGTTCTCTGTAAATAAGGTCATAAAGTTGAAAGGGTATTTGAGATCATGTGCAAACAATTACTAGCACACAGCCTGCCTTTCCATCTTCCTCAACCATGTCATTAGGTTTCTGCAGTTAAATTAACCAAGTGTTCTCTTCCTATTAGCTATCCCTTTAATGATTTCAATTATTTTCTTCAATCTAATGTTCTAGACTACAAGCCTTGAAAGTTTATCTGGCCAAATATTTGTTCTGGCTTTGCCCTACCCTAATTGGCTGATGTTGAGTAGATTATCTAACCACCCTTGTTATCTTGCTTTCTTCATTTACAGAATTAGGATCAGATTAGAACTTATATCATGATACATTTACTGAAGTAAATGCTAAAATAAACTTTTAGTCTTATGAGAAGTAGCACTGCTTCTATTCTGCAAAGAAGAATTTAAGATTCTGTAAGTTGCTCAAAATCATCTTATAAGTGATATTACTGGAAGTCAAGCCCATATTAAACATCAATAGTGAGATTATTCTTAATTGCCATAGGTATATTGTATGCCTCAAACAAACTAATGCCCAATCACTTCACAGAATTCTTTGGGGAATTTTGATGAATTGTTTTTTGTCTGTAAAAGTATGTTTGTGCATATGATTCTATACAGACTTATGTAATTTTGTGCATGCCTATACATTTATGTAATTATGGGTCTACATATATATTTGATATATACATGTATATGAAGAAAGAAATGATAGAAGAGAGAGACAGAGAGAGAGAGAGAAAGAGAATCCTCTACAGCCACAGCTCTTGCATTTGCAGATTCAACCAAAGGTAGCATGAAAATGTTCAGAAAAGCATCAAATGAAAATCATATATGTACAAGTTTGTTTTTCTTATCATGATTCCCTAAGTAATAGTGTAAAAAAATCTTTTGTAGCACATTTTTAATTTGCTAGGAATGTCATGTCATCTGGAGATGATTTTAAATACACGGGAGGATGCATTCAAGTGCCACACATTCTATGTAAAGAAAATGAGCATTCTGGATTGCCTTCATATACAAAAGATTTTGCAGAGTCCCTGCAAATATGTATGTGTGATGACTCTGTGCATTCTTACAGTAGGTTGTAACACTCATCCATGATATACTCCTGCATCTCTATAACACAATGCAAACGGCTTCTAAGAGAGCGCCTGGCTGTATGACATGTTTCATAGGGTGCATTGCATTATAAAGTTACAACCATCTTATTCCTACTTACTGTGATGAATGTTGCATTTATGGTGATAATCACATGCTCACTGGAATCAAAGCGAGTGAATACTTCTGTTTATTATTGTCATGTGATCTTAATACAACTAAACAGTGAAAAATGCTTTCCTTCATTCAAATGATAAAATAACGTGACAGAGACCAGAATGAAGTGAAAATCCATCCCTATCACACAGCTGTGCTCGTGTACCTCCTTCCAATGCCTGACCTTAGAGGTGCCTCTTCCGAAGCTTGTCTCAGAATGTAGCTTGACAGACCCAGAACTGGCTGGGATTGCTTTCCTCTGTGGAAGCTTCCTCCACAAACTTGGGTACATGCAACTAATGCAGTCAGCACACCTCCTCTCCAAGACTCCTCTCTCATGGTCCTCCCTGTGCCCCTCCCCTGTCCCCTTCCTCTGTACTCCTCCCTTGTGCTTCCCACCCCGTGCTCCTGCCCACGTTCCATTCCTGCACCCCTCCCCTGCCTTCCCCATCCTGTGCTCTTCCCTTGTGCTCCTCCCCTGTGCTCCCTATCCTGTGCTCCTCTCCCTTTGAATACCCAGATGATCCACTCTTCTCCTACCCAAAGAGTAGGGCAGGGATAGTCACCTCATTTTGTCAGTTATGCCTGTTTTTTAAACCTGACAGAAATGAGAGCTAAGATTCTCTGCAAAATTTAGGAACATGTCTCATTTCTTCCTAAGGTGACCAGAGATGAAGGTGGTTTTAACAAGTAGTGTAAGTTTTGTGATTGGAGTCGAGATTCTGTGGATCGAAGGTGAAGAAATAGGCAACAGCAAACAGAAGAATTTCTGTGCTGTAAGAACTGATAATTGACCTTCCATGCACAAAGGAAGGGAAAGGCCAGTTTGGAAGTTGTTAGATTTGGACAAGCAGCATGGCCTTGTAGGTGATAAATGTTTTACTTCTCCTTTGTTCACACCTACATTCTTGTAAAATAGCCTTGCTGAGTTGGTGATGAGTAAGTAGGTGCTTGTTGAAATGACAGGCATTTTCTTGCCTTCCTGCAGCTTATAGTCTTGTGAGAAAGACACAATTAACAAAGAAACAATACACCTCTAATTACAGTTTGTAAAGCATCATTATGAAGAAAGAGAATAAAGCTTTCTAGAGAATAGAAGAAAGCCAGGCTGAATGGATCACGTGAGTTAGATCAGATGGGGTAAAAATCGTGTAACAGTTATTGCTAACTGTTGCTGTGAGAGTGCATGCAAAGTCAAGCAACTTAAGGGAGAAAGAGAGATTTTTCAGCTTATGGTTCCAGAGAGGAGAAACAATCTTTCATGGATAAGGAGGCAACACGGTGGCTGGTGGCTGAAGTTGGAGGCAGGCTAAGTCACTGAAAACATCCTGGAGTCTCTCTTCTAAGTCTTCTGTTCTGTGGTTCCTTTTATCTAGTCTGCTACTAGGGGGTTCTTTGTATTGTAATGTATTGATCTGGATAATCTCTTCAAGTAGTTTGACAGCTGATCAAATGTGGTCAAGTTGACTCCCAAGATTAACTATCAAGAGAGTCATTAACCTACAAGATTTACTGGTGATTATAACAGCCACATTCTGCTGAAAAATCCTGCCTTGATATAGAAATTATGAGGACAAAAGAAGATCACATATATGAATCTTACATTATGATGTAGATGCATGTGCTTGGGTAAAATATTTAGATAAATTATCTTTCTTGATATTTAGCATTTATTTCATTTTTTAAATCTTTATTTATGAACCCTGAGGGGACGGGGCATGCTTAGAAGACAGCTTGTTGGGTGCATGTTTTCTTCTTCCATGATGTAGATTCTGGGAGATTGTATTCAAATCATGAGACTTGCTGCTAAGCACCTTCATGTGCTACACCATCTTACCAGCCCAACATTCCCATTTTACAGATGGGAAAGTTTTTAACTCTGCTAAATATAATACAGTCATCTGATGAGTCTCTAATGGAGTGAGAGGTAAACACTGAGATTTGGGTAGAATCCAGTTTGTCTTTTACTTTGTATTGTCATTTGAATATATATGTTTATGCAGCATAGTATGGTATTTCTATACATGCATATTGTGTGTAATGACCACACAATATGTAATTAACATACATCTTATGTCATATATTTGTCATGTCTTCATGTTGGGAAGTTGCAAAACCCTCTGTGTTAACTATTTTTAAATAATAAATGAATTCTTGCCAACCACAATTAGCCTATGAGGTTATGCAGAACATTAGGAACTGTTCTTACTATCTACTTGTTTCCCTGTACCAGCTTACCCACCCCTCATTCCATCCATTCTTCCCTCTTTCACATACTTCCCAGTCTCCAGAAGTCCCTGTTGTAGTCTCTGTGTGTATAAAGGTTTTGACTTCTACGTGTAAAGGTAAACATGTGGTGCTTGCTTTTCTGGGCCTGCCTGACTAATTTCACTTAATAGGGTCTTCTTCAGGCTAACCTGTGATATCTCCCATAGCAGGTTTCATTCTTTGAATGACTGACTATTACAGTGCATGCTAGACTTTGGAAAACCTTAAGTTCATACCATTTGAGTAGCTTTTAAAGAAAGGCATTATAAATTTTAAACGCAAAATTAGGAACAGAATTTTACAGTGGGTTGTTATAATGCTCTTTGTTCTTCATCAACTTTAGAGCAAAACTGCTTGAATAAAGGAGACCTGAGGTTTGAGCTGCAACTATGCCCAGACTAAACATCAGGCTGCTCGTGCAAATATTAATCAAGAAGAGTTTCCAGAGGGCACAGGCTTCCTGTCCCATAGGTAGAAAAGGTTGAGGAAAAAAGAGGGACACTGGCTCCAGACAGGAACAATTTGAAGAAAAAAATTAAAGAACAAAAAGGCTTTAAAAATAACATGGTTACCTGTGTCCCTTAAGTCATTTCAAGACAGGACCAGGCCCAACAAAAGACATAGCCAATATTTATAGCTGGCACTTTTGTGGGAAGCAATATACATCATAGTTAACCAGTCTGATGGCCTTAAAACAAGTGATTCAATGTTCCCATATCCTAATTCTTCCTTATCTGAGCATCAAGACAAGATTACTCAGTAGTAATACTGAGTTCATAAGATTATAGAAATGATTAAAGAAGAAGGCTCAGGTATGTTCAGATAATGGTGTCTGGTACAGTCCAAGGTCTCTTATTCCTATCCAGTTTCATCTCACTCCAAATGCTTTCTGGTTACTCATGTACAACCCAGGGTCAGTCCTGAGATGCCAACGACATTTAGTCATCACTTTCCCCAGGTCCCTTGAGACTGGTCTGTTCTCTTCTGGAGCTCATCTCTCTTTTCAGCATTTAGTTCCTGCATGAAAAGGTTTCTGTTGAAGACATTGCATAGTGTCGTCCTGAATTTCTCCTGATTGTGAAACTCGCAGCAGCAGCATTGAGGGAAAGTACACAGAAAGACAATGACTTATGATTTTTATCTCCAAACAGCTCTCATTGCCAGTGGGATTAATTACATCCTTTGGGAATTCCCTGGAAACTAATTGAAAGACTTTACTCAATAGACTATTTAACACATTCTGTAATATTTCGATTTATTAACTAACCATTTTCCGGTGCTTTGTTAGTTCTCCTTTGGGTCATGTTTGTTTTTGTTCTTGCCAAATCTTAGGATGCTGAAGGGAGAAAATCTTTGTGAGAGAAAAAAAGAAACCTAAGTCCTTCTACTGAATTCTTCCCAAGAACAAATTCCTAGGAACAGAATTACAGAGCCTTTGAGTCAATAAAGCTGATTTGCAGTATTCCCCTTCTCTGAACTTCTGCCTTCCTGCTTTTTTTCCATTTATCTATCTATCTATCTATCTATCTATCTATCTATCTATCTATCTATCTATCTATTTATTTGTGTGTGTGTGTGTGTGTGTGTGTGTGTGTGTGTGTGTGTGTGTGTATGTATCAGAGGGCACTGTGTGTTTCTGTGGAGGACACTTCAGGAATCATCCTGGATTACTTCTACCTTCTTGCTTCTTTCTGGGATTTCCCAGGCTTCGCCCAACAGGGTCAGAAATCAAGACCTTTGCCATTTTTGCCTAGCGTTTTAATGCCATCTGCCCAGTGTTTTTATGTGAGACCTGGGATCCAAACTCAGGACATTCTGCTTGTGAGTCAGAGGCCTAACCCCTGAGCCATCTTTCCGACCCTATTATATTTATATATGTATGTGTATATATATACATATATGTGTGTGTATACATATATATATATAAAGCATACTGTAATATGCTCCTTGGCAGCTTCTCAAATATTTTCAAAGCTTATATTCACTTGTGATGTTGTTTTCTGGGATTAGTGATTACGCTCAATTTTTATTTTTATCTTTGAATTAATTTGTTTTAGTCTTTGAATGAATCAAACTGGCAAAAGATGGGGTTTTTCTGTTGGTTTTTGTTTTTATTTTCCTGCATAAGTATTATGAAGGCTGGAAGTATGTATGGATTATCTGTTAAACCATTCCAGTAATTTCCTTATGTGTAAATCCAATATAGTCTAAGGAATGAGTCAGAAAAACAAAATTTTCTGCAGCATCACACTTTTGATATTTGGTCTTACTCTTTGTACTAGCCAGCATTTTCTCGAAAAACAGAACCAATAGAATGAATATATGTATTCAGTGGGTTTAGAGACCCAGGTTCCAAAACATAATAAGGCAGAGGAGCTATCAAGGATGATTCTTGATATAAACATGGAGATATAAAAATGGAGCCTCCACATCACACACACACACACACACACACACACACACACACACACACACACACTAAAATATTTTTTTAAATATAGCTTCCTTCTGACCTCCCTTTTGTGACATGCCATAATTTGTCATTTTTCCTACTCCCTTACATATTCATTAAGCTGCCAGCTGGTCTTAGTTTACTAAAACCATCACAACAATAAAATCAAATACTGTGATTTGTGAACAAGTTTTCTTCCCCACACTTCTGGAAACCGAGGAGCCCAAGGTCAATGCATAGACATGTTCAGTGTCTGGTGAATGTCAACTTTCAGGTTCATAGATGGTGATTTCTTGTTTCATGCCGCTACCTGGTAAAGACACAGGACTTCCTGGACTCTCTGCTTTTAAGCATAAACCTCACTCATGAAGGGATCTGGCCTTATGATTTAATAATCCCACAAAGGCCCTGCCTATGAGACTAGCCCTCTGCAGATTAGAAGTTTACAATGTTCAGGGGGAGCCCAACTATCAGTCCCTGGCTGTATTAGAATTAGTCATTTCATTCTCTCCCTCTAACTTCCACATGACTCAGATCCCACTCAATCTACTCTCAGTGATTATTACTCTGATTTTATTGAGAAAGCAGGAGGTTCGGATTCCAGCTCCCACGTAAAAACATCAGGCAGAAACCTTGGCAGCCTTCACTTCCAATCCTGGTGGAAGAAGTCCAGGAAATCCCAGACCAAGCAAAAAGGAGGTAGAAGCAATCCAGGAAATGATTTCTGAAGTAACCCTTGGCCCGCCACAGGAACACACAGTACCCTCTGATACACCCAAACACACACATACCCACATGCACATGCATGTGCACATACACATATAAATAATAATTTTAAAAAGACATTTGCATACTAGAAACTTACATGACTTTTTCTTTCATCAAACATCCTTTTCTGTAATAACCTTTTCCTTGATCTCTTCATAGAACTATAGATTTAGTTTATCTTTAAAGTTAAAAAACAGAGCTTGAATATAGCTTAGTAGTAGGTGCTCTCCTAGCCTATGCAGGTTTGTTAGGTGAATCCCTAGCACTAACACACACAAACAGATAGATAGATGGATAGATAGATAGATAGATAGATAGATAGATAGATAGATAGATTAAAAACCTAACACAATAAGACAAATTAATTAATCAAAGTTCTCTTGCAGATCTGACACACCCTCCACGTTTGCATTTCCTGGATTTATTCTTGGAATGGTTTTTCAGTGCTCACTGGTTTACTGATTAGTACTGGTTAGTACTGATTAGTGTTTACTGATTAGACTTGGCTGCTAGCTAAGAGGGTCCCAGGTGTCCTCCCATCTCCTCCTCGTCCTCAGAATAGCACTACAGACTTGCACTACTGCAACCAACTTTTATGTGGGTGTTGCAGATCAAAGGAAGGTCCTCACTCTTGCATGGCAAGCACTCTGTCAGTCACACCTTTACTCCGTACAGCCCCTTTGTGGGATTTTTCTGCAACATTGGTGATGTCTCTTGAAATGAATGCCCTCACTCAATTCTCATACAAGTGTGGCAGCCCTTCTATTTTTTCTCACATTATTTAGAAAGTGCCTGTTTCTGTCTCATCTTTCCTCTAGACTGTGAGCACACTGATGACATAATGTTACCCAAGTACTCCTTAGGACAGTCCCTGGCACATGAACTATTTGGTAAATGGTCCTGAATGTTAAAGACTAAAGCACAACAGAACATTCATAGGGGCTCAGATAAACAGCAAAACCATTTACAAAGTCATGGTCCCTAATAAAGAAAAGATAAATAATAGGCTTTTGTACTAATGTCGTTACTTAGAAGGGGGTTTGATGGACATAGAATAAGCTTTAGAATCAGAGAATCTGGTACCTAGTTTTAGGTTCCCTATTCATAAACTGTGCTGACCTTGACTATCAGATGCTGATCTTCAGAATGGTAATAATAGCATCTACTTCATAAGGTGCTTCTAAGAAGTGATAAGGTGCACAAAACAGCCAGTCACACCCAATAATTGTTGTTTCTATTATCATTTTCCTTAATATACCATTTGTATTTCATACAAAAAGTGAAGTAAGACTTAAGAGTTTAGAATAGTACCTCAAGCAGTATGTGCAGCTATATATTTAAACAGAAAATGTTCAAGAGATAAGATCATTTTGTATAATAAATGAAATTTCTAAATTAGAATTTTTTAAACTAAAATCTATGAGCCTTTAACTGTGGGTAATTAACAACTCCATGTTTCTTTTAGAAACTCAACTAAAAAGAATGTTATGCCTGTAGTGAGACTATTAAAACATACTTATTTGAGTACATGGGAGAATGAGTATCAGAATGAATGAGTGAAAGAAGGAATAAATGAGTGAATGAATGAATGAAAACACCATCCACTTTAGGATTTGGTAAACTCCATAAAGTTGGATTTAAAGGTAAACAAAAAAGGTTCCCTCTGAAAGAAAAATGAGCATCCTTAATGTCATTTTTACCTTGCCAGTGCAAGGTAAAAATACAAAAATTACTTGACAATTCTAAAGCTCTAAGGTATCTCTGATTTCATTAAAATAAATTTGGTCACTGTTTATTTGTTTGGAGTTTGTGTTTGTGTGTTTGTCGGTGCCCTGATGTGCTGCTGTTTTGTTGGGGATGCTGTATGTTTGTTGGTTGGATGATTGACTGGTTAGCTGTTTGGCAAATGGAGGTTCAGGTTTGAAACAGATGAGTCTTTTCCATGTTATATAAATGAATGTCAGAAGGCAGTGGGTGACATGATGAAAGAGACAGAAAGCGTGGAAGCCAGAAGGAAACCATGAAATATGTCAGCTAGAGTTGAGTGGAACAAGGAGGTGGAGATGGTCAAAAAAACTTATGAACAATAACAGTGTAGCAATTTTAACTCACTGGTTAATAATTCAAATGACTGAATGGCAATTACTCAAAAAGGGGTCTTAAAAAGTAAATTAATGGTTCCTTTGTAAGGATTGAGTGCCCATGACATTTGAATATTTTAACACTATGTTAATTTAAGCTATACAATTATATTTATGTTGTGCAATCTAATTCGCAAATCAGCATAACACATTTTGCACTGACTTAGGGCTTGTTATTCAGTAACAATTAGTGTACGTGGATTCCCTCCTAAGTTACTTTTTTCATACAGCAAAGATCCCTCAGTCTGCCTAGACATGATGATCTGCCTCCTTCACAAAGCCTTCCAGTTCATTCCCTCTTCTTCATGGCCTTCTTTGACAGTGTATACATTTTCCCTTTCTGCTCTGACTGTCTGTGACCTCTACTGAAGCAAGACCTGCAGATTATTTTTCTTTTGTTACTTACTTATTATTTAGCTGATATGAAAAACTCACTGCCTCAGGCTTAACGTCCACTATATAAATTAATCCACCGCGCTTGATGTAGAAAACCATTTTAACTGGCTGAACTGGGCTAAGCCACTCACTTTGCCATTGTTTGTGAACACAAGGAACATGAATGAAGTAAAATCAAGTCAAGGCTAACATTTTATGAGGAAAAGGGAATAAAATGTTTTATAATTTTTGTGCTCAGAAGCTCTGTAAGAAATTATTCTCCCTTAGCTAGAATTGTGACTCTGGGCAAGTCAGAGAATAAAGTTGCCAGTTCCTCATATGGAAACAGGGCTATCAGATACATCTAATCTTAAAAAAAAAACTTTCACTGATGCATAAGGGCTTTCTTGTATACCTTATAGTAAATCCATCTGGGAATCTTTTTGCTCATTTTAACTGAACGACATGTTCTCTTCCAAGAGAGATGGACAGCTGGCCCTGTGAGTCACACGCCAAAGTGTAGGCAACTCATACTGATTGTCAAAGTTCATCTTAACGTCTATAAGAGCTCTCCATACATAAAGAATGACTTTTCTCTTTTGATATTGCCAGCCTCTGATCTAAATATTAAGAAATAGTATCACACAATAAGTTTGGACAAATAACATCTCATTCTAAAAATGTTTACAATGAAAGGTGACATGTTGCAATGACTGAAGTTCAGTTCTGAGCCTTAACTTAGTGTTTGATACCCATATCAACCACTTACATATCTTTTGTCAGCTTACTGAGATTTTATAATTTTGTGTTTCTTCTTTAGTGACTTGGAAATAATCATAACAGAGTTTCTGTCAAAGGATTTCTAGAGGATTATACCTCAGTAAAGCTCTAGAATGAGGTTTGATGCTTGGTAAGAACTAAATGAATTCTTATGGACTGATTACTATTTGTTTTACATGCTAAAATTGCATTCCTTTTACCATGAACTAATAGATATGATAAAGATACAAGTTAATCTGCTGTGTAAATGGATAGATAACAGATGATTTAATCACCATGGAACAAAGCCATCTTCAATGCTTTCCACAGCCCACTGCAACCTTCTGATACATTTCAGAGTTTGGTCACTACAAGGAAAAGCAGGAATCCCTGTTTTGATGTGGGGAAACCTTGTCTGCAGCCATGGTTCTTCCACAGCCCAACGGCTAAGCACACAATCACATCTTTCTGTTTGCTCCTGTCCTTGTTCATGCTCACCAGGTACAAAGACAGGAGACTGGCCCAGCACAAGTCGGAAATAGAGTGTTTCACCCCCAAAGGGAGTATGGGGAATGGTGGGAGAGCAACAATGAGCAGGTAAGCAAACTGTGAGTGGCCTGAGGTGGTGTGAAATAAATGTATGCAAACAAAAGGAAGAGGTGGCTCCCAAGTCTGTCTCCTTGTTCAATTATTCATCCCATGCAGTGAGTCCAAAGTGGGCCACCATTGGCCTCCTGTGTGTGTTTGATCTGAAAAGCCCATGCCGTTCTTACTGTGAACTGGGGGAGCCTCCTATCCCAGCTGCTGCTGTTGTACAGGGCTGTGCGCTTTTGCATGTCTGAAGCCTTAGCTAACAGTCGACTCTTCTTTGGACTTTAACTGATTGCTCATCCGGTTCTGGAGTTTGCAAAGTGGAAGAGATTGGAGGAAATTCACATTACAGCATCATCCAGTCATTTACTGAAACAAATGCAAAACATTCAGACTGGATTTGAGGGAAGAACTGCAATTGAGGGGAACACTGAGCCTGGAAATTAATGAGAGTTACATTGAATGTAACAACATCTTGCAACGAAGGGTAAATACCATGTCCAAGCGAGTATGCCATAGAGGCAATAGACATTTATTGAACTGAAAACAGGGAAGCTCATCCTCCTCTAGCTACTATAGCTTTGCAGCTCCTGTACATCCTTGTGTTGGTGATAATTACTTCCAGTTGCTGTGCTATGCATGTTCCTTTGAGCATTTCCAACTGAGTTGTACCTAGTCATGGGGTATTTAGAACTATAAGCATCAACTGAGCTGTGTTGCATGAAATGAACGTGCTTTTTTGCATGCAACTAGGTTTCAAGAAAAGACCTCTAGAGCAAAGCAATTGAGGTGGTCATTACATGATTCCAGAATGCTGGAAGAACTCTTCACTGAGAGATCACTCACTGTGAGCTACTCTTCACCTCTAAGTTGTTTGGGGTATATCTCAGAACTGTGGAGGGAATATGTTGCTGGTTGTCCTGTTTTTGAGAAATAAGGCAGTCCAGGAAATGACGTGTCCATATGTGTTTGCATGTGCTGAGTGCTTAAGATCCAGCTGTATAACAAGATAAGTCTGTTGAATTAATTCTGGTGAAATTTTGCCTCCAAACATTCTGTTTGCTTCCTCAGTGGTGGGATCTTTCCTATTTTTAAAGTAATGAATCCCTTCTTCCCTCTGTACTGTGCAACATCTGGGGGCTCTTCATTCAGTGTATGACAATGATTTCAGGAATCATATGACCGATCACCAGAGAATCCCTAGCCAAGTGTTTGGCTATCTTGTCTATGTGTCTCAGAGACAATGCTATGAATATATATAGCTGCACATGATCTTCTTCCCATGATTCATTTTATCTTAGATGTCTATGTTGGGAAGTTGCATCACAATAAACTGTTTTATCTTAGTAATTTAACAGACTAACTTTGAGACTCCTAGTTTCCTTCCATTCAGGAGGGACAAAAATAGGCAAACAGCCCTGCAGTAGAGTAGACAAGTAGAAGTTACTGCTTCAAATGAAGGCTCTAAGACTCTGCCCAACATTATTTTCGATGTGAAATCCAGAAATGAACTTTTCAAACCTATCATATTGACTGCCTGTCAATCACACTAGGCAAAATCACAATTGCACTATCTCAGTGTTTGTCATATAAGAGATTTCAGATGTCATTTCATCTTAGCCAGTGTATAAATTGCTATTCATGTAGGCAAACCCATGGAGCTGTTGGGATAAGCACACATCCTTAGTCATTCTATATAATGTTTTCAGGAATGATTTATCAGTGTTTAGAACTCTCAAATCTGATCATCCCAGACAGTAGATTTTCTGAAGGTTATCTTTTAACCAAGAATAAGATTACAGGATGGGTGAGACACAGAAAGTGAGTAAACATTCAATCACATAGGTCAAAATTCTCTGAGTCAGATCATATCTGCAGAAGAGGCCAATCCAATAGTATGTGCTTCAGCAATAGTACATATTTTTCTACAATGATAGAATATCATTTAATTGTTGCATCTCCACTTGTTTGAATTATTACATTGCTATGTCTTCATCCTCATAATAAAAAGATTTTGTTGGAGTAATAACCTGAGTCCCACAGATAAATAGAATTAATTGGAAACAAATGATGCCTTTTCATAACTTTTCTGACTTTTCATTTTTTGGCACTAAATAAATGCTAAAAGAGAGAATGTTAGTTTCATCCTCCAATTGCTGAATGCATACAGGACTTAAGCAACTTATGGGAGCAATAGGTTTATTCTTCCCTTAGAGTTCCTGGTTATAGTCCACCAGCAGGACAGAAGAGTTTACACTGACATCAGTAGATGAGGGAACTGCCTACACCAAATTCACAGAAAGAGCTGAGAGAGGGGTATACTTTCTCACTTGACAGGCTGTCAAAGCCGCCTAATTCTCTCTCCCCATTTTATCCATCTGCAATAAGTATAGTTTGATTCACTGTGGACTAGGTCTGCCTGCCTCAATTTGATAATTTCCCCTAAGCTTGGTCAGGGCTTTTCTTAAGTAACTAATCTTTCATAGGTGTGCCCAAAGGCTCAATTCTCAATCATCACCTATATTTCACTGGCACTGAGAGAATGAGTGAGAGCAAGGCAGAAAGAAAAAGAGAAAAAAATATTTTAATGCTGGATGAAAGCTTTATCCTGGGGAGCAAAAATGTCCCTTAGAACATATAAAAGTCATAAGTTCTGTCCTTTTTCTAACTTTATATTTAATCATATAAATGCATGCATGCATGCGCACACACACGTGCATGTGTGCACACACACACATAGTTTTAAGTGAACATTAAAGAGGATGGAGTAAATGACTCAGCCAACAAAAGCACTTGTGAAAGCATGAAAGCCTAAGTTCAAATTCCCAGAATCCATATAAAAAGCTGGCAGTGCACATCTCTAACCAGAGCACTGTAGGAGAAGGTTGAAGACATGAAGATCTCTGGGGTTTACTGATCACCAATTAGCTCCAGGTTTAATGAGAGACCCTAAAGAAAATAAGATGAAAATGGCACATTGGAACACCTGACATCTAGCTTCCATGCACAGGACATAGGTGTGTGTACGTGCAAACATACCTATACATACAATACATACCTCCATATACACATGTATCTGCATATGCATTCCATACCTGTACATACAACACTTATGTTGTATATATATATACCTGCACAAGTGGCACATAGCTGTATATACACTACACACACGCATAAATTAAAATAAATAAATGAATGGATGAACAAACAAAATAAGCATTAAGAGAAAATGCATCAAGATTGAAACAAACTTATAAAATCAATTTCAAAATATGCAGCTGCAGTAGCTAATTCCAACTTGCTTACTGTGAAATTGGAGAGATAACCAAAGGATAAGTGTATATATTTAAGAGAGTACCATCTTCGTCAGCTATTGAAGATTCCTTTCATTCTCTGATTTTTCTCTAATAGAGATTTCTTTGTAAATCATAGTCATATGTTGCATTTACTGTGCAAAACTTTGTGCTGGTCATGTGGCTTTTACATGTGCCAGAGAGGAATTAAGTGACCACTGAAAACCAATACTGTTGTTCTGAATCTCAAGTGGCCGTGTTTTCTATGATGAATTCTATGAGGGTTAGGTGAATTTTTCTCTGGGGTCATTCTCCCTGATCTCAGATGGCTGGTAAGGGATTCAACAATGCTTATAGTCACAATGGCACTGAGCACTGGCCTGTCATGTCACATGGCCACATTGTGAGGACCTTAGACTGTTGTTCCCTATAGTAACTACTAGTCTTGTTGCTGCAAAAAATGTACCTAATGAAAGCAACACAAAGTGGGAAGAGCTTGTTTTGACACAGAGTTTGAGGACCCAGTCCATCAAGATGAGGGAGTCATGGCAGCAGGAGCAAGAAGCATCTGGTCACATGACATCTACAGTCAGGAAGCAGAGACTGATGAATGCTGGTCCTCAAATCACTTCTTTTATTTCCTTTAGTTTGGGAATGCAGACCATGGGATGGCACTGCCCATAGTACACATTATCTTCCTGTCTCAATTAAGCTAATAATTCTCTACAGACATACCAAATAATTTGTTTCCACAAGGATTTAAAGACTCACAGAAACCCATACCAAAGAAAATAGCTACCACACATACCTATAACATGCTTACTCTGGAAATTATTTCTGCTATTTTCTCTTGTATATAGTATAGCTTGCTGTCTTTTCACCTTTTTTCATTTGTACAGACTGTGCGTATATCAGAGCTGAGTCTTTCAGAATGTAGAAGCAAAATTTCTATAAGCTGAATATTCTCTAAATCCTATTTTCATGACCTTGGGAAATCATAAAAATATGGTTCAACCTTAGGAATGACAGAGGCCTAATAATGATTATTAACATCACTAGGATCTCCAAGATGTACACCTCTAACAAGATTGTGTTGTGTTCTAATGCGTGCTGAAGTCTGTCTTCTGTGTGTTTATGGTTTACTCCATGAATGAGGAGAACATAATTTTCAAACTCTGTTTCTGTGAAAGAGCTCCTTTTGTCAACAGGGATATATAGCTTCCTGTTAGTGCTAGAAGAGGGTAGTGTAATTTTTTGAAGAACCAAAGAATATGCTTGTTGTTGTTCATTCATCACATATGCTGTATATTAACTTCCAGTCAGATGAAAAGCTGGTTTTCACCCATTATAAACAGTATGTTCTATGAGGAAAGCACCAAAAGACTGTAGAAAGGTAAATGAGTAGGACACGACTAATGCCTTTGAGATTAGGGACGGGGCCAGAAAAATTGTATTGTAATATAAAATCTCTTTCCCATAGAATAGTTTACATACCAGCTTGAGTCCTCATTTTTATTATAAGTTTATCTCATACCAGAATAAGCAAAGAGTAGTTAATAAACTTGAATTGAAAAATTGAAAGGGTAGCCATAGTATCATGAAATTTAAGGCCCAAGGAGGAAAAAATACTTTCTTTCCTGTGCTTTACCAACCAGCTGGTTACTCAGAAAGAGAGTAAGAATTTCAGTTTTCACTATCTTCTCTCCTAAAGTCAATTTCAATTTATTCTTCCAATTCATAGAGATCTACAAGTATAAGAATAACAATGTATACCATTCCTAAAATTACTGCATATCCACTGTACTAGTTACTTTTCATGTGCTTTACCTGGACCTTCCAAAAACATAAAACATGTTATTTTTCTTGGTATTAATGAGAGAAATGGGCCTTTGGAATATTAAATGACTTGCACTGTAAGAAATTTAACAGAAATTCTGAATTTAAATGATTTTAAAACCTGACCCAATACTAACCAGAGCATCACCTTGAAGAGTCAGTATAAACCTTCAACCTTGAATTTCTGTAAAGTGAATGGCACAGTAATTCTTTTACTTTGAAGACACAAGTAAATAAGTCATGTACATGCACATTTTTTACTAACACATAGCAGTCACTCAATAAACAACTCATTAAAAACTCATTCAAGGCCATGAACTTAGATTTTTTTGTCTTGTCTCTTTCCTCGAAAATTTTGCATTTTACAATAAACTTCTGTCATTTCCACCCTATTTTATCCTTATTCATTCCTCTTTCTTCTCTCACTGAGAATCTTCTTCCCAGCAACTTTTCTTCGTGTGTGTGTGTGTGTGTGTGTGTATGTCTATGTCTGTATTAATGCATGTTAGTATGTTCCACTGGGTTTAATAAAAGCTGCTTGCATAAACAGGTGCCTGAGTAGTTGGTGCAGCATAAGTGATACATAAACTGCAATAGCCTTGAACGAAGTGGGTCTTTTCCCCCAGTCAGTATTAACCATCAATATTCTCTCAGAGAGGAAGAGTGGAACCACATGATCCTTTTATCTTTCCATGACATTACATCCATGAGTCAAATCACATGTAGGTCATACAAGCAAGCATAGCTGTAGTGAGTTCATAGATGGGAGACTTCTAACGCCCAGAGGACATTTTCTGATGATATACCTCCCTACCTTCTGGCGCATTCTGTACTACATACTTCCCTACCCTCTGGTTCATACATTCTTCCTTCTCTTTTTCTTCATGTTCCCTGAGGTTTAGGGAGTGAGAAAGGATTAGAAGGCCAGCTTAGAATCAGATACTCCACAGTCACTTTTTCTCTGCTTAGTGACCAGTTGCAATTCTCTGCATTAATCTCCATTCTTTAAAAAAAAAAAAAAAAAAAAGCTTCTCAGATGAAGCCTGACAGCTGCACTTATTTAGGGGTTTCAGGATAAGTACTTAGAAGAAAGTTTGTTATTGCGTCCACTTAGTCAAACAGTAGTAATGGGTTCTACTCTATGACTTATGACATGCCATCTATGAACTTCTCAGCCAGATTTACAGTAACAAACATGAGTTTCTTGCTATTGAGTTGGCCTTGAGTGGAATTTTGGAAAAGTGGTTGGTTTCTTTCAAAACATTCATATCACTATTACACTAATAGTCACATCTTGCCAGAATGATTCTTATTGCAGGTCACAGGTTCAAACTGGGAAAAGCTTTTCTTGGGTTTTCTCCCCTAAAAACCTGTATATTACCTTCTAATATTATGAAAGCTAGCCAGGAGAGGAAGCTTCCATGTGAATTCCAACTTGAGTAATTCATGTTCTGTGACTTAAATATGTGATGCCTTCAGCAATATGTTAATTTTTTTTTGGTGGGCAACTATGCCTTACCTTTTCTACTCTTTCCACCAGGGTTATATTTTCAAAAAAAATTCCACATAAATAAGTAAAACCAGATCTATATACACTGAAAAAGATTCAGCAGTATAATTTACACAAGCTAACATTTATATTCTCCCATAGTCACCTATAGTATATACAACCTAGAGCATATAATATTTAGTGATATATTTGTGCACAAGTTCATTGAAGTGTTTTCTTTATATACTCTTTAATTTCATCTTTGAGAAAGGTGGATGCTACGACCTAAATTGGAGCCCAACTCAACTGAATTCTGAAGTGCAAATTCTCAGTCCTGTCTACCTTTAGTTTCAAATCCAAACTCCCACTTAGAATATGAGATCTCCCAAAAAAAGCTGATCTTAATCTGTTTTACCTTTATTTTCTCTCCTTCAGTATATACTTTCTTTGTGCCAGACACCCCTAATGCCTTATTAAACCATTTTTTGCAAGAGTACACTGTGTCATGCCATGTATATAACTGGATATCCCCTCTTTTACATCCTGTCCATCTTTTCCAAACCTGCTGGTGTTTTACTTGACAGACATTCAAGGTTCAAATTCCAATTTTGATACCATGTTCTTCTTGAAGTCTTTCTAAAAATACCATAGTCCTATAACCAACCTCACAATTCTAAAATAAGTTGTTGTCTTGCAAACAACTTCACAATTCTAAAATATTTTGTATTTATTTCTCCTCTCAGTAATCTTAGAATTCTTATGCAGAAGAAATCTTATTCTGTTTACTTCTGTGCCCTTTGAATCCAACAACATTCTCAGTTTGCCATTGACTCAACCAGTTAATCAATAAAAACACAAGAAATGGTCCGTATATAGTTAGTGCCATTTTGCTGGCCACAGTATCTTGGGGGAAGCATCAAATAATCTAAACCTAAAGATACAAGTGAACTTGTTAAAGAAGTAAAACTCATATGACAAAATCTACAAGAATACCAAACTGCACTTAGGTGTCAAGTCTGTGCTTCAGATTAGAAGGCTTAGACATGGAAAGGAAGAGGGAAACACAGTCACAAAGTAAGAAAATGAAGTTACAAGTACTAGAACATTCTATAAACTATTGTAAAGAGCAACAGACCAAGCTCAAGAGATATTCCGTTAGAATGTGAGGAAAAGCAGGATAGGGGGTACAACTGAGTGGCTAATGATGTATGTCATGTGCCCTTCTTAGATGGTCTCAATAGAAGACATCATGATAAAGTCTTGAGAAACTCCAACATTAGTTTCCCTTTGTTCAGTTTATTTGACTCTAGGAAGTTAGAATGCAAAAGTATAATACAAAACAGTTATGGAATGCTTAGATCCCATCACACCCTTGTTTGAGTTTCTGCTTGGTAATTTTGTTCAATGTCCTGTAAACTAGAAAAGGGAAGAACTTATCAAAGAGTTTTGTGAGGCTTCTGTCTCTCCCCCCTCCTTCTTTCTCCCTCTCTTTAGTCTCTCCATATATATATATTTATTTATTTATTTCAGACAACAAATTGGGTAATCCAAGGTATCATTCAGAAAGAAGGGAGGAAATTAACTGCTTCTGATGTAAAATGAGAAATATGCTTTATTGTCAGGAAGTTGAAATGCCAATGTTTTAAAAGGGAAGGTGAGTTCTGTGGGATGTTTTCTGCTTTTATTGTCACTTCATAATATAGATAAAATCTTGCAGTTTTACCCATTACACTCTTGCTATTGCATTCCTGTTTGGTAGATATGATTAAAATGTAGGCAAAAGTCATTCCACTTTGCTAAAAATGTAGACATTTCATCTAATTTCATGCTTCAGGAGTCAATTTGAGCTGACTTGAGCTTGTTTTAAAATTTATTTATTATCACTTACACACTTAAGGCATCATTGTGTCTCATGATGTAAATTCTGAAATATATGAAACAGGCTTTCCACATCTCGAAGCTTTTCCCCACTTCACTTCTTCCTTGGAACAAGATCATTCACTTCTACTTGGGCAAATTAGTTAAGATCCATACACCTAAGTGGTCGTTTCTGCAGTAGGGGTTAACATTCTCTATGTATACCCACCATTCAGGAATGGTATAGCTGAGTTCTTGTTCCCAGCACTCAAAAGTACCATTGTAAGCACTGGAGAATCAAAAAACCCAAACCCTTTTGCATACCAGACTTAGAATGGGAGCTGACTTTCAAATAACTAATGCCACTGAGCAAAGTGATAATGGGAAGGTCAAATGCAATAATTCAGCGGAAAACGTCTTGTGAACAGCAAATTTCTATTGAAGTGGATCCATTTTTCTGTCAGGATTTTCCTCTCATGCTTTATGCAAGGCTGCAAATCAAGTTGGATTTCTCAAAAATTCTCTCTGCCTTCCTGACTAACCCACAGATACAAAACAGCTGTGCCTTGTTTTGTTCTGTCTTCCCTAAATTGTAATCTGAGCTTTATCATGATTGCTGAGGAGGAGGAAAAAAAGAAGTCATTTCCTGTTTTAGAAAAAGATCAACAAAACTGAAGCTCCTTCTAATCTTGTTGGAACACTTTTGCTAACTTAAAGATTCCATGGAGTTGTAGCATAGTTCCAAGCTTTCAGCACAGGCAACTAAATTAAGGGTGAAAAGAAAGCTTAATTTAGGAAAGAAAAATTCACTGATTGATGAAAATGCCAAAACTTCACACACACTGCTTTGTAAGTGCTGTGTCTTTGTGAGGGGTTTGCGGGAGGCAGCAGCAGTGCTGGTTCCATTAGGTACTTTAATAACCTACCCTGGATGGGCATGAAACGCTCTGAAAGGGCCTCCTATTGCTGTTAAACCAAAGATGTATGAAGAAAGGGCTAAGTGGTTCTCCTTCACTATAATTTTATTATGGATTAAAGGTCCCCATAAGAAATTGTCATCTCTGCGGAAATTGCCACAGAAGAATGTAGCCACTAGCTTTAGGAGACGAAAATTTACATCACAGGAAGAGACACAGGAATTCATTGCATAGGATACATGGAACTACTTTTTTTTCCGGTGTGCATTATGTGATACACATGTTAGTTGGAGTTTTTGTCTGTGTTATTTTAGTGTCCTCCATTTTTAGACATCGTTAAGCTGTTTTATATGAATATCTCTCCTTGAAACTTCTTTTCCCAATAACACCTATTTTTCTGATTTCTCCTTACCCTAAGAAGAAAAGCCCAATGAGCAAAAGCAAATGTTTTTTCTCAGAGTAATTTTGCTCTGCATACATTTATTTCCATCTTCATTTATCTCACTTCATTTAAACAACATCTTTAAAAAAATCTTTAATTTACCTATTTGAGAGTGAGTTCTGTTTTTTGTTCAGTTTCTGATGAACTAATTAACTTAGCAAACACCAAATAGATTTTAACAACTTTCTGAATCAACTGGTCCGTTTGGATCATGGCCATTGAATAAAGCTGGGGTGAAGTTCAAGAAGATAATGCCATGCCATTTGAAGTTATTGTTGATCCAGGAAAAAGAAGGTCTAATAAATGTGGCACTCGCCTACATTTTAGTGATTGAAAAATAGCACAGAAAAGAAACCATGAGATTTCTTTCTTCAGACATCTATTGATCAAATAAATACACCACATTTATGTCTGTCAGTCAGCCTACTTCTTTGACTTATGTTAAACTGTATATCTGTTCCAAACAAAAAGAAGCCCAAGATTATTGCTAATAGGATTCAGATAGCAAAACATTATGACTAATAGGATTCAAAGAGCAAAAGAAAGGGGGGAAAGGTAGATCTTGTTTGTGAGAGATGGCCAAACCAAATGCTTACAGAAGACAAACAGCCCAAACACTGCCTTCTGAAGCTTTGATTGAACTTCATCTACACACAGTTAAATTAAATATTTGCTGCCTCTCCTATACTCGTGGTAGATGTCTGGAGTTTTGACACTGCTTCCTTAATTAAAAGATAATGCCTATCACTCTCTTAGAATTTCTCCAGGTTCTGTCAACTGTTTAATTACTGGGCACATTTTTAACCACCACAGAAAGGTAGCTCTCCCTGACTACTAGAGCAGTGATGGTTTTCCCTCTTAAGACATTTTGAATGACTTGCGGTCTATCCCAATTGAGCACAGAGAACTAAGCTCTTGTTCCTGAGTCCAGCCATCTCTCTTTCCTTGCCTTAAAAACCCTCCATCTTCCAATGTGTTTCCTTATTTCAATGTCTTAGGGAAAGAAAAAAAAGTATATAACCCTTGTCTGTAAAAAAACAAAAAACTAATATTTTTAGTCTTCTTCTGAATCTGTATTTCCTCCTGAATTCATTTTTTAACCTCTTTGAATGATGTCTTATACATTAGTAATTCTCATCCACTGTATCAAAAAGCATAAATGAATGGAAATCACTTGAAAAGATGCCTATCATGCATGTATTGCCAATATTAGTTCAAACACCAAAAATTCCAAGATTGTTTCATCTAGATTATGCCTACAATTAGACTATTCCCATTTATTGGACTTCCAAAAAATAACTAAGAAAGAATTACAAGAAATATAAGGTGGTGCTACTACTATGTGCATTGCAGATAATTTAGTTCTTGGCTTCCTTTTTCTTGTGCTCAAGTGTTTTTCTCTACGCATCATTGTGACTACTTTAATTGTTTCTATCCACAAAATAGCCATTTTCATCCATTTGCTCTGTAGCTAAGGGAGTTTATATAAATGAGTCCACCATTTTCTTATATATTTTCAAAATATGTAATTTTCAAAATCAAGATATCAGGTTTAGCTCAGAAAGAATTTTTTATACTGTCAAAAACTCTGAATATAAACAACATGACATTCCCTTTTTTAGATAGCATGAATACTTTGTAATTCAAAGCAAATTATAGAAAGCAAAATGCAATGAAAAAAGTTTCAGTAAACAATGAACCTGCCATTCCAGGTTGTCTGCTTGTAATATTCTTAATTTACTAACTATTTTCACTATTAATTATTTACAAAAGCCTTTCATTAAATTATTTTCCTATGTCATTCCAGCGACATCATTAACTAACATTTAAAAAAACTTCTTAAAAATTATTTATTTATTTATTTATTTATTTATTTATTGTGTGTGTGTGTGTGTGTGTGTGTGTGTGTGTGTGTGTGTGTGTGTGTGATGTTTTTACCTGGTACGTGGGACCCATACTCGGGATCTTCTCCTGAGTCATTTCTTCAGCCCCAAACCAACATTTTTAAGGAGGAAGAATTTATTACAGTTTGAGGAGATGCAGGCTATCATAGTGGGGAAGGCATGGTGGTAGGAGCAGAGGTGACTATTCACACAACAATCAGAGTAGTGAAGCAGAGAATAGATCAACCACTGGGTAAAGAAAATTCTCTTTCTTTTCTCTTATCTTGGATCACTATTAGGAACACATAACCCTGAAGCTGACAACCTCTTACCTCAGGCAAGTGGAGGATGTAATGATATGTGAATGACCCCTTGTAATTGTATGAATATTTATACTTAAGTGAATACTGACTTGTGTGTAAGCTTTAGGTTCCTTCTAGAAGTTATGTCTTATTCTTCCACACTTTGAAAATAAGGAAAGAAGTACATCAATCAAGGTCAATACATTGATCTGTTACAAGGTCAAGCACAACATCAATGACCTGCCAACATCAATCAAGGTCAACTCTCAAATCCAGGAACTGGATTCTGTCCCACTACCCATGGTGCTTCAAAAACCTTTCATCAATGAGAAGTTTTCACAAAAATAGACATACATGCATGTGTGTGTGTGTGTGTGTATGTGTGTGTGTGTGTATGCTACAAAAGGTACTACTTTGTGTTTTTCATTATAGTTAGCAAGATCACCCCTTATAACATTTGATCAATAAAGTATTTTTATTTGTACACACTACATAACAAGAAGACAGAGCCATAAGACAAAAGACACAGAATGTCATTAATCTTAAATTGTTTTTAAAACTTAATTCAAAAAGGCAAATAATGCAGCATGAATTTCTGAATAATGAAGTGCATTTCCCCCTCAGTTTTTAGTCTCAAAATATTACTATGCATACTCTGGAAAATGCACTAAGTGCTGTTTTACACTCACATCTTGTTGCTACAATAAAATACAGGAGTAACTTAGGGGAAGAAGATGTTTATTCAGCTCACAATTCCAGTTGCACTCCATTGTGACAGGAGAGTCAGGCATCAGGATCCTGGTCACATCACATCCAAAGCAAAAATAGAAGGCAAGAACCAATACTGCTCAGCTTCAATTTCCTTCATAGAGAATGTTCCTACCTACAATGGGCCAGCATTTCTGCTTCTGCTGCAGCCATCAAAATAATCTCCTGCAGGCTTGCCCGAAAGTTTCTGTCTCAATGTAGAGAATCATTCTCAAGTGTGCTCAGAGTGCTATCTCCAGTATGTCAGACTGACAATTAATAATAACCATGGCAGGTGCTGTGGGCAGGAACATCAAACCTCGTACCGTGGTGTCTTTATGACACCTTTTGTGCAGGTGAGGTAGACATATGGCGTAGAATTATTAATTGCCTGAAGACTGAGGTTATGGGAATCTAGTCTAGTTGGGGCAGTGTCCAGAGACATTTCTTCCAAGAAAATTAAGGTGAAACTAAAAGAGAAATTTAATATTTTAATGTGTGTGTGTGTGCGTGTGTGTGTGTGTGTGTGTGTTAGGGAGGGGGAGAGAGAGAGAGAAAGAAGAGAGGGGGAGAGAGGGGGAATTGAGAGGAGAGAAAGAAAACACTTTTAAGAGCTGACGTTTGCAAATCCTCGTTACTACAAGCTAAAGTATCCCTGAGGTACAGCTTGGTAGAAGAAGGCTAGTTACCCTTCTGGTTTCCAGCCCATGCTTCGTATTAAAAGGGGCCTTAGTGACCTGAAAGAGTAATTACCCCTCTGCAAATGCCTGTTTCTTGCACTGCTGGTAAGAGACAGTGGGAATAGTTGGCGACCTTCCTCTCAATGAAATCCCATAAATAACCTAGCCCATTTCTCCTGTGCTGTGCTGCAGAAGTTAGTGGACACTTGGGAAGAAGTAAAGTAATGCACTGAAAGCTTAAAAGGTAGCATGTCAAGTTAATACAAAACAGAAAACTGAAAATCTTAGAAAAGAAAGTCAGACATTGGGCAGAGCCCCTTCTGCTACTATACATGCCAAGACAGCTTCCTTAAAAGTAGGGTGGGGGAGAGGATATCGCACCCTCTAAATTCTGCAGAGCATCGGGTTGAATTGTATTAGGAAAGTTAAATGAAGGTGAGTCTACATGAAGCAGCAAAGAAAGGAAACTGACAAGTGGAAAGGGAAGATGAAGAACTAAGTGGAGTCAAGAGTCAAGATGAATGTTTCCAAGGAGACTGTGACAAAGGGAGATGTCTGTTCCAAAGCCGGACTGTTGTAGTGAATCTGACAGGTGCAACCAAGCAGTTTCAAAGTGGTGGATTCAGGTCCCTGTAAAAGCAGCCAAACCCTCTAGCAAGGAAGCCAAAAAAGTGACAGAATTCCAGAAAACCAGGACAGTTTTCTCTGGGACTCTGGGTTCAAGCAACACATAGTATAGTAACTTGGTAAAGGAGGGCACAGAATGAATTTCTCATAAAATGCATTGATGCTAATACTTGGACTTAATCCAAAAGATCTGAATCTCCTAGGAGTATGTCTATTATTTTTGATATATTCCCTTGATGAGAATTATGATCAATTAATTCTAGTGGCTACTGGCCAAGATGATAAAATCGCATCCTTTTATGTCTTGGTTAGAGTGCATAGAACGAAACTAACTGGATTAAAGGCAACAGACCCAATACCCCCAACCCATCCCTCCCACACACATAGGTTACAGAACTTATATTTATGTTGACAGACTTTTACAAGGATCTCTCCAGGAGATATCTCAACAGGGCAGGCTTCATCCTCTAGTCAAAGTGAGGAGCGTGACCCAGGGTCTGTAGTCTGGTGACTGTCTGACATTTGTGTGGTAAGGAGTATGCAAAGGAGGAAATTGAGGCGCCATCTACATGTTCATCAGATCGGCTTCCAAAGCTTCCTGGGAAAGAAAAGAGTGAAGAAGGTCTTTAGAACCTCACAGCAGTCAGACTCCCCAAAACCCCAAATTGAGAGCACTGTGCAAATGCCCCTGGCAAAAAAGTCTCCACTCACATTGGGGGAAACCACTGGATTCAAGTTACAGAACTGAAAAGAATTTTAGGAGATCCATGAAGCAGAAATTTTTAAGTTCGTAGAAATTTGTGTACATGTTCATGGAATTTGTTGCTTCTGGAAGATAGGCCAGGCCAAATAAAAGCTATGTTCAAAATCGGGAGTTCAGGGAACGATTTCTAGCTGTGTATCTGTAAAATCAAAGTGATCGGGAATCACTTTATTCTCTCCTGATTTCTTCACTCCTTTATTCTCTCTTATGACTGTGAGTTTAGGCTCTAATGTTTCCAGGGAGGCTCTGTGCTCTGGGTCAGACCTTTCTGTACAGAACATAATACTACACACGTGGCATCTACATTTGCGCCTAAAGTATTACTGCACTGATTCATGGGTAGTATCAAACTGATGAAGCCAAATAAATACTCCTTGATTGTCACTAAGATCCCCTTGGACATAGGTTTACCCTAATGATAGAAATTGCAATCTGAATAAAATTAAGCATTCTTCCACACAAAGCAAGTGCATAACACCACTTCCAAGACCTCTTGTCAAGTCCTTCTGAGAGGCTGTCTCCTGGGAAAGAGAAGTCCTTCCCGCTCCAGTTCCCCTCACCTCCCACCATTGGGGAAGTCAAGGGGAAGCAAGAGCACTAGAGAACCCCGCGTCACCTGTCCACCTTTTCTCTCTTGCAGCTCCAATGGCAAATCCGTCACGTGGGCCCAGAACGAGAAGAGCAGCCGCGGACAGCACCTGTGGCAGCGGCTGTCTGTCCACATCAACAAGAAAGAGAACCCCAACCAGACGGCGGTCATCAAGCCTTTCCCCAAGAGCACGGAGAGCCGCGGGCCAGGCGCGGGCGCGGGGGGCGCGGGGCCCGGGGCGGCGGGCGGCGCGGGCGGCGCAGGAGCCGCGGGGGGCGCCGGCGCGGGGCCCGGCGGGCCGGAGCCCCCCGACGCGGGTCCCAAGGCGCTGTACGACGTGGCCGAGGCCGAGGAGCACTTCCCCGCGGCCGCACGGCCGAGCTCGCCGTCGCCCATCAGCACGCTGAGCCGCCGCGCCGGCCCCGCCGGCCGCCCGGAGGACGACGCGCCCGCGGCGCTGCACCCGGAGCCCGCGGCTCGCAGCAGCTCGCAGGGGTCCCTCATGGAGCAGATCAGCAGCGTGGTGACGCGCTTCACCGCCAACATCACGGAGCTCAACTCCATGATGCTGTCCACCGCGGCGGCCCCGGGGCCCGGGGGCGGCGGGGGCGCCGGAGCGACCCTCTGTTCCTCCTACCTGATCCCCAAAGAGATCCAGCTGCCCGCCACCATGACCACGTTCGCGGAGATCCAGCCGCTGCCGGCCATCGAGGTGACAGGCGGCGCGCAGCCCGCGCCCCCCGGGGTTCCGTGCGCGGGGACCGCTGTCCAAGAGCCGCCGGTCGCCGGAGCCGAGGCTGCGCCTGGCAAGCCGGACCTGGAGGAGCTGGTGGCCCTCACCCCGCCATCCCCCTTCAGGGACTCGGTGGATTCGGGGAGTACCACCCCCAACTCGCCCGTGTCCGAGTCGGCCCTTTGCATCCCGTCGTCCCCCAAATATGACACTCTCATCATCAGAGATTACACGCAGAGCTCCTCGTCGTTGTGAAAGCCGCAGGGAACCTCGCTGGATCTGCATCCCGCTCACCCCGCGGGTGGATGCGGTGGCACCCATCGTGACCCGGTGAAGACCTGACAGTGACCAAGTGATCCCACGGTGGAGACATACGATCAAGCCGTGCTATTTCACCACAACCGTCGGCGACACCAATCACAGATCTTCTGGCAGATTTCCTTCCAGTGGCCTTAGAAAACACGGGCTTTTGACAAACACTGCTACAATTTTTTGAGGGCCGACAAGGCTGCACTTTAAAAGCAGTTACCTACTAAGTGCTTTGCCCTAGGGGAGCGAGGTAGGCCAAGCAGCATAGTGGATGGATGGTGACAGGCGAAGCTAAATCAGTGACTGTAAACAGTTTTACTTGTTTACTTTAATCCTTTCCCAGAAGAGTCTTTGATTCACCAAACATGAATGTACATTTTCTTACAAACTCAAAATCTGGGACCAAAAGAAAACGTCAACCTTACTTTTTTTTTTTTTTTCCTTTCTTCCTCCACTTTTAAAGACCATGAGAATCTAGCACCAAGTGGAGCCCAATCCTTTCTGAGGCTCTTGATAGCGTGTCTTCTCCATCATACATAGCGGGTAGTATGAGTTGTGCTGGCACACAGAGCGCTTCTATGGAGACATTCCAATAAGGTTGTCAGTCAGATACCCTTCCAAAAACCTACATCCTGAATTTCACCTAGTTATTTCAGATTCACCTCCATTAACCAAGATAACCAGTGGAAGATTTCTGGACTATCTCACCATGTTGCCAATCAATACTGGAGTAGCAAAAAATATATTTTCTGGAACACTGTTTTGTAATTCCCTCACTGGGGTGCATTGTGTAGCTGGAATTTCTCTTTATAATACTACTCTTGAGCTCTAGCCTGGCTATCTCTTTCATGATACACAGCACTCATGAATGCTCTTCCGTTTGTGCAGCCAGCTAAAATATTAAGATGCGCGTTTGAGCTTCTTCATTTTTCTTTTGAAAATCTGATGTACAAGGAGCTCCTCTGTTGTTAATTCCCCCTCCCCCCCAGCCCTACCCCTGGAACAGTGGTCCATAGACCCGATGAAGATGTCACAATTGGAGGGACTGTTGAAAAAAAAAACACGATCTCAATACACTGGAAAGTCAGCATAGCTAAAGATTTTGCTATGCTCAAGAGCAGTGATTTTAAAATTTTTTAGCTGTTTAAACAGGCAGCAATGAACTATGACAATTGTAGATTTTTTCAAAGCAATACAGAATACTAAAACAGAGGAACCTTAATGAATATCAACCAGTCTTTCTCAGCCATTCTGGAAAAAAGCAAAGCAATTATTAATACTTTACTTTTTAAACTAATTATTAATATGGTTTTGTGCACTTCATACTGTCACTTTTTAAATACTGCAGAAAAGAGTTTTAGAGTTCTAATAAATAAACATATGTGCTTTGATAGGCTCATATAGGTACAAAGCATAGCTCAAGACATGAATCTACTGTCATCTTTTTATTCATCCCTTTGCAGCTATCCTTAGGTACCAAATGTTCTTAATTTTTAATAAAGATAGTAATAGGAGGAGATGTCCTATAAATTTAAAGTTCAGTTGACCCAGCCTTATACTAAAGACAGCCTTATGAAAAAGATTTGCTGGGCAACAGAAATATATTTTTGGCAGAGAGAAAATTAAATAGAACATTTAAAGTTTTATCTCAATATACTTGTTTATTTTCTTCTTTAGTTTGACATCTATCCTGCAAAGATATTGAAAACTGGAAATCTATCCATTGGCATCATTCACTGATTCTAAAGTTCTAATTAACTGTTGATGAACTTTTTCTGATACAAGCTCTTGGTTGAAATTTTAAATAAAATCTTCCAATATAAAACATTAAATGCTAACAGCTATTCACTGATGAGTGAAACTTTTTGAGTCAAATTTGAAAGTAACCCATATATTATTAGTCTGATTGCTAGTACTCATGAGATTCTAGAAATGGAAGTGTATGAAACTTCCATAGCTTCCTTGAAATCAAATGCCTGTCTCTTACTGAAAAACAAATGTAAATATTTGAAATATTATATTTTCCCCTGCATCCTCATGAAATAGGTGGAGCTAATGTGAGGGTTGGTTATTGCCTGGATTTCATAGGTGTTGTTACCTTTCTAAATATGCTCTTCTAAATCTTCAAATATGTTGAATTACCTTAGTTTCTGTTTTGTTTTTATGTGCAGTAAGTTTCTCTCCTTTGACAAGTAGAACATATTTAAAATTTTTTTCATAACAAAATTCATGACATGTTTCTTTTAAAAGTACCACCATATGAGAAACTGAACCAGAAATTCAAATTTAATGTAATTTCCATCTGATCATTCCACAGGATAACATAATGAACTGTAACAAAAATAATGTATTCAAGTAGAGGAAAATAAGGCTAAAGGTCCTCTCTATTTCTATAACATTCACCACTTCATTGAATACATTGTACATTGAACATAATATTCTTAATACATTCTTGAGATCTTTTCATTTGGAATGATGCTAACTCTCTTTGCCAATTCTAATACCAGGTTCCAAGTAATAACTACAACACAAAGAGAACTGTGTATGTATTCTAGGGCTAGGATTCATTTGGGCACCTCTTCTTACTGAATTAATCTGGTATCCAGTGATAATATAGTTGGGAACCGCATAACTTCAAAGGAAAGTTCAGCAGAAGTGGCCTCAAAGGAGAGTTTGATCCTGAGATGAAAAAGAGAAGATCTGGTTTAATCGAATTTTGCTGACCAAAGCTGCTCTGAATACAGTAGTATGAGGAGCCTGTATCCAGATAGAAGGTTAACAAAAAAAAAAAAAATCTTCTTTGGGAGCTAAGGTTGGTCAGAAAGGGACTACCATGAGAAAAATCCTAAGAAATTTGACAGATGCAAAGGAACAAAAAATAAATCTCCAACTGTGCTAATCTTTGAACGTAATGGTCCTTTTCAAATAGCTGATGTGATCAGCAAGTGATCAGAAAGACTATGAGCTATTTCTGACTGTAAATCCATTGTGTAATGGCTCTGCTGCAGTTCTGTGACTTCCAAACCAGGAATTAAACACTATTTTTAAGAAAAAGAAAAAAAAAGAAAAAAATTTCCTGTGCTAGTCTCCCAGCAAAATGTACGTGATTTGGAGACTTCAAAGATATTATATGAGTTCACATTTAGCAACAGCTTATTAATAACCCACAAGCTGTCAGAATCTCTATAGTTACCATTTACAATTTTATACTGTGAAAAACATACAGATCAGTGAAAGCATAAAGATAATCAGAATTTGTTTCAAGGAGGGTCTGAGGGCCTGGGAGAACGGCTGCTATCAATTGTAGAATGAGGCATGTATAAAACAGTTGGCTGAATTTCACTGATCTTCCCAATGTGAACAAATATACTATGTATATTGTGTGTATTTCTAGATTCAATGGCAGCTGCTGGTGGTGTTGTAATTAGAAATCTATAGAGAATATAGATGTTTAGAGAGATGGTGCCAATACTAAGAGATTTGTGTGGGCTACAAATGCTTGTACTTACTTTTGCTGCACTTACACCTGATTTGGTTTCAAAACTGTGTGCGCATATCTGTTCTCTTTCTGTTGTTGCGGCTTGTACTATTAAAATAATAGAGAATGTTAAATTATTTTGATGTGAATTGCAAATGATTCTTTTTCATAAATTTTAACATTTTTATGAGCATTGTTTCGCTTTGTACTTGTATAAATGTGTTTTATTTTAGCATTTTAAAATATACTTGCCTGTTTCTCAGTTGTCTAAATCATGTTATGGGAGGTGTTTGTGAAGTCAGTTCCTTTTTGAAAAATATTAAAAGAGAAACAATGATATGACGTCAAGATTATTCCCCTCATTGTCCAAATAGCATTCTATAAGAATGAAGAGAACCATACAATTAATTAATATTGAATTACAAATTGCACACATATTCAAACTACAGAGTTCACAGGGTAGATAATGAATAAGAAATTAAGATGCACAAATATAAATCGACCACAAATCAAACAGAAATACTGTCCCCAAAGATGTCTACATACACATTTGCAGATAAAAAAATATTCTTTAAAAAAAGTCATAGGCTTTGTACACTTTTGGGGAGACAGAGAAATTAAGGCTATGTTGATTTTATGTGGATAATGATAATATTACACATATTAAAACAGATAATATGTGTCTACATATGGATAGATGTAAGTATGCACATATATTTTCATGTTTACTTATGAGTCCATCTGTATGTGTGTGTGTGTTTGTAATCAGATATATTTGTGTGTATGTATATGGCCATATCTAATTATATAACTGTAAAACATATTGTCACATAACTTTTTATTTTGATTCTTAGGTAGTTACAACAGTCTTTGATCATCAGTTAGAGGAATATGAAGACAGAATCTATGGAAAATACTTGACATACAAAAGAGAAAGAAGATGCATATTTTAACCTCCATGTTCCCCAGCCTGCATTATACATATTGTATACACACATGTGAATACCTGTTCACATGTTACTGTACAAACACAAACTGTGTCCTATCTTAAAGAACCATTTTCTCTGCATCTTCACAATCTGCTCTTCTGTGTGTCCAATTTTGAAATAATATGGATGGGATTTTCATGTCAAATCAAAAATGAATTGGAAGATTTCTGAAAGAAAATTATTGAGACAATCATATTTCAAATATCAAGAGACACTCTTTTAATAATTCTTCTTTCAAATCTTAGAATCATGGCAGGGCACTCCAATCCAACTGATGCAGTAAGAATGTTGCTCAATTGAAAGTCAGGATTTGTAACCTTCACATCATACATAAATTACCCTGATTTCTCTACAATTCAGTTTCTGGTTTTTTAAATGCAGAAGTGTGAGGAAGGGGTTATTTTTTCATATTACTGAGACATTACAAATGTGTAACAAACATTCACTCCAAGAAGCTATAATTTATGTCAATATCACATTTGGTAAGCAATATTCCACAGATGGATAAAATTTGCATTCAATATTGGGGAACTGGAACAAATTCTTGTCGAAATTAAAATATACATAGGGAAAATCTATGAACCTTCATGTAACCTTAAAATTATCTACCAAGGACAAATTAGAAAGTTGATATTAAATACCACAGAAAGAACACTTTTCTCTTTAAACCTATGCTTATTTTGGTCAACTTTTGGACTACATTTCACATTAGTGATCAATATTAGAAAACATGATTCTCAAAACATTTACATTCTATGGTACCCAGCTAGATTGCTAAGTAGATAAACAGATATACATTGATAAAACTATCCTTTTAATCAGAAACATAGTGTGAATGCTTCTTCCAAGATACTTTAAGATTTGGAATCAAATACTAAATTTCCTTATTTTTTCAAATTATTGCTTCAGTCCACATTCTCTATAAAGAAAATGCTTAATTTCACACCTGAAGCCATTTCTAGAATCCTAGATGAAAGTGCTGTAATAAAACTTTCACAAAGATCAATACCATAAAGTTTCCATTATTCCAGAAAAAGGCATTAATTTTTGCCAGAACCTATGTTTTCTTTGGAAGTATACAACCTATAAAAACTAGAGTTATTTGATATAAATCCATATCAAAGTATTATCACAGAAACATGTAGATATATCAAAACATGGGTCATATACAGCTAATATTCTCAATGATTTTAAAAAGAAGATCATATATACTATAATATTGTAATGATGTGATGATGTTCTAAAGTAACTTATAAAAATGATAAGCATATAAAAATCACATGGTATATTAAATTTGCTTTTGAGCTGTTACATGGAATGAAAGTGTTTAGAGTTTTAAAAGCTTGGAAAACAGAATATCTCCAGATGAATTGATATCTTCACCTAAGAACATACTACCCTTTAATACACAAGTGTACATAAATTCTTTATTTTCGATAATTAAGCAATGCAGTTTTCGCAGAGTGGAATTTCGTGGAATACTTCTGAATACATTAATAATGTGGACACATTTTTTTCTTTTAGTTTTTAGTATGTTTTGCTATTTGAGTGAAGTTCTTCTAAGAGTTTTAGAACAGAAGGCATGGATTAATTTTATAATTTAGCATCATCTACAAAAAACAACTTCAACTATGGAAAACCTTGATCAGTTTTGTTATTACCTTTATCCTATTTTCTGATTCCTTAGCCCTCAATCAGCCCATTTACCTTAATTTCATAGGTCAGGCTAAAAATTGTTCCTAAATCTTCTTATGATGTTTCATTGGTTTAACAATGGTAGACAGCTCCTTTACCAACAGGTTGAGATGAAGCAGTAGCTAAGACACATCACTCATGGACGGTGACTAGCCAATGAAGTGTATTCTATGAGTTGCAAAAGGCTATCAGGAATCATCCACAAGCTATTTTTAGAAGTTTTTTTTTCAGAGTGTTGCTAATGCACCTAGGTGAGCAAAATTGCTAAGACACACCTGTAGCAGAAGCAAATGTGATTGTGGTGCTGCAAGATGCAAATGGTGGTATCAGTCTTCATCTTTCCATGCATGTGTGTCATGCACTCATATTCTCTAAAGAGCTGAATCATAGCAGTGGTCAGGTATATTCACCACACTCTCCAATGATGTATGGCACTATATTAATGTATTCACAGAGAAAAGATCTTATACTAAGAATATACAAGTATTTAGCCTACATACAAGTGTATAGTCTAATAATTATGACTAAAAAAATGAGGGGAACAATCCTGCCTAATATTTTCTCACCATGATGAAAGAAGTCTGTAAGGATACTTAGTAAGAGAGAGAGAGGGGGAGGGAGGGAACCAGTGTACCTACTAAGTTTGTATGAGCAGAAATAATAATAAAAAATGTTTAAAAAAAAGAAGAATCAGTTTAAATTCTAAGGGTTGAGGTTACACTCTGCCTAAGTGACACAATTGTGACAAGGGCCTCAAGAAGAGTATGAAGACAGGCTAACAGATAAGAAGCCCAAAGAAGGATAACACAATTATAGCATTGAACTCATGTTGCATAGTGAACCAGCATGTTAGTCTAATATTGATAAACACTAGAGGTAATGGTAAGTAAACAAAGATAATTTTGAATTTATGAATTTCAAACAAGGAATAGAATAGAAATAGAAAGTCACTGATGGTTCCAAAATTTATAAAGCAAAGAAGCATAAGCGAATAAAAACTTCTTTGACAGCAATGCTTAGCATATTAGCCAAATGTTTAGCATATTTCCCAAAAGAACAAAATGAAATAAAAATTGAAGAATTCAAGTGACACAAAGAGCAAGAATAAACAAATATGTTTAAATAGAGTTTCATTCTTGTTGACAGAAAACAGGAATTCTTTTGCCTATCCTTGAAGCAAAAAAGAGATAGATAGATAGATAGATAGATAGATAGATAGATAGATAGATGATAGATAAATAGATAGATGATAGATAGATGGATGATAGAAAACATAGATACAGAGGTAGATATATAGATAGATACATAATACATTGATAAAATGGTAGATCAAAATAGATACATGCTAGATGATATATATGTAGATTATACAGACATAAAACTAGATGAAAGGTATAGAGATAGATAGATAGATAGATAGATAGATAGATAGATAGATAGATAGACAGACAGACAGACAGACAGACAGACAAACAGTGATACATAGATGTATATGTCCAGTGGCGGTAGATTCACTCCAAATCTATTTTGGAAAATAATCTCTGGTGGGGGAAGGCTTTAACTAAAGTTACAACTTACATAGAAAGAACATGATGGTGTACCCCTAGGGTCCATTGTTATGGAGGCTGAAGCAGGAGAATCTTGAAGCTGAGAACAACTTGGGCTACATGTGAGAACCAAACATAAAAGCACAAAAATCAAAGAAGAAATACAAAACCTATAAGATCTGTAGAATAGTTTGATAATTTACACTTTTAAAAAGGTGTTTTTCCTGGGGCTGGAGAGGTGGCTCAGGGGTTAAGCCTCTGCCTTGCAGGCGGAAGGTCCTGAGTTCGGATCCCAGATCCCACGTATAGACGCCAGGCGGAAACGGGGGCGGCCTGCGCTTCTGGTCCTGGTAGGGCGGAGCCTGTGAATCCCGGGGCAGAGTAAACAAGGAGGAGGTGGAGGCAGTCCATGGTGGTTCCCGAATTCGTCCGTGGTTCTACACACACATGCGCACACACACCATACATGCACAATTGAATAAATAATAATAAACAAAAAAATTTTAAAAAAGGTGTTTTTCCTATGTGTATATTTTTATTAAGAAAAATGAAAATAATATTCATGATATACACTCTACTTATTAAAAAAAATTTCTCCCATTAGGTTTAATCACAAATCTCTTCATGGCCCTGGCTCTGGGACTATCTCTCAGAACCTAGTAACTTGATCACATACCTGAACACCTTTAGTCCCTTTTCCCACATCCCTTTCAAATCTGTTGCTCATTGTTTGTGAGTACTTCACAGAGTTTCATGGGTTTTGCCTATAGCTTCATAGCTGTGTATTTCCTAAGTTTAAAACCTTAGAGGTAAAATAAAGAATATAATCATTTATAAAATTGAAATTGAATTAAATGAGAGAATCCTGTGTGAACATCATATTTTTTACTAAAATGCATTAAAATTTTTCAGAATAGAAAAAATTCCTGAAAATCAATTAATTATTCAGTTTAAGCTCACAAAAAATAAAAACATAATGTAATTAATGTTGATTGAATAAAAATTAGTAAAATGAGACAAAATGGGAGAAAATATTGAAAGTCCATTAAAAACAGACTTTTCATTTGTAAAAGCCAAATACTTACAAACATTTGTCAGTTTAAAAAAAAGAAGTCATCCGGGCTAGTAAAACAGATCAGAAGGTAAAGGCACTTACTTTCTGCAGAATTCCAGGTCACACAAGGTAGAGAGAAAATATTTTGAAAAATTGTCCTCTGACCTCTGTATATGTACTATGGCATGTGAGTATGCAAGTGTGTGCACACTGCACACACACACACAGACATAAATACATAAATAAACAATAAATATTATATAAAGCATGATACCTAAACACGTGTGGAAATATTTATTGTGCTTCCTGAAGCTTTCATATCTTTGGTACAAAAAATAAACAAGTAAGAGATAATTATAAGCTAGTGATTAAATTTCAAATAAGTGTTGAAACATCCAATCATGAAACCCAATAAATTCACAACACTACATGTACATGCTCTAGGATTTCAGATACTCAATGTTTAAAACGATCTATTAATTTGATTGTACCATTGCCATATTAAGAGGAAAAAAGCATGATTTTGTAAAAGACAAATTTAAGAATATTAGAAAAACTAATTTAAATTCCTGATTAAAATAATTGAATAAATGACAGCTAGAGTTATAAGGAAATTGTCTTAGAAGAGGAAAAAAAATAAAAAACCTGCAACAAAGATGACAGTAATAATATCAGAATTCTTATTAAATCAGGAACAAAGAAATTATGCTACATATTCACAATATATTGCTGTTATCTAAAACAGGATTTTTAAAGAGAGAAATGTCAGTGATATTGGAACAATTTTTTAGGCATGTATTCACGTCTGGGCTGCAGCAAGCTATATTCACCATGCTATTAGAAAGCCTGAGAAAAACTCCAAGTCAAGAAAAGTAAAGTCAATAAAATGCTTCAATGAAATAAATCTACCTAAAAATTCATATACTTATGACATCTGGGGCAATCTAGAACTAGAATGCTAAATTTCGTGATAGAAAAAGACAAAGAAAATAACTAGCCATGAGCCACATGACTGAGCAAGCAGTTTCTTGTCAATGCTAACATTGTAAAACCTGCTAAACCAGTACAGAAAGTATAATAATTTTAGTATTGTGAAACATGTTCAGAAGTATGCTCTTAATTAAAAGAGAGAGAGAAATATACAGAGAAAAGATGCTGGTAAGATCCACATTTCATAAGACTTTCCAAAGAAACTTCCAAAGAGATAAATTTTAAGGTATTATTAGAAGCTGACCAGTTAGATAAAATAGAGGGAAACAGTCAGATATAAGGCATTGATTTAAAACAAAAAGTATACATTACCTATGATAGCTGTCTGAATGAAGCATTTTGAGTTTCTTATCCTAATCCAAAGAACTTGGAAAAGATAGATAGATAGATAGATAGATAGATAGATAGATAGATAGAGAGAGAGAGAGAGAGAGAGAGAGAGAGAGAGAGAATGTAACTAAGAAACTTTATTCAAAACCAAAACAATAGTAGATATCACATACACTGCCAGAGAGAACATCTGACTGTGATAAAGTACACAAGAGACCCTGGTTAGTGTTTAAGAATTCTCTTTATTTGATTTAAGGTAAGGAGGTTAGTAAAGTTGTATATCATGAGTAGTTCTCTTTAATTGACATGTTTGATTATCTAACCGTTTCTGCATTGTGAATTTCCTTTCCAATGATGCATTCAATTTAATCATATGCATACCTAATTATATATAGGCAGAGGTTGAGAAATAGAAGGTTCTCCTGAAAAGCTGCTTCATTTGACACTTGTTGTTATATTGTATATGTAACTCAAACTAGTCAAGGCCAGTTTATCCCCTTCATTCTTATACTTGGACATATCCAAAAATACATTTGAATAGGTACTTTCCATGAACTTGGAATTTATTGATGATTAATAGGGTTGGACAAATGTATTTCATAGTTCAGAGTAGGCTGTATTGCAGCTCAATGCAGGTGAGGGTCCTAGTACGTGCAGGCAAAAAATCCTAGATTGCCAAGTGTGTTGTTACAGTGTAGAGCATAGTGGCCAAACTGAATGGATTCCCAACCCAATTACTAAGATATTCTGGGTGTTTGCTTGCCTCACACAACATTCCCAATAGTGCCATTTGTTTAATTTACTAGAACTCCCACTGAGGCATCTGTTGCTTATCTAAAGTGTTTAGCATGAAGTTTACATTTGTCCCTTCAGAGTAAGCATCCCAGTAGTAGTATTACATATTTAAATCTTCATTTATATTTCTTTAATCAGGAAATCTCTCATCTCTAGCTTTTTTATTGTATTAACTGAAATAGTTATCTTTCTTACATCCATGTTCTTAACAATTTTAAATTATTCTAAGACCATTATGTCACTAGGGTTGTATAAACATGAAACTAAATTTCTTTCCTTATTATTGTGGGATGAATCCAACGTGCAATTACCTATCCTTGGAATAATTCCAATTCATTATAGTACTATTAACTACATTACAATGTGACATAATCCATAATGTTAAAATTTTACAGCCACCAACTATCACTTTTCATTTTCCACAGCTTTTGCCCCTGGCAACCACAACTCCACTCTGAGTTTCACTATTTTAGGTACTTTAGTAAATATAATCATACAATACTTTTCTTCAAGTAACTAGTTTATTTTACTGATGATAGTATCCTCATATATACCTAACCACAGAAGGCTATATTTACATTTTCAAACAGTATTTAATAGTAATGTGAATATTTTAATATATGTATATTCTAACATATATGTATGAGCTAACATACAATATCTAATACATATTTTACATATTTTATCCATTCTTTCATAAGTGGGAATTTGTGTTGTTTCTTTTCATCTGGACTATCGTGAATACTAAGACAACACACATTTAAATCCATGCACCCAAAACCATTACAGAGCAAGAAGCTGATAGAATGGAATTTATCCAGCTAGTTCAACAACATTAGACATTAATTGGTTTTGAGTAATTTTCAGCAATTTAGTAAAAACATATCTGCATTAATTTATACTAAATTATGAACATAATAAAAAACAATTCAATTTTTAAACTCTAAATAAAGTTCCAAATCATGAAAGCAGGTGGTTTTGGCTTAATATGCACTGCCTTTTGAAACTGCTTTTAAATTACATTCTGTCTAAAAACAAGTAAGCTTCAAATGTATTTTGTCATCTAATATTCTTCCAAGTGTCATTTAGAGTAATTTGTATAAAGCATGTTTTTTTAGTTAAATGGAAAGATGGGTAATTTTTTCTTTATATGTAATTTATTCAAGCAACAAGTTCTTAATGGATATCTACTCTTTGCCAGTTACTTTTCTGAGGTCTAAAGGTTTGGCAAGGAGGAAAAGTAAAAAATTACATTTCTTTATGATCCTTCTATAGGACTGAGATGCCTCCTGGTTTTCTTGACTGCATTGCATTGACTTTAATTGAATTGTCAAAGGATTCCACTGAAACAGATTCTTAGGAAGTTTAAAGTGTCAACTACAGTGGAATTAAAGCATTTAGATCTTAGTGCTTGATAAAAAAGCAATTTAGAATAGAAATACAATAATATACTAGAAATACAATAACAATATGATGCTATTGTCTAATATGTTGTTATTGTCTAATAGACAACTACTAAATAATATATAAAAATAAAAATAAGTTTATTTTCGTCTTAAAATTGCTTCAAAATCATTATACTTAAATTTGAAATATTTTAAAATATAAAAGGGTTTGTGAAGCTAAATATCACTAAAAAGGGAATTGACTTTGTGGAAAAAATTCTTATCCATGCTATCCCTATTTTTTCCCTCAAAAATCATTCAACTTTCTAGCAAGAGTGGAGGTTTTTCTTTTGCAAGTGAGAAAAGGATCTTTTGTAGTAGAGGAGACAAGCCCAAATAAGAAATGCATTAATCCTGGCCATCAAGGTAGGCACACAGCTTCAGGTCCAGTTGTTCAGGAGGCTGAGGGAAAAGAAACGCATAAACACAGGAGAAGGAGGTCAGCCCAGACAACAAAGCAAGACACTGTCTCAAAAAAAAAAAAAAAAAAGTAACCAAAACATGCTGTCCAAAACTGTCAGTAAGACCTTATTAATGAAGATGCAACACAAATGGATCACAGAACATGGGAAAAATATATAATCTGGAACTGGTCTGAGGACTTTCTCCTTGCTAGCTTACACAGTACCAAGAAATATTGTAGAAGCTACTGGGTGAGAGAAATAATCACAAGCCCCATCATCAGCATGAGATTTGTAAGTTGCAATATAAATCACCATGGCAACAGGTGACCACCAGCATAGTGGTGGCATGAGTATCAAGAAGACAACCAACAGCTTTCTGATTGGATTCAAGACCCATTTATCAGAATGGTACCTACCCATCCCTGTTACTGTAAACTAGAACCTAAAAAAAAAGTAAGGAAATAGGTCAATAAGGAAGACGGCAAATAAACCTATAGGTAGGAAGACAGTACATCACAAAGTGCTCTGCAGATCGCAGTTATTATGGGAACTCATAGTGGAAATCTTGGCATCTAAAGCTGGATGAGTGAAGGGAAATGCACATATCAGTGGGGTGGCCTGAAGAGAGGTAACTTAGATATACCTCAGAGGACTGAGCCCCTTTAGGACTAGACAAGTTAGAGTAAACCCTGAGGTCTATAGAAGCTTACAGGCGGAAGAATAAGTGCGAGAGGGAATGGTGAAGGGAAGAGAGGTGGAGGGAGGGAAGCTGGGATAAAGACTCAATATCCTTGTAAAAGTAGAAAAATAAATTAAAATAAATAAATTAATAAATGGTGCTAAAAAAAGTAACAAAAACAAAAATGTTCAGCTTTTTACTAGATCAAAAGCATCATCTGAAGCCGGTTTTACAAATGATTTAAAAAAAAAAAAGGACACTACTAAGCAGGTCATTCATTTATATTGCACTCTCTGAACTTTCTGCTTCCAGAGTTGTAAGCATGCTTGGTTGAAGATTGTCATTGAGGGGCTGGGGAGGTGGCTCAGACGTTAAGTCTCTGCCTTGCAGGCGAAGGTCCTGAGTTCAGGATCCTAGACCCCATGTATAGACGCCGGGCGGAAGCGGGGGCAACCTGATTTCTGGTCCTGGTAGGGCGGAGCCTGTGAATCCTGGGGCAGGGTAAACAAGGAGGAGGTGGAGGCGGTCCATGGTGGTTCCCGAATTCGTCCGTGGTTCTACACAGACACACACACACACACAGACACACACACACACACAGACACACACACAGAGACACACACACACATACATACACACATGCACACATGCACACACATGCGCACAATTGAATAAATAATAATAAAAAATTTAGAAGAAAAAAAGATTGTCATTAGAAACTTTGATAGACTCAAGATCCATCCATTATTCCCATCCCAACACACCAAAGGAGTTGACTAATATGCTTTCCTCCAAATATCCCTCAGTTAAATAGTTGAGATCATGGGATGGCTTAGCCAAAGACAGTGCTCAAGGAAGCATGGCAAGACTTCATCTTTTAGAGCTGTTTTGGTGAACAGCAGGCTAAAGTAGCTATATTTCACCCAGCCAGATCCAGAATGTCTCACCTTGGAATATGCCATTATCTGAAGGGCAGGGATGGCTGGAATTCTTTTTAGGCACCCAAACCAGAGATGGAGCTTTTTGGAAAAATTTCTCAGCACAGGTAATGCTGAAAGCAGGACTTTAAGAATCCCTACCTGAGAATATTGTTGGTAGAAAGAGATAACACACATAAAGACACAAGGCCAAAGTTCAGTCATTTGTGATGAGCATCAATGGGTTTAGCAAGAGTGAAGTGCATGGTCCTTAGGAGAAAATATCAGGAAAACTGCTAAGGTACAGGAAAAAAGAGATAATTAGAAACCAAATCAAAGACCTATATATTATCCAAATGTGTTTAGACTTTATCTCTCAGTTGATAAGAATCCCTTGAAGAGCTGTGGTACAGTGAATTGCAAGGAGCAGATTTTTGTTCCTATGATTACAAGGGAGGCAAAACCAACAGAAAAGGAGAACTAGCCAGGTGGGTGGCAATGAATTCAAGAAATAATGAGAGTAAGAATTATGCAGACTGTGAAAAACTGGTAAATCTGGGACATAGTCCACAAAAGAGAATCGATATAAGTGAGAGACAGGGTGGATGCAGAGAGAGATACTGGTGTCTGGTATGTCACTCAGGTATCTGTTGCAAAGAATAGCATCACTGAGCTGCAACATGCTGTTGGAAAAACACATTTGTGATGACCTCTGGACATACAGATTGACATGGATGAAAACACTACACCATCCTGTCCTTGTGTCCTGCAGGCCCAGGACAATAGGCACAGGGAACAGGGGAGAGAAGTTAGTCTTAGCAGGAAACTGATATAACATCAAAAACTCACCAGTAGAGTGTTTCTGGCAGCATTGTATACACATGCATGAGCAAGGTTGGGACACTAACTATAAGTGAACTGAGGAAGAACATAACCAAGCCAAGGAAGAAAGCATTCAAGAGCTGACTAAGAGCTGTCCCTACCTAACAGGATGCTTGGAAAGCTCTTCAGTCTTGGGAGTAAAGAAAGGCCACATTCTTTTTCTTCTATGCTGCCCACATAGTTGCCTACAACTGAGATGGTTCAGCATATGAGAAATAGCTAAACCAGAGAGAGAGGGAAACCAACCTTTTAATCTCATGTCATTTATATCAGTTTAAGAAGACTTCTCATTAACAGACATTGATCAATTATCCTGGCTTAAAATAGCACCACATTTCTGTCACACTACTCCTAAGAGCTTAGTCTATCAGTTAAAATTATTATCGTTAAAATTAAAAAGGGGGGCTGGAGAGGTGGCTCAGGGGTTAAACCTCTGCCTTGCAGGCAGAAGGTCCTGAGTTCGGATCCCAGATCCCACATATAGACGCCAGGCGGAAGCGGGGGCGGCCTGCGCTTCTGGTCCTGATAGGGCGGAGCCTGTGAATCCCAGGGCAGAAGGAGGTGGAGGCGTCCATGGTGGTTCGCGAATTCATCCGTGGTTCTACACACACAGACACACGCGCGCGCACACACACATACATACGCACACACACACAATTGAATAAATAATTTAAAAAATAAATAAATAAATAAATAAAATTAAAAAGGAACACACAGATCACCTCTCAAAGGTTAATGCAACACATCTTTGGACAGCATACACCTAAGAGCTAACACCATGAATCAAATACAAGTAACTACAGAAAAAAGTCACTTATAAATTAAGGTACTTACTCTATATTAAATTTATATAAAATATTTAACATAGTGCTTGATAATATAGCATCTAAAAAAAGTATTGGTTTCAACTAGTTTTTTATTTCACTAAAGATAAAGTTCCAGAGTCTTGGTTTGTGTAATGACACAAATTCATGAAACAGTCAGCATTAGAAAAAGAACATGTTGGTAATCTCCAACAAGCCTGTAGTTCATTGTAGAATGCATATAGTGCCATGGATTCCATACAGAAGTGCATGTGAGTCAGACTGGAATCCATTCTCATCTCTATTCCAGTAGCTTCTGCTCTAACATATTACTTCCCTTTGCCTGCTCAGTATAAACTACATTAGGTTTTGATTGTGAAGAAATCTCAGTGATATTCACATCCAACTTATTCTCTTTCTATATAGCTTCTCTTCTGCTTACCATGCTGACAGGTGGCTCAAAAATCATAAATAGATAGGAATCTGGAGAGGCAGGTCAGAGCAATTGATAGGCCAAGATCAGCATGACATTCAGAAATTGGAAAGCTCTCTTATCCAACATTTTTTTTTCTGGAAAGCTCTCTTATCCGACATTTTTTTCTGGAGAGAGTAACATAAGATGGTCCCAAATGGCTTGCCACTAGTTTTTTTTTTTTTTTTTAAATAAAGATCATCATCTGTTTATACAGTTGCCAACTTGAAAATGTTTTCAGCAAAGGAGTGAGACACATCAAATAACACCTTCAAATAACACCATCAAATAACACCATTTCTCTAAGCATTCTCCACAGATGAGTCTGACATACCCCTTGGACAAGGGAATGTAGCCACTACTAAGACTATCCATCAGTGTGGACAATATACTAAAGACCAATCCTGCCAACAGATAGGCAAGGCTGCATGGAATAATGCTAATGGGAGAATGGACTTTTATCAAGATTATAACCTTCCTGTCCTACCAAATGCTAACTAATCCAATTTTAATCTAATCTTGCCATCACATACCTCTGCTGTCATGAACAGCATGCAAAACATTCTGGGTGACATTCAGAATTGAGACTCCTGTACCACTCTTATGTAGTCAAGCAACCTAATATAAACTCTCTTTGCTATACATCTGTCCTTAAGGAAGAAGATTAACAGAAATAAATGGAGGAAAAGACAAGGCCTAACAATCCACTAGATGCCCTTTTATCTTATAGTTTTTATCAGAACAAAGGTTTGTGACTAAAATTCTTGATGAATTAATGAAATAAAAGATTGGCCCAAGTTTTCCTAAAGTTGTAATATGGGAACAAGATTCCTATAATAGAACAAAGAATTTGACATTTCCCTAGGATCAATAGTCTCAGAATCTTCATCAGATAGAAATCTTTGCAGAAGAAGCAGTAACTAAAGCAAAGTCATATATGTGATCAAGTGTGGTAGTTAGGTATGGGGGAAAACATGACAAGCTCTGCACTCATTAGCAAAGAATTAGCAGTAGCAAGCCTAAACGACGTTGTCTAAACTTATGAAGGAAAAACCAGTCCATGGGGAGGGCAGGAAGAAAAGACGGTATGTTTAAGATGTGGAAAGGATTATAGTTTATTGTTGTTTTCAGTTTTGCTTTTCCTGCACCTCCCATGGCTGCATCCTGATTGGTATCAAAGATTACTTCTTAACCAAAGATAAAAGACTGTTTAAATGAATATCTTAATATAAGAAGAGACTCAAAGGTAGGTGGAAGAATAAGAGTAGGACACAGCAGTGAAGGAGGGTCAGTGTCCCATTTGCACGATGGTTAATGTTTATTAATCACCTGCAAGCAGACCAGCCAAATCTCGTTCCATCCTAAAGCTCAGAGAACCTTGCAAAACAGGGGGCGGCAAGATTTTAAGAGCCTAAAAATGGGAAGGAACAATGATATATAAGATAGTACACAAGTTAGAGCTGCAGCAGCCAGAATTGGACTTTATCTGACCTTCACAATGTCTGACATGTCAATGATACCCAAAGTCTAGCATGGATCACAGGGAAGAAGGCTCCAGGCAATAGGATCCTTAGAGGCAAGGGATTAACAGTCATAATAGAGTTCCCATACTAATGGGGAACCCAAGAAAGGGCTCTGAGCTAGGCCACTGAGTCCTTACCTCTCACTAAGGTGGAAGACTTAGAAGAATGTTTGGCGTTCACACAAAAGGATGCTCCAGGGGATGGAAAGGAGGAAGGGGGAGGCACTGGGAGAGGGGAAGGGAAGGAAGAGGATGAAAGGAAGGGGAGAAGGGGGGAAGTCAAAGGGGGATTAAGGAGAAGAGGAGGCAGGTAGAGGAACAGAGGAACAAGGGTACCTACTCAGCTTGTAAAATTAGGTAAAAAACAAAATGCAGCAGAAAAAAGATATGGAAAGGAAACAACTACTTTTGACTGGTGCCTGTCTTCTCACTTTTAGTAGATACAGCTTCAGACTTGACACTGAAGCTTTACAAACCATCACAGGCATATAGGTACAGGCAACATGGGTACTGTGTGGGATTCTCTAAAATGTGATGGATCATATTACAGTCAAAGCAAGGGATGAGACTGAGAGCAAGGAGACTGCTGATGCAAAAAAAATCAAAGGCCAGCACTTTACAAAGGTCACCCTATATGTCTAGATATGTGGTGTTCTTGTTGCCTGAACTGTAATTTCTTATTTATTTGGCACTAGTCAAAATCCAACTCATTATTGAAGAATGCAATGAGAAGTCACTATCTTCTTAGATGCTTAACTTAATCTTCCTTGTAGTGATCTGGGTTCTCAATGCCTCTCCCCCAGCCCCTTCTTCCTCTGATTCTCTTTCCCATGCCTCTTGTCCACTGACTATTTAAATGCCAAATTACAATGTTTCCAACTAAACCAGAGATTACCAAAAGCAAGACAAAGGCTGTTATTTCAGAGAATCATATAGAAGACATTTTATGTGCATGAACTACAATGCTTTCTCTGGAAGTCCCTGTAAACTCATATCAATGGATCTGGACCAGAACCTAAGCAAATTTTATCATAACTGTTTTGGATTTTGATTTTAATAACTTTAAAAAAATAACAGTTCGGGGATTATACTACTCACCCTTACATATCATCAAGGTACTAAATCGTAAAAGTGCACTACCATACTAATATTCACCCCCGTCTACAAAACCTGACTTAATTGATATACTAACAGTCTAATAACCTCATTTAGGAAATGACAATATCAGCAGACAAATGTACTCAACTCCAAGGCAAACACTAGTAATAACTGCCCAAAAGTAGTAATACCAACTAAATCAGTTCAGTCAAAAACACATAGAAACTGAAAGTTCTTAAGAGACAAAACAACAATGCCCACCTTTTTTTCACCCCACCCCGCTCACGCTGGTCGGGACGCGTACGCGATATCCAGCCGGGGCCTCACCGCACGCTGTAGGACCCCAGGTCAGCCCACAGGGACCCGGCTCCCACTCCTGCCATCCAGCCGTAGCCGCGCGGGGGCCGAGGGACGAGCAGGACCTCCCCCTGCGCCCGGGCCCCGCCCCAGCAGCCCTCGGGTTAAATAGCTCCACGCCAACGTGCCCATCCTCCCTTTTCACCCCACCCCGCTCCCCCGGTCGAGACACGCGCACGGTCCACCCGGGCCTCACCCTGCGCCCTAGGTAAGTCACCGTTCGGGCCCCGCCCACCAGTACCCCAGGCCAAATAATTCAGTTTAGTGAAATTGAGAGATCTTAAGAGTTAAAATGATAATGCCAAAGTCAAAGTGCAAATCCATGAGAAGCAACACTCAAGTAAACAAATTTCCCACTGAAGGAATTAATCCCATAATGTTAGAATCCAACAAGAACAAACCCGCGGAAAAAGGCCAAGAAAGCCTGACCCAGGATAACGACCTTCAAAATATGATCATTACCATGTTCAATACTATGAAAGAGGAAATCCGGGAGGAATTACATAATCGAATCAATCGCTTTGAAGAGGAACACAACAGACATCTGGAGGAGTTGAGAAAAACAGTGCAAGAAACAAAAAGTGGCATAGAGCAGTTAAAACAAACTCAAGCAGAGTTTAAAACTGAGCTAAAAGACAAGTTATCTTCAACCCAAAACGCCACAGAGAGTCTTATCAACAGAACTAAGGAAGCAGAAAACAGAATTTCAGATCTTGAAGATAAAGTGGGAGTACTAACCAGCTCAATGGAAGAGGTTGTTAAAGCCAAAAAGATACTTGAGAGAAATATCCAAGAGATATGGGACACCCTGAAGAAGCCTAACATGCGTATTCATGGAATACCAGAGCAAGAATCTCAAAATACCACCCCTGAGGAAATTTTTCAAACGATCATCAAGGAAAATTTTCCTCATCTAAAAAAGAGAGGCCCATTCATATACAAGAGGCATTCCGCACCCCAAACAGATACGACCAAAATAGAAGCACACCGCGGCAAATAATAGTTAAAACACTCCACATTCAAGATAAAGAACTGGTGCTGAGAGCTTCAAGGGAGAAAAAACAAGTCACTTTTAAAGGCAAACCTATTAAAATAACAAATGACTTCTCAGTCGAAACAGTAAAAGCAAGAAGAGCTTGGAGAGACATACTTCAAGTATTGAATGAGCAAAAATGTCAACCCAGGCTGATTTACCCTGCAAAACTATCAGTCATGATCGAGGAAGAAAGAAAAATTTTCCAGCACAAAGAAAACTTGAAGGGATACATGGCCACCAAACCAGGTCTTCAAAAACTGCTAGAAATGATACTCAAGCGTGAAGAAAAAAACAGGCATATCCAGGAGAACAGAAGGCAAGTATAACATCATTAAAAAAGAAGCAATATACTTATAAAAGCTACTAAACATAATAAATATCTGGAATTAACAATAGTTTCTCCATTATAACACTAAATGTTAATGGACTTAATTCACCGATCAAGAGACACAGATTACAAACTTGGATTAAAAATCACAATCCATCAATCTGTTGCCTGCAGGAAACCCATCTCACCACAAAAGATAGTGATGCTCTAAAAATAAAAGGCTGGTCAACAATTCTACAAGCAAATGGAAGCAGAAAACAGGCAGGGGTAGCCATTATGCTATCAGACAAAGTGGATTTCAAACCAAAAAAAATTATAAGAGACACGGATGGATACTACATTTTAGTCACAGGTACAATTCATCAGGAAGATTTCACAATACTGAACATATAGGCACCCAATACGGGCCCCTCCACATTCATTAAGAAAACCCTACAGCGTCTAAAGCAAGAAATCAACCCCCAAACGATAATTCTTGGGGACTTCAACACCGCCCTCTCTACATGGGATAGATCAACAGGTCAAAAGCTTAACAGAGACACTTTGGAACTTAATCAAACCCTGAAAGAAATGGACCTCACAATCTCTATCGAACTTTTCACCCACGCACCAAAGAATACACATTTTTCTCAGCAGCACACGGAACTTTCTCCAAAATAGATCACATATTGGGCCACAAAATGAATCTACACATATACAAGAAAGTTGAAATTCTAACCTGTGCCCTATCAGACCACCACGGCCTAAAGCTGGACATCCACAACACATCAAACAAGAGAAAATACACTAATTCCTGGAAACTTAACACTATGATGCTGAATGAGAACTGGATTCAGGAAGAAATTAAAAAGGAAATTCAAGATTTCCTGAAAGTGAATGATAACGAAAATACAACTTACCAAAATCTCTGGGACACAATGAAAGCTGTTCTAAGAGGTAAGTTCATAGCTCTTAATGCCCACGTCAAAAAAATGGAAACATCAGAAATAAACAACTTAACAATGCAGCTTAAAGCTTTAGAGAAACTAGAGCAATCTGATCCCAAAAGCAGTAGAAGAGAAGAGATTAGCAAAATAAGGGGAGAAATATCTGAAATCGAGACTAAGAAAACGATAGAAAAAATCAACCAATCAAAAAGATGGTTCTTTGAAAAAATCAACAAGATTGATACACCCCTAGCTAAACTAACCAAAAGCAAGAGAGAGAAAACCCAAATTAACAAAATTAGAAATGAACATGGAGTTATTACTACTGATACCCAAGAAATCCAGAGAATTATAACATCATATTTCAAAAACTTATACTCTGTGAAGTTTGACAACACAAAAGAGATGGATGAATTTCTAAGTAAACACAACTTACCTAAATTGAATCAGGAAGTTGTGAATTATTTAAATAGTCCTATAACATATAAGGAAATTGAGGAAGTAATCTCGAATCTTCCCACCAAAAAATATCCTGGACCAGATGGATTCAGCACAGAGTTCTACCAGACATTTAAGGAGTTAATAACACCAATACTCCTTAAACTGTTCCATCAAATAGCAAAGAAAGGAACACTACCAAATTCCTTCTATGAAGCTAATATCGTTTTAATCCCAAAACCTAATAAAGATTCACTTAAAAAAGAAAACTATAGGCCGATCTCCCTGATGAACACAGATGCAAAGATTCTCAACAAAGTCTTAGCAAATCGGATTCAAAAACATATCAAAAAGATCATTCATGGGGACCAAGTAGGCTTCATCCCTGGCACACAAGGTTGGTTCAACATACGCAAATCAATAAATGTAATTCATCATGTAAACCAGTCCAAAGTCCAAGACCACATGATACTCTCGATAGATGCAGAAAAAGCTTTTGACAAGATCCAACAGCCTTTTATGATCAAAACGTTAGAGACAGTAGGAATGGAAGGAACCTTTATCAATATAATAAAAGCTGTATACAACAAGCCCACAGCAAGGATTATGCTCAATGGGGAACAATTGGAAGCATTCCCACTTCGATCAGGAACTAGACAAGGCTGTCCACTCTCACCACTTCTATTCAATATTGTACTTGAAGTCTTAGCTGAAGCCATAAGACAAGAAAGGGACATAAGAGGGATTCAAATCGGCAAGGAAGAAATCAAGCTATCCCTATTTGCAGATGACATGATCTAATACCTGAGTGATCCCAAAAACTCCACCAGGAAGCTCCTGGAACTAATTGAGAAGTTCAGCAGGGTGGCAGGATACAAAATAAATGTGCAAAAATCAGAGTCCTTCCTATATGCCCAGAATGAAAGAAGTGAAAAAGCCTTGAGAGAAACCATGCCATTTACTATAACCCCTAAAAAAATGAAATACCTTGGTATAAACCTAACTAAGGAGGTAAAAGACCTTTACAATGAAAACTTTAAACCCTAAAGAAAGAAATTGCAGAAGACACCAGAATGTGGAAAGACCTCCCTTGTTCCTGGATTGGCAGAATCAACATTGTAAAAATGACCATCCTACCAAAGGCAATATACAGATTCAATGCTATACCAATCAAAATCCCAAAGCAATTCTTCAAAGAAGTTGACCAAATAATCTCAAAGTTCATATGGAGACACAAAAGACCCAGGATAGCAAAAACAATCCTGAGTAACAAAAACACAGCTGGAGGTATTACCATACCAAACCTAAGTCTATACTACAAATCCATAGTTATAAAGACAGCCTGGTACTGTCTCCAAAATAGACACACAGATCAATGGATAAGGATTGAAGACCCAGATATAAGCCCACAAAGTTACAGCCATTTGGTCTTTGACAAAGGGGCCCAAAGAATCCATGGAAAAAGAACAGCATCTTCAACAAATGGTGCTGGCAAAACTGGATCTCCACATGCAGAAGATTAAAGCTGGACCCGTACTTGTCACCATGTACAAGACTTAATTCCAAATGGATCAAGGACCTTGATATCAGGCCAGAGACTTTAAAAACCATAGTTGAAAGGATAGGGAACTCCCTCGAGCTGATTGGGCTAGGCCAACACTTCCTAAACAGACATCCAATGGCACAATCACTGCTACCAACTCTCAACAGTTGGGATCTTGTGAAATTAAAGAGCTTCTGTTCAGATAAAGAGATTGTCACACGAGCTCAAAGGCAACCCACAGAATGGGAGAAAATCTTCACTAACCACATATCTGACAGAGCTCTACTGTCCAGAGTGCACAAAGAACTTAGAAAATTAAACTCCAAGGAAAACACTGTCCCAATTAAAAAATGGGCCCTGGAACTTCAAAGAAACTTTACCAGGGATGAAATTAAAATGTCTAACAATTATCTTAAAAAATGCTCCACTTCCTTCGCCATCAGGGAAATGCAAATCAAAACATCCCTGAGATATCATCTCACCCCGGTCAGGATGGCAAAAATCCACAATACAAACAACGACAAATGCTGGAGAGGATGTGGAGAGAGGGGAACTCTCCTACATTGTTGGTGGGAATGCAGGCTCATACAGCCACTCTGGCGAGCCGTCTGGAGATTCTTAAAGAAATTAAAGATTGAAATGCCGTATGACCCTGCTATCCCACTTTTGGGAATAACCCCCCATGCAGCAGAGGTTCGCCTCGATAGCACAAGCTCGACCATCTTCATAGCAGCACTGTTTACAATAGCAAAGTCATGGAATCAACCTAAATGTCCAACAGTTGACGAGTGGATAAGGAAACTGTGGTACATCTATACAATGGAGTACTACTCAGCCATCAAAAATGATGAATTACTGGAATTTGCTGGGAAATGGATGTCATTAGAAAGAATTATATTAAGTGAAGTATCCCAAACCCAGAAAATTAAGTGCCGTATGTACTCCCTAATAGGTGGCTCCTAGTACCAAACTCACCCAGCCCACATTGAGACACTCAAAAGTAAACCTATGTAACACAGTAATTGTAAGGATTATGAACAAGAGAGATGGGTTAGGAGGGCCACACCAGAAACAAGGAGAGAGGAGACCATGTTACAGCAGAGAAAATAGGCCTCCATCAAGGTCTGCAAGGGGTGACATACAGTGCCCAGCAGAATGGAGTGAAGGGAATTGCAGGAGCAGCAAAACTGCAAAAGAAAATCAACAAACCACAATCCAGAACTTCAGAGACTCTATATCAATCACATAGAACTAGGCCAGCCTAATCTCTCCCCATCCTGGAGCTCAGGGACATTTGCGGAAGAGGGGGCGGTAAGATTGTAAGAGCAAAAGGATGGGAGGAGCAACGATTTGCAAGATTCTCAACAATAGTTGGGGCCAAAGCAATCATAATGGGACTTTGCATGCCCTGCGCAATGTCCAGTGCACTGTTGCCCTCATAAAGTCTAGCATCTGTTAAGGGCACTGAGACCCCTGGAGGCAAGGGATTGACAGCCATAGTAGTGATCTTATGCTTAAGGGGAACAAGAGAAAGGGCTTATGGAAATGCCACTGGGTCCTTATATGTCATCGGAGAGGAGGACCCAGTGGAGAGTTAGGCGTACACAATAAAGGACTCTCTGGGAATTGGGGGGGAGGCACTGGGGGAAGGGGAGGGGGAGGAGGGGGGAGGGAGGGAACTAGTAAAAAATTTTAAAATGTATAATTAAATTTTTAATAAAAAAAAAACAACAATGCCCAAGTCAAAGTGCAGATTCATGAGAAACAAAACCCAAGAAGTCAACTCCCACCGAAAGAATTAGTCCCATAATGATGGATTCCAACCAGAACAAATTCACAAAAAATAGCCAAGAAAGTCAGACCCAAGATAAGGACTTTCAAAGTATGATCATTACCATGATCAATACTATGAAAGAGGAAATCCAGGAGGAGTTAAACAACTGCATTAACCACTTTGAACAGGAACACAACAGACACGTGGAGGAGTTGAAAAAAACAGTTCAAGAAACAAAAATAGGCATAGAGCAGTTAAAACAGTTTCAGGCAGAGTTTAAAATTCAACTAAAAGACTGTTGGGCCTGCTCAGGATTTGACCCAGGGCATGGCCGAGCACATGGGACTAAAGATGGCGCTGAGAGCTAGTATCTTTGACGTTACACTGATCACATTACAGGGATCCCTAATTAGCATTCAGGTATTGACTTTCCTCCTGTGCTGATTGACATTGGAGTTCACCTGTGGTACAAGTAAGTTGTTTTGACCTTTGACACAATTGGCCGCCCTTTTGGTGGCTTTTGGTTTTCGTCTATATAAGCTCCTTTGTTTCCCCCAATAAACCGAGATTTGCCTCAGACAAACTCCTTGTCCTGTTGCCAAGTCTCTGGGAAACTGAGGTGGAGGCAGAGACAGCTGACCTCATCTTTCTTCGTCACCGCAGCAGGCTGCGCAGTCGTGTGAATGAGTGTGTGTGGGCTGAAACACACCACACCGTGGGTGAGTGGACACTACAAAAGACAAGTTATCTTCAAGCCAGAACTCAACAGAGAGTCTTAGCAGCAGAACTAATGAAGCAGAAAATAGATTTTCAGATCCTGAAGACAAAGTGGGAGTATTAACTAGCTCAAGGGAAGAGACTGCTAAAGCCAAAAAGATAATTGAAAGGAATATTTAAGAGTTAGGGACACCCTGAAGAAGCCTAACATGCGCATTCATGGAATACCAGAACAAGAATCCCATAATACCCTCCCTTTACCCCACCCTGCTCCACCACTCAGGACATGCTGGGTCCAGCCCAGCCTCACCCCGTGACCTAGGTAAGGTCCGCCCGCGCCCGCCCACCAGAGACCCAGGTCAGCCCAAGGGACCCTGGCTCCTACCCCCACCATCCAGCCAGAGCCGCGCTCAGGGCCGAGGGACGAGGAGGACCTCCCCCTGCGCCCGGCCCCACCCCAGCTCCCCTTAGGTTAAATAGCTCCATGCCGACGCCCCCATCCTCCCTTCCCCACCTCGCTCCGCTGGTCCGGATGCGCGCGCGGTCCACCCGGGCCTCATCCGCGACCTAGGTAAGCTCTGTCCCTGCCCACCCCCAGGACCCCAGGCCAAATAATTCAGTTTAGTGAATTGAAAGATCTTAAGAGTTAAAACGACAATGCCAAAGTCAAAGTGCAAATCCATGAGAAGCAACACTCAAGTAAACAAATTTCCCACTGAATAAATTAATCCCATAATAATGTTAGACTCCAACCAGAACAAACCCACGGAAAAAGGCCAAGAAAGCCTGACCCAGGATAACGACTTTCAAAATATGATCATTACCATGTTCAATACTATGAACGAGGAAATCAGGGAGGAATTGCATAATCGAATCAATTGCTTTGAAGAGGAACACAACAGACATTTGGAGGAGCTGAGAAAAACAGTGCAAGAAACAAAAACTGGCATAGAGCAGTTAAAACAGACTCAAGCAGAGTTTAAAACTGAACTACAAGACAAGTTATCTTCAACCCAGAACTCCACAGAGAGTCTTATCAACAGAACTAAGGAAGCAGAAAACAGAATTTCAGACCTTGAAGATAAAGTGGGAGTATTAACCAGCTCAATGGAAGAGGTTGTTAAAGCCAAAAAGATACTTGAGAGAAATATCCAAGAGGTATGGGACACCCTGAAGAAGCCTAACATGCGTATTCATGGAATACCAGAGCAAGAATCTCAAAATACTACCCCTGAGGAAATTTTTCAAACTATCATCAAGGAAAAATTTCCTCATCTAAAAAAGAGAGGCCCATCCATATACAAGAGGCATTCCGCACCCCAAACAGATACGACCAAAACAGAAGCACGCCACGGCAAATAATAGTTAAAAAACTCCACATTCAAGATAAAGAACTGGTGCTGAGAGCTTCAAGGGAGAAAAAACAAGTCCCCTTTAAAGGTAAATCTATTAAAATAACAAATGACTTCTCAGTCAAAACAGTAAAAGCAAGAAGAACTTGGAGAGACATACTTCAAGTATTGAATGAGAAAAAATGTCAACCCAGGCTGATTTATCCTGAAAAACTATCAGTCATGATCGAGGGAGAAAGAAAAATCTTCCAACACAAAGACAACTTGAAGGGATACAGGTCCCCACCAAACCAGGCCTTCAAAAAATGCTAGAAATGTTAGTCAAGTGTGAAGAAAAAAACAGGCATATCCAGGAGAACAGAAAGCAAATATAACACCATTAAAAGCGAAGCAATATACTTATAAAAACTACTAAACATAATAAATGTCTGGAATTAAAAATAGTTTCTCCATTATAACACTAAATGTTAATGGAATTAATTCACCGATCAAGAGACACAGATTACAAACTTGGATTAAAAATCACAATCCATCAATCTGCTGCCTGCAGGAAACCCATCTCACCACAAAAGATAGGCTGGTCAACAATTCTACAAGCAAATGGAAGCAGAAAACAGGCAGGGGTAGCCATTATGCTATCAGACAAAGTGGACTTCAAGCCAAAGAAAATTATAAGAGACACGGATGGATACTACATTTTAGTCACAGGTACAATTCACCTGGAAGACTTCACAATACTGAACATATATGCACCCAATACGGGCCCCTCCACATTCATTAAGAAAATCCTACAGTGTCCAAAGTAAGAAATCAACCCCAAACGATAATTCTTGGGGATTTCAACACCACCCTCTCAACATGGGATAGATCAACAGGTTAAAAGCTTAACAGAGACACTTTAGAACTTAATCAAACCCTGAAAGAAATGGATCTTACAGATCTCTATCGAACTTTTCACCCACGTACCAAAGAATACACATTTTTTTCATCAGCACACGGAACTTTCTCCAAAATAGATCACATATTGGGCCACAAAACGAATCTACACATACACAAAAAAGTTGAAATTCTAACCTGTGCCCTATCAGACCACCACGGCCTAAAGCTGGACATCCACAACACATCAAACAAGAGAAAATACACTAACTTCTAGAAATTTAACAATATGATGCTGAATGAGAACTGGACTCAGGAAGAAATTAAAAAGGAAATTCAAGATTTCCTGAAAGTGAATAATAACGAAAATGCAACTTACCTAAATCTCTGGGACACAATGAAAGCTGTTCTAAGAGGTAAGTTCATAGCTCTTAATGCCTACATCAAAAAAATGGAAACATCAGAAATAAACAACTTAACAATGCAGCTAAAAGCTTTAGAGAAACTAGAGCAATCTGATCCCAAAAGTAGTAGAAGAGAGGAGATTAGCAAAATAAGGGGAGAAATATCTGAAATCGAGATTAAGAAAACGATAGAAAAAATCAACCAGTCAAAAAGCTGGTTCTTTGAAAAAATCAATAAGATTGATACACCCCTAGCTAAATTAACCAAAAGCAGGAAAGAGAAAACCCAAATTAACAAAATCAGAAATGAACATGGAGTTATTACTACTGATACCCAAGAAATCCAGAGAATTATAACATCATATTTAAAAAACTTATACTCTGTGAAGTTTGACAACACAAAAGAGATGGATGAATTTCTAAGTAAACACACCTTACCTAAATTGAATCAGGAAGTTGTGAATTATTTAAATAGTCCTATAACATATAAGGAAATTGAGGAAGTAATCTTGAATCTTCTCACCAAAACATGTCCTGGACCAGATGGATTCAGCACAGAGTTCTACCAGACATTTAAGGAGTTAATAATACCAATACTTCTTAAACTGTTCCATCAAATAGCAAAGGAAGGAACACTGCCAAATTCCTTCTATGAAGCTAATATTGTTTTAATCCCAAAACCTAATAAAGATGCACTCAAAAAAGAAAACTATAGTCCGATCTCTCTGATGAACACAGATGCAAAGATTCTCAACAAAGTCTTAGCAAATCGGATTCAAAAACATATTAAAAAGATTATTCACAGGGACCAAGTAGGCTTCCTCCCCGGCACACAAGGTTGGTTCAACATACGCAATTCAATAAATGTAATTCATCATGTAAACCAGTCCAAAGTCCAAGACCACATGATACTCTCGATAGATGCAGAAAAAGCTTTTGACAAGATCCAACAGCCTTTTATGATCAAAACGCTAGAGACTGTAGGAATGGAAGGAACCTTTATCAATATAATAAAAGCTGTATACAACAAGCCCACAGCAAGGATTATGCTCAATGGGGAACAATTGGAAGCATTCCCACTTCGATCAGGAACTAGACAAGGCTGTCCACTCTCACCACTTCTATTCAATATTGTACTTGAAGTCTTAGCTGAAGCCATAAGACAAGAAAGGGACATAAGAGGGATTCAAATCGGCAAGGAAGAAGTCAAACTATCCCTATTTGCAGATGACATGATCTTATACCTGAGTGATCCCAAAAACTCCACCAGGAAGCTCCTGGAACTAATTGAGAAGTTCAGCAGGGTGGCAGGATACAAAATAAATGTGCAAAAATCAGAGGCCTTCCTATATATCCAGAATGAAAGAAGTGAAAAAGCCTTGAGAGAAACCATCCCATTCACTATAGCCCCTAAAAAAATGAAATACCTTGGTATAAACCTAACCAAGTAGGTAAAAGACCTTTACAATGAAAACTTTAAAACCCTAAAGAAAGAAATTGCAGAAGACACCAGAATGTGGAAAGACCTCCTATGTTCCTGGGTTGGCAGAATCAACATCGTAAAAATGACCATCCTACCAAAGGCAATATACAAATTCAATGCTATACCAATTAAAATCCCAAAGCAATTCTTTAAAGAAGTTGACCAAACAATCTCAAAATTCATATGGAGGCACAAAAGACCCAGGATAGCAAAAACAATCCTGAGTAACAAAAACACTGCTGGAGGTATTACCATACTGAACCTTAGTGTATATTACAAATCCATAGTTATAAAAACAGCCTGGTACTGTCTCCAAAATAGACACACAGATCAATGGATAAGGATTGAAGACCCAGATATAAGCCCACAAAGTTACAGCCATTTGATCTTTGACAAAGGGGCCCAAAGAATCCAATGGAAAAAGAACAGCATCTTCAACAAATGGTGCTGGCAAAACTGGATCTCCACATGCAGAAGATTAAAGCTGGACCCATACCTGTCACCATGTACAAGACTTAATTCCAGATGGATCAAGGACCTTGATATAAGGCCAGAGACTATAAAAACCATAGTGGAAAGGATAGGGAACTCCCTCGAGCTGATTGGGCTAGGCCAACATTTCCTAAACAGACATCCAATGGCACAGTCACTGCTACCAACTCTCAACAGTTGGGATCTTGTGAAATTAAAGCACTTCTGTTCAGATAAAGAGATTGTAACACGAGTTCAAAGGCAACCCACAGAATGGGAGAAAATCTTCACTAACCACATATCTGATAGAGCTCTACTGTCCAGAGTGCACAAAGAACTTAGAAAACTAAACACCAAGGAAACCAATGGCCCAATTAAAAAATGGGCCCTGGAACTTAAAAGAAATTTTACCAGGGATAAAATTAAAATGTTTAACAAATATCTTAAAAAATGCTCCACTTCTTTAGCCATCAGGGAAATCAAATCAAAACTTCCCTGAGATATCATCTCACCCCGGTCGGGATGGCAAAAATCCACAACACAAACAACAACAAATGCTGGAGAGGATGTGGAGAGAGGGGAACTCTCCTACATTGCTGGTGTGTTGCAGGCTCATACAGCCACTCTGGTGAGCCGTCTGGAGATTCTTACAGAAATTAAAGATTGAAATGCCATATGACCCTGTGATTCCACTTTTGGGTATAAACCCCCATACAGCAGAGGTTCACCTCGATAGCACAAGTACGACCAAGTTCGTAGTAGCACGGTTTACAATAGCAAAGACATGGAATCAACCCAAATGTCCAACAGTTGACGAGTGGATAAGGAAAATGTGGTACATTTATACAATGGAGTACTACTCAGCCATCAAAAATGATGAATTACTGGAATTTGCCAGGAAATGGATGTCATTAGAAACAATTATATTAAGTGAAGTGTCCCAGACCCAGAAAAGTAAGCGCCGTATGTACTCCCTAATAGGTGGCTCCTAATCCCAAACCCACACAGCCCATCTTGAGACACTCATAGGTAAATCTATGTATTACCTACAGTAATTGCAAGGATTATGAACAGGAGGGATGGGGTTGGAGGGCCATACCAGAAACAAGGAGAGAAGTGACCAGGTTACAGTAGAGAAAATAGGCCTCCATCAATGACTCCAAGAAAATAATGTGACACCTAGTTAAGTTCACAATTCGTTCCTGATCATTTACAACTGAGGGGGTATGAACTCACCAGAAGAGGAGGGCATATAGTCCTGCAGATTAAAAAGTAACCATTTTGCAAATGGGTGATTGACCCCTCCCATTGCCTAATGCCATATGACCCTGCGATTCCACTTTTGGGTATAAGTATTACATCTACCCTTGAATGTGCTCTTATAATAAGACTCCAGTTTAACAGCTTTCTGTCTCTGGCCAGGGGGTGACATACAGTGCCCATCAGGATGGAGTGAAGGGCATTACAGGAGCAACAAAACTGCAAAAGAAAATCAACGAACCATTATCCAGAACTTCAGAGACTCTATATCAACCACCTAGAACTAGGCCAGACTAATCTCTCCCCATCCTGAAGCTCAGGGACATTTGTGGAAGAGGGGGCGGTAAGAGTGTAAGAGCAAAAGGATGGGAGGAGCAATGATTTGCAAGATACTCCACACAAGTTAGGGCCGAAGCAATCATAATTGGACATTGCATGCCCGGCACAATGTCCAACACACTATTGACCTCACAAAGTCTAGCATCTGCTAAAGGCACCAAGATCCTTGGAGGCAAGGGATTGACAGCCACAGTAGTGTTTCTATGCTTAAGGGGAACACAGGAAAGGGTTCAGGGAAATGCCACTGGGTCCTTGTACATCATCGAAGAGGAAGACCCCGAGGAGAGTCAGGCATGCACAAGAAAGGACTCTGAGAATCGGGGCGGGAGGCACGGGGGGATGGGGCGGGAGGGGTGAGGGGAGAGGGAGCAGGGGGTTCGGGGGGGGAGGAGGAGGGAGGGAGGGAACTGGTGTACCTATTAATTTTGTATGAGCTGAAATAATAATAAAAAATGTATTATAAAAAAAGGAATCCCATAATACCACACCTGAGGAAATTTTTCAAACTATCATAAATGAATACTTCCTGCATCTAAAGAATGAGAGGCCCATTCAAATACAAGAGGTATTCCACACCCCAAATAGATATGACCAAAATAGAAACTCACCATGGCAAATAATAGTCAAAACACTCCACATTCAAGACAAAGAAAAGGTGCTGAGAGCTTCAAGGGAAAAAAAACAAGTCACTTTTAAAGGTAAACCTATTAAAATAACAAATGACTTCTCAACAGAAACAGTAAAAGCCAGAAGAGCTTAGAGAGACATACTACAAGTATTTAGTGAGGAAAAATGTCAACCCAGGGTGATATACCCGGCAAAACTATCCACCATGTTCAAAGGAAAAAGAAGTTTTCCAGCACAAAGACAACTTGAAGGCTTACATGTCTACCAAACCAGGCCTTCAAAAAATGCTAGAAATGATACTCAAGCTTGAAGAAAAAAATGCATATCCAGGAGGACAGAAGGGAAGTATAATACCAACAAAATATAAATATCAAACATCATGCTTACAAAAGCCACTAAACTTAAAAAATGTCCAGAATTAAAAATAACTTCTCCATTATAACATTAAATGTCAATGGAATTAACTAACCAATCAAGAGACACAGATAACAAACCTGGATTAAAAGCCACAACCCATCAATCTGCTGCCTTCAGGAAACTCGTCTCATCACAAAAGATAGGCACATTCTAAAAATAAAAGGCTGGTCCAAAATTCTGCCAGCTTAAGGAACCAGGAAAGAGGCAGTGGTAGTCATTTTGCTCTCGGACAAAGTGGACTTTAAACCAAAAAAAATCATAAGAGACACAGATGGATACTACATTTTAATCACAGGTACAATTCACCAGGAAGACTTCACAGTACTGAACATATGTGCACAATGAAAGCTGTCCTAAGAGGTAAGTTCATAGCTCTTAATGCTTACATAAAAAAATGGAAACATCAGAAATAAACAACTCAACAATGCAGCTTAAAGCTTTAGAGATACTAGAGCAATCTGATCCCAAAAGCAGCAGAAGAGAGGAGATTAGCAAAATAAGGGGAGAAATATCTGAAATTGAGATTAGGAAAACGATACAGAGAATCAACTAGTCAAAAAGCTACACCCCTAGCTAAATTAATCAAAAGGAAGAGAGAGAAAACACAAATTAACAAAATTAGAAATGAAAATGGAGTTATCACTACTGATATCCACACGAAATTCAAAGTATTATAATGTCATATTTCAAAAACTTATAGTCTGTGAAAGTTGACAACACAAAAGAAATGGATGAAATTAAAGAGGTTCTGTTCAGATAAAGAGATTGCACAAAGGCAACCCACAGAATGGGAGAAAATATTCACTATCCACATATCTGATAGAGCTCTGTTACCCAGAGTACACAAAGAACTTAGAAAACTAAACAACAAGCAAACAAATGGCCCAATTAAAAAATGAGCCTTGGAACTCAAAAGAAACTTTACCAAGGACGAAATTAAAATGTCTAACAAATATCTTTAAAAATGCTCCACATCCTTGGCCATCAGGAAAATGCAAATCAAAACCTCCCTGAGATATCATCTCACCCAGGTCAGGATGTCAAAAATCCACAATACAAACAACACCAAATGCTGGAGAGGATGTGGAGAGAAGCGAACTCTCCTACATTGCTGTTGGGAATGCAGGCTCATACAACCACTCTGGCAACCCATCTGGTGATTCTTAAATAAGGTAAATATTGAAATGCCATATGACCCTGCTATTCCACTATTGGGAATAATCCCTCATACAGCAAAAATTCACCTCGATAGAACAAGCACGACCATGTTCATAGCAGCACTGTTTGCAATAGCAAAGTCATGGAATCAACCCAAATGTCCAACAGTTGACAAGTGGATAAGGAAAATGTGGTACATTTATACAATGTAATACTACTCAGTCATCAAAAATGATGAATTAATGCAATTTACCAGGAAATGGATGGAATTAGAAACAATTATATTGAGTGAAGTATCCCAGATGTGGAAAATTAAGTGCCATATTTACTCCCTAATAGGTGGATCCTAGTACCAAACCCACTTAATGACACACTCAAAGATAAACTCTGTAATACCTACAGTAGTTGCAAAGATTATAAACTGCAGGGAAGGGGAAGGAGGGCTCTGCCAGAAACAAGGAGAAAGGGGACCATGTTACAGCAGAGATAATAGGCCACCGTCAAGGACTGCAAGTAAGTAGTGAGACATCTGGTTAAGCTCACAGACTTTCCTTCCTGGTCACTTGCAACTGATGGGTATGATCTCACCAGAAAGGGAGGGCATACAGTCTGGCAGATAGAAGGTAGCCATTTTGCAAATGGGAGACTGACCCCCACCACCATGGTCTCCTACTCTTATTCCATCTACCTTTGAATCTAATCTTATAATAAGACTCTATTTTAACAGCTTTTTTCCCCCACCCCGGAGCCGAGCCAGCAGCACCCTCGGGCGCGGCCGCCGGCTTTGCCCCCAGCCCCCCTCCGGGCCGAACCCGGACCAGAGCCCAGGTGAGAGCGAGCCCCTCCCAGCCCCGCCCCCACCCCAGAGCCAAGCCGCCCGGCCAGCAGCACCCGCGCGCGGCCGCCAGCTTTGCCCCCAGCCCCCTCTCTGCGGGAACCCGGACCAGAGCCCAGGTCGCAGGTGAAGAATTCTGCCATCAACATCAGACCCTCTGCCTCTCTGGTCCACCGGGGACCTACGCACGTGGTCCACGGAAGACACACTGCTACTCAGAATTCAATAGAGTACAAAGGAAACTCAAGCAAAACTCTAAGGAACAAAGAGAACACAGGCCATACATCTGGACTTCACTACAACCATTGTATCACATGCGAGACTCTTCACATCCAGCCTAAAGATAAGTAAACCTTTTTTTTTTCTTCTCTTTTTCTTTTCTCTCACCTTACTGATCCTTTCTAGTATCAATGTTGTAGGTCAGCTTCCTCATACAGCCACCCCAAAAACATACAACTCCAGGGAGTACACCACCCACCCTCACATTTCACGAAGACACTAGATCATAAAAGTGCACTACCATACTTATATTCATCCCCTGGTTATTTAACTGACGTACTAACATCCTAGTAGTCTCATCTAGGATATAACAATACCAATACACAAACATACCCAATCCAAGGCAAGCACTAGTAACAACTGGCAGGTGTAACAATACCAACTACATCGGTTCAGTGCAAAAAAAACCAACAGAAACTGAAAGGTCCTAAAAAACAAAACAACAATGTACAAGTCAAAGTGCAGATCCATGAGAAACAAACCCCAAGAACAATCTCCCACCAAAGGAATCAATCCCATAATGATGGATTGCGACCAGAACAAATCCATAGAAAATAGCCATGAAAGCCAGACCCAACATAACGACTTTCAGAGTATGATCATTACCATGATTAATAATATGAAAGAGGAAATCCGAGAAGAGTTAAATAACCGTGTCAACCACTTTGAACAGGAACACAACAGGAACCTGGAGGAGTTGAGAAAAACAGTTCAAGAAACAAAAATAGGTATAGAGCAGGTAAAACAGTCTCAGGCAGAGTTTAAAATTGAACTAACAGATAAGTTATCTTCAATCCAAAACTCAACAGAGAGTCTTATCAGCAGAACAAATGAGGCAGAAAATAGAATCTCAGATCTTGAAGACAAAGTAGGAGAATTAACCAGCTCAATGGAAGAGATTGTTAAAGCCAAAAAGATACTGGAGAGGAGCATTCAAGAAATATGGGACACCCTGAAGAAACCTAACATGCGCATTCATGGAATACCAGAACAAGAATCCCAAAATACCACACCGGAGGAAATATTTCAATTCATCATAAATGAAAACTTCCCACAACTAAAGAATGAGAGGCCTATCCAAATACAAGAGGCATTTCGCACTCCAAACAGATATGACCAAAATAGAAAATCGCCACGGCAAATAATAGTCAAAACACTCCACATTCAAGACAAAGAAAAGGTGCTGAGAGCTTCAAGAGAAAAAAAGCAAGTCACTTTTAAAGGTAAACCTATTAGAATAACAAATGACTACTCAATGGAAACAAAAAGCAAGAAGAGCTTGGAGAGACATACTTCAAGTATTAAATGAGCAAAAATGCCAACCCAGACTGATATACCCTGCAAAACTATCTGTCATGATTGAGGGAGAAAGAAAAGTTTTCCAGCACAAAGACAACTTGAAGGGATACATGTCTACCAAACCAGGCCTTCAAAAAATGCTAGAAATGATACTCAAGCTTGAAGAAAAGAACAAGCATATCCAGGAGGACAGAAGGGAAGTATAATACCAACAAAATATAAATATCAAACATCATGCTTACAAAATCTACTAAACATAAAAAATGTCCAGAATTAAAAATAATTTCTCCATTATAACATTAAATGTCAACGGCATTAACTCACCAATTAAGAGACATAGATTACAAACTTGGATTAAAAACCACAATCCAACAATCTGCTGCCTTCAGGAAACTCATCTCACCACAAAAGATAGGCACGTCCTAAGAATGAAAGGCTGGTCCAAAATCTTGCAAGCTAATGGAACCAGGAAACAGGCAGGGGTAGCAATTATGCTTTCAGACAAAGTGGACTTCAAACCAAAGAAAATCATAAGAGACACAGATGGATACTACATTTTAGTCACAGGTACAATTCACCAGGAAGACTTCACAATACTGAACATATATGCACCCAATATGGGGCCCTCCACATTCATTAAGAAAACCCTACAGCGTCTAAAGCAAGAAATCAACCCCCAAACGATAATTCTCGGGGATTTCAACACCGCCCTCTCAACATGGGATAGATCAACAGGTCAAAAGCTTAACACTTTGGAGCTTAACCAAACCCTTACTGAAATGGACCTTACAGATCTCTATCGAACTTTTCACCCACGTACCAAAGAATACACATTTTTCTCAGCAGCACACGGAACTTTCTCCAAAATAGATCACATATTGGGGCACAAAATGAATCTACACAAATACAAAAAAGTCGAAATTCTAGCCTGTGCCCTATCAGACCACCACGGCCTAAAGCTGGACATCCACAACAACACAACAAACAAGAGAAAATACACTAACTCCTGGAAACTTAACACTATGATGCTGAATGAGAACTGGATTCAGGAAGAAATTAAACAGGAAATTCAAGATTTCCCGAAAGTGAACAAAAATGAAAATACAACTTACCAAAATCTCTGGGACACAATGAAAGCTGTCCTAAGAGGTAAGTTCATAGCTCTTAATGCCTACATCAGAAAATTGGAAACATCAGAAATAAATAATTTAACGATGCAGCTTAAGGCTTTGGAGAAACTTGAGCAATCTGATCCCAAAAGTAATAGAAGAGAGGAGATTAGCAAAATAAGGGGAGAAATATCTGAAATCGAGATTAAGAAAACGATAGAAAAAATCAACCAGTCAAAAAGCTGGTTCTTTGAAAAAATCAACAAGATTGATACACCTCTAGCTAAATTAACCAAAAGCAAGAGAGAGAAAACCCAAATTAACAAAATTAGAAATGAACATGGAGTTATCACTACTGATACCCAAGAAATCCAGAGAATTATAACATCATATTTCAAAAACTTATACTCTGTGAAGTTTGACAACACAAAAGAGATGGATGAATTTCTAAGTAAACACAACCTACCTAAATTGAATCAGGAAGTTGTGAATTATTTAAATAGTCCTATAACATACAAGGAAATTGAAGAAGTAATCTCGAATCTTCCCACCAAAAAATGTCCTGGGCCAGATGGATTCAGCACAGAGTTCTACCAGACATTTAAGGAGTTAATAACACCAATACTCCTTAAACTGTTCCATCAAATAGCAAAGGAAGGAACACTGCCAAATTCCTTCTATGAAGCTAATATCGTCTTAATCCCAAAACCTAATAAAGATGCACTCAAAAAAGAAAACTATAGGTCGATCTCTCTGATGAACACAGATGCAAAGATTCTCAACAAAGTCTTAGCAAATCGGATTCAAAAACATATCAAAAAGATCATTCACGGGGACCAAGTAGGCTTCATCCCCGGCACACAAGGTTGGTTCAACATACGCAAATCAATAAATGTAATTCATCATGTAAACCAGTCCAAAGTCCAAGACCACATGATACTCTCGATAGATGCAGAAAAAGCCTTTGCCAAAATCCAACAGCCTTTTATGATCAAAACGCTAGAGACTGTAGGAATGAAAGGAACTTTTATCAATATAATAAAAGCTGTATACAACAAGCCCACAGCAAGGATTATGCTCAATGGGGAACAATTGGAAGCATTCCCACTTCGATCAGGAACTAGACAAGGCTGTCCACTCTCACCACTTCTATTCAATATTGTACTTGAAGTCTTAGCTGAAGCCATAAGACAAGAAAGGGACATAAGAGGGATTCAAATCGGCAAGGAAGAAGTCAAACTATCCCTATTTGCAGATGACATGATCTTATACCTGAGGGATCCCAAAAACTCCACCAGGAAGCTCCTGGAACTAATTGAGAAGTTCAGCAGGGTGGCAGGATACAAAATAAATGTGCAAAAATCAGAGGCCTTCCTATATGCCCAGAATGAAAGAAGTGAAAAAGCCTTGAGAGAAACAATCCCATTTACTATAGCCCCTAAAAAAATGAAATACCTTGGTATAAACCTAACTAAGGAGGTAAAAGACCTTTACAATGAAAACTTTAAAACCCTAAAGAAAGAAATAGCAGAAGACACCAGAAGGTGGAAAGACCTCCCATGTTCCTGGATTGGTAGAATCAACATCGTAAAAATGACCATCCTACCAAAGGCAATATACAAATTCAATGCTATACCAATTAAAATCCCAAAGCAATTCTTTAAAGAAGTTGACCAAACAATCTCAAAATTCATATGGAGGCACAAAAGACCCAGGATAGCAAAGACAATCCTGAGTAACAAAAACACTGCTGGAGGTATTACCATACCAAACCTTAGTTTATACTACAAATCTATAGTTATAAAAACTGCCTGGTACTGTCTCCAAAATAGACACACAGATCAATGGATAAGGATTGAAGACCCAGATATAAGCCCACAAAATTACAGCCATTTGGTCTTTGACAAAGGAGCCCAAAGAATCCAATGGAAAAAGAACAGCATCTTCAACAAATGGTGCTGGCAAAACTGGATCTCCACATGCAGAAGATTAAAGCTGGACCCACACTTGTCACCATGTACAAGACTTAATTCCAGATGGATCAAGGACCTTGATTTAAGGCCAGAGACTTTAAAAACCATAGTTGAAAGGATAGGAAACTCCCTCGAGCTGATTGGGCTAGGCCAACACTTCCTAAACAGACATCCAATGGCACAGTCACTGCTACCAACTCTCAACAGTTGGGATCTTGTGAAATTAAAGAGCTTCTGTTCAGATAAAGAGATTGTCACACGAGCTCAAAGGCAACCCACAGAATGGGAGAAAATCTTCACTAACCACATATCTGACAGAACTCTACTGTCCAGAGTGCACAAAGAACTTAGAAAACTAAACTCCAAGGAAAACACTGGCCCAATTAAAAAATGGGCCCTGGAACTTCAAAGAAACTTTACCAGGGATGAAATTAAAATGTCTAACAAATATCTTAAAAAATGCTCCACTTCCTTCGCCATCAGGGAAATGCAAATCAAAACTTCCCTGAGATATCATCTCACCCAGGTCAGGATGGCAAAAATCCACAATACAAACAATGACAAATGCTGGAGAGGATGTGGAGAGAGGGGAACTCTCCTACATTGTTGGTGGGAATGCAGTCTCATACAGCCACTCTGGTGAGCTGTCTGGAGATTCTTAAAGAAATTAAAGATTGAAATGCCATATGACCCTGCTATCCCACTTTTGGGAATATCCCCCCACGCAGCAGAGGTTTGCCTCGATAGCACAAGCTCGACCATGTTCATAGCAGCACTGTTTACAATAGCAAAGTCATGGAATCAACCTAAATGTCCAACAGTTGACGAGTGGATAAGGAAACTGTGGTACATCTATACAATGGAGTACTACTCAGCCATCAAAAATGATGAATTACTGGAATTTGCTGGGAAATGGATGTCATTAGAAAGAATTATATTAAGTGAAGTATCCCAAACCCAGAAAATTAAGCGCCGTATGTACTCCTTAATAGGTGGCTCCTAGTACCAAACTCACCCAGCCCACATTGAGACACTTAAAATTAAACCTATGTAACACAGTAATTGCAAGGATTATGAACAAGAGAGATGGGGTAGGAGGGCCAAACCAGAAACAAGGAGAGAGGGGACCATGTTACACCAGAGAAAATAGGCCTCCATCAAGGTCTGCAAATAAGTAATGAGAAACCTGGTTAAGCTCACAGACGTTCTTTCCTGATTTCACCAGAAGGGGGGGCATATAGTCTAGCAGATAAAAAGTAATCATTTTGCAAATGGGTGATGGACCCCTCCCTCAGTGAGGTTTCCTACTCTTATTACATCTACCCTTGAATGTGCTATTATAACAAGACTCCAGTTTAACAGCTTTTGTCTCTGGCCAGGGGGTGACATACAGTTCCCAGCAGAATGGAGTGAAGGGCATTGCAGGAGCAGCAAAACTGCAAAAGAAAATCAACCAACCACAATCCAGAACTTCAGAGACTCTATATCAATCACCTAGAACTTAGGCCAGCCTAATCTCTCCCCATCCTGGAGCTCAGGGACATTTGCGGAAGAGGGGGCGGTAAGATTGTAAGAGCAAAAGGATGGGAGGAGCAACGATTTGCAAGATTCTCAACAATAGTTGGGGCCAAAGCAATCATAATGGGACTTTGCATGCCCTGCGCAATGTCCAGTGCACTGTTGCCCCCATAAAGTCTAGCATCTGTTAAGGGCACCGAGACCCCTGGAGGCAAGGGATTGACAGCCATAGTAGTGATCCTATGCTTAAGGGGAAGAAGAGAAAGGGCTTATGGAAATGCCACTGGGTCCTTATATGTCATCGGAGAGGAGGACCCAGTGGAGAGTTAGGCGTACACGATAAAGGACTTTCTGGGAATTGGGGGGGAGGCACTGGGGGATGGGGAGGGAGAGGAGGGAGAGGAGGGGAGGAGGGGGGAGGAGGGGGAGGGAGGGAATTGGTAAAAATTTTTAAAATGTATAATAAAATTTTTAATAAAAAATATTAAAAAAATTTAAAAAAAAACACAGCTTTTTATCTCTGGCCAGGAGGTGACATCCAATACCCATCAGGATGAAACCAAGGGCATGAAAAAAATCATCAAACCGTAATACAGAACATCAGAGACTCTATATCAACCACCTGGAACCAAGTCAGCCTAATCTCTCCCCATCCTGAAGCTTAGGGAAATTTGCGGAAGAGCAGGTGGTAAGATTGTAAGAGCCCAAAGATGGGGAGGAGTAACGATATGCAAGATACTCCACACAAGTTAGGGCTGAAGCAATCATAATAAGACTTTACAAAACCTGTGCATTGACCAACGTATCATTGACCCCTTTAAAGTCTAGCATGGATTAAAGGCACTAGGATCCTTAGATGTAAGAGATTAACAGCCACAATAGTATTCCTATACTTAAGGGGAACACAAGAAAACGTTCTAGGAAATGCTACTGAGTCCTTACACCTCATCAAAAGGAGGACCCAGCGGAAAGTTTGATATACACATTAAAGCATGCTCCAGGGATGGGGGGAGGAGGCAATGGGAGAGAAGGAGGGAGGGAAGAGGGGAGGGAGAGAATGGGGCAGGAAGTGGAGGAATCTGAGGAGGGGTAGAGGGAGGGAGAGAGGGGACCAGGGTGCCTATTAAGTTTGTATGAGCGGAAAAAAAATAAATTATTGGGAAAAAAAGATAACAGTCTATGGTAGCCCAAGCTGGCCTCCAAATCTCCATATACTCAAGGAAAGCCCTGAACTCCTTAGTTCTGGTTTTACAAGAATGTGCTCCCACATACTGTTCACATTTTGATGATTTTTACGGTTTGCTTAAATAAATGGGAAATAAGAAAATAAAATTGTAGAAAGTACAAGTCTGGCATGCACAGCATACCAGATGACCTAGTTAAAAGATGAATTTTTCTGTTTTATCACCATTCTGCTGTCCTTGTTTTGACATTATAGTCACTAATAACTCTTAAAATTTGATTTAAACTTATGTCATTATCAGGGAATAAATATGTGAGCAAAACACTGTAGTGCTCTGGCCTTTAAAAAACTATGTTTTTCAGAATAAATTGATAAATTGACATTCATCTCTATGTGCTTACTTACTGTGAGTTAGCTCTTGAAGACACATCCATTATCATTATCATTATTATTGTATCAAGAAAATGAGATTTCTGAATTTATAAACATCCAGACTTTGGGAGTATGAAGTTCGCAGCCATTAAACATCTTTCCTTTGGTAGCTGGTAACACCCCCATTATCATTTCTTTTGCTAACAGATAATATGTGAGAAATAAAAAATAAAGGTGGCCTGGAGGCCTCAAGCAGGACTTGACTCTCAATGATTGGTTAATAGTAGGCAGCATTTGTATTTTTTGCTTCTATTTCCCATGCAGTCAGTTGATATCATACATACATCACTTAATAGGAAAGTCATCCTATTAACCCCACAGAGGTAAGCAATGGATAAAGACATTTCTAGAGTCTTATTCATTTGTTTGTTCCTTCCCCCTTTGAGAGTTCTAACTAAACTAAAATTTTGTCATATGTAGAATGTTTTCAAATCAACTGGACCTCTTTCAGGTTTTGAACTCCAAGATGACTTTATGGACAAAAGGGGCTTTTTGAGTATGTAGACTAGAAATGGCCTAGATTCTTGATGGTACTAAAAACCACTATAGCTTCCTTGGCTTTTCTATCTTTAACACTTCTGCATAAGAAAGATTAAGCCACATTATTGGAAGCTTGATTTATTTTCTGCTAAACATAATCCAGATCACTAGAGAACTGTATCAGACTTTTTAAATTAAGGACAAATATAAGAGAGTATGTCATTATTGGACATACAGGCAAAAGTAAATATTCAGAGAAATTGTTGACTACATGAAGATCCCACAATAGGTTATTTTAAACTATCATGTTTTACAACATATCTTCAGAAATATCTTCAGAAAAGATATTTCACTTTTACTTTTAGTGATGAAAAGGCAGACAAAGATCTCCTGACATTTAAGTGCCAGGCATTGTGCTTGGTCCTGTGGCATCTTTTAACTATTTAAGCCCTATTATATTTGCATCTAAAATTAAGTGACATTAAAATGATTATATCTTCTTTACATCTTAATAAATAAATAGAGGATCTGTGAGATGGCTCAGTTAACATCAACCTGCATGCAGACCTGGCAGCCTGAATTTGTTCCTCAGAACCCACCTTCTGGTGGAAGGAGTCCTCTGAGTCCTACAAATGTGCGGTGGTAACATTCAGAAGTCAGCCTTGTCCTTCTACCATGTGGGTTTGGAGAATCTAACCCAAGTCACAAGATTTGTACAAAGAAAGGTTCCCTCACCCACTGAGTCATCTTTCTAGCACCTAAAAACATTTGTTAATATCAAACATTCTAATATGATACAATGCAAAGATATGTTGATTTGATATATATGCCAAGCAATGATGGTACAGAAATCATCTTTGTTTTATGCACTTAAATCCCTATGTTTCTATAAGAGCATCTATAGTAGAAACAAGGTCCCTAGCATGCAATGGTCTCAAACGCGTCTGAAGTATCTTTGGCTGTGTGGTGTGGCAGCATGTACCTTACAAAGTGTGCAAATTGTGTTCAGTTTCACAGTTATATCCTGAAGGTACAGGATATAACACAAACAAAAGCTGGCTGAAACACATCTGGTGTATTCTGAATTTAATTTAATCATTTTTGGTTGTTTCACATTCAGAAACCTTTTACTGTTGCCAGTCTTTTCACACTCCCACAATCAGATATGCCCCTCATATGTGGTTGCAGCCAGCTTTAAGAAGTGCAAACTTGGGACTGGAGGGAAGGCTCAGGGGTTAAGTCTCTACTGCACAAAGAAAAGGACTTGAACTCTGATCCCAGATCCCACCTATATAAAAATCCCTAAGCAGAATCTGCAGTAGCCTGCACTTCCACTGACCTGGAAAACAGAGCCTGGGAAATCCTAGAGCAAAGCAAAAAGGAGGTAGAGCAATCTACGATGATTCCCATATTTGCCTGTGGGCCTTTACAGGCACACACAGTGGCTTCTGATACACACACACACACACACACACACGTACATACACAATCGAACCCAGGCATGTTGACTGAAGACTAGATCTAACATTTGGGAAATTGACACAAGGGGATTACTCTACCCATGGTCTGCCCAGCTTTAGTATTAAGCCAACCAGTACTACACAGCAAGCCTCCATATCAACAGAAAATGAAAAGACAAAAATAAAAAAGGTAAGAAGGCTCTTTAGAGGTGATATCTAACACAGTCTACTTGTCAGAATTCTCCCGTCTCCCCAAAACTGAATCTTTGTGTGCTCCCTTCATTAATTCAGATATCTAGAGATGAATTTCAGCCCTAGGAACTACTTGCATTAAAAGTGAATCTAGAGGTTCTGATGATTTAATCAGAAATCTGCATGAAACAATATTTGGGGACACTAAAGGATTATTTCATATTTTTATCCATAACTTAATAAATGTATTTCTTCATGGCGTTATAAGGAAATTGATGAGCCAATATGCAATGTGACACTAATGATGTACTTAAGCAGAGAGGAGCCCCATATGAAATGTTCAAGAATAGAAATATTAAGCAATCTGTTTGTCATCTAGAAAAATGAATTATAATTAATTTTTCAAACACCAAAAGATGGTTATATTTAAATTCTACATGAAATTTGTTTCCCCAATAACCAATCATTTCGGTTATGCAATTTAGTGACCTTTAAAGGTAGTGAAAAGTTCTACTTCTAGTGGATGGTGGGAAATCTCATTTCACAAGAGTAGTCCAAAAGATGGTGTTGTAGAATGTATGAAAATAGCATTCTGAGAAAAATAATATATGGAAGGAAGGGAGAAAGTACAGACAGTCCAACATTCTGTAATCACCGATTGTAATGAGCACTGATGAAGCTGGGAACTCCATCAATATCTCAGTTGCATATTTGATTATAATCTCAGCCTTACATAAGAGGAAACTAAACATTTAGAAATAGGTTATAGCTAAAGAATTTTTAAGAAAAAAATGCTTTATTTCAAAATGTGCAATAACAAATGAAAAGATAAGTCAAATTGCAAATGTGCTTTTCGCAAGAGGAAAAAAGGTGATATTTATATCCAAAGTGAACACAAACCACACAGGCCTTGCAACTGCGGAAATTGCAATGAACACTAACTCTGTATCTTCCTGTGTTTTTTCCTTTTGTGTTGTTTTTACTGTTGTTTTCAATTTCATGTATGTATATTAGGAATTTGGCTCATTGCATGGCTTATTGTCCTCTCAATACAGTTGAATTTCTTCTTTTTCCCAAAAAGTCCCACTGCCACCTTCATGTCTTGTTTTGTTGTTTGTTCTTTTGAGACCCACTGACCTAGGGGTTGCTCACATGAGAATGGATGAGGGCTTAGTTATTAGAGCAAGGCAAATTACCAATAGTCATATCACTGGAAAGAAAAGGACAGGCTAATGACATTGTTCTTGATTGCCCACCAGAACTAAGAACAGAAGAAAATTCTTACCTGTGAATCCTATGAGATATAATAAAAAACCTCCCTGGCAAAATGTGTCCTCTAGTAAAATATTGGCATAACTGTTAAGGTAGTAACTAACTATTCCATAATTGGACTTGAGCCCTGCTGCATGAGAGATAATTTATATTTGACACTGATCAAAAGCCCATGACTGGCAAAAATTATACATCCTCAAAGGAAACTTACTACTGTTGCTTACAGTAGAATACTGTCCTCCCAAAAAGAATAGACTGAGAAGAAAACAGCTAAGAAAACCATTGACAAATAAACTAGAATTTGACTGAAATCTTTTGTTTCTTACTTAATGTCTACCTCATGGGACGTGACCAAGTTGGAGGAGGAGAGAATTAACTAAGAAAGCTCCTGAGCTTCTGTGGCTGAAATGCACCCATCCTCTGTCAATTTTATTATTTAGGTTTTCAGTTCTCATCCAATACTAAATTCTTAGCAAAGGAGCACTGAGTGGATTACCACTCAGGCCAGTTGTAGAACTCAAGGTGCTCTCTCACACAGCTCTTTGATACCAGATGCAGTTGTCTATCAACAATCACTGCATAGTCATAATCAGTCCCAATTATTTATCATCAGATTTTAAGTTGAACTTAATGTTAAAAGACCCAAATTTAAATTCCTGCTATACAACTACAATGAACAAATTATTTGATGTCTCTGAGTCTTGATTGCTTCAAAAATAAAATACTTGTAATCATTTTTCCCAAGAAATGGTAATTCTTGTCTTTGTTTTCTCACAGGATGTTATCATGAGTCAAAGAAAATTATAGTTACTAGTATACCAGAGATGAAGAATTTATTATAGATAACATTACTTTAAATGCTTTATATACTACGAGTCAACTATCGCATTGACCTTATGACATAGACGTCAATTTAATCTCATTTTGCAAATGAAGAAACAAACAAGCAAGAAATAATAAAACTTTCCAAAGCTCACACAGATAGATGTGAGTGACAGACATTGCAGCATAACTTTGAGTCTCTATTCTTAGCTATCCCTGACATGGATATGAAAATATTAGTGTACCAAATGACTATCCGAGCTTAAGGGAGTGTTTTTTACTGTCATTCACTGCACTCATATCCAGAAAATATTATAGTCACGTGTTAAATCAAAAGAAATATGAACACTTGAATCTGTGATTGCATAAGGTTTTAAAACATGGGTCTTTCACTATTGCAATAGTTGTAGTAAGAGAAGAGTTTGGCCCATGAGCATACTTTTGAAAACACATTTGCCTGCATGTTGCAGATAAATTCATGACAAAATGGATTATGGGAATGAGGAACTTTATTTTGGTTTATGATTGCATGGTTACACTTCTTAGTCAAACTCAACAGGAGAGTCTGTGCTAACACCAGGAACCAAGAGAACTGGCCATACTATAAATATAGGACTGCTGAGAGAAAGGCAAACCTCACTTGTCAGATTGTGTGTCTGTCAAAGTATGCTGAAGTGTTCCGTTTACTGAACCAGCTCCTTCCATTTTATCTATTTGCCCATCAATTAGACAATTTCATGTAGGCTAGTTCAGTGCTTAACTCAATTACTCTTTCTTCACAGATATAAAGAGCTAAGTCTGCAACTATCTATCACAACTGATTTCTATGAGAAATAACCTAAGGTCTCCATCAGAATAAAATATTTTGTTTAGGTTCATTCAGTTTCATGATCCCTGAAATATGTCTAATTTCCTGCTATACTGGGGTTCTCAGGTTTATTTGCTTATAATTGGGGTGAAAAGTACAATAGAAAAAGGAAGTTTGAAAAATGTGGATAAATAAAAAAGAAAGTGTCAAATAAAAACAAAGAGATCCTAAAGAAAAGAAAAATAAGATGGTCCTAGTGGGGAAAAAAAAAAGATACAGACCCAGGCAGAGAGTCAGAGTTGGGGGTGGGAGGGAGAATCATCACCAAACTGACCCAGAGAAAATGAAGATAACTTTTAGGGTATGTGAAGGTTCAGAGGATAAGACATGAGGTAAAACTGAGCTCAGAGCCAGTCTAGACACCTAGCCACCCGTTGTATTTACTCTTCAGTTACTGTAATTAAGAAAAAAAATCTCCACCCAAACCCCATTTAGGGGAACAAGGCAATTTTTATTATACTTTATTATACTCAGGTTGCAAGACATTATATCAAGGGAGCTACCAGAAGTGCTAGAGGGAACTGACCACATCATATCTACAGGAAGAACAGAGAAAGCAGGACCAGTGTGGAATACTTGCTTCCAACCATGCCATCTTGCCAAACACTGAACCTTCCTCCTTCACTTTTATCCATCTGCCTGGGGAATCATCGCTCACACTATGGGCTAGATTTTTCCCACATCAATCGTGCAACTAGACAGTCCCTAACTGGTTGCCTTATCAGACAGCAAAATTGGGAGGTCTCCATTCAAGACCTAAGATGGTATCTGAAGAAACATTAATAACCACTTAGGTGATTATTAAGAAGGCTGAAGAGTGCAAGAGACTTTTGGTTTTGGATTTGCAATAGTCTGACTCTCCAGAGTCACTAAGTTTAATGAGATAATCAGTACTATAGAATATTTGATAAGATGTGGCTTTCTTTTAGTAACTTCTCTTTAAAGGAAGCTGCAAAACTAAGTGGACTATATCACAGAATAATGAACATAGAAAACTGAGGACCAATGAGATGGCTCAGCAACAAAGGTGCCTGTTGTGTAAACTTGATGATCCGAGTTCAATAGCTAGAACACATGCAATGGTATAGTCAAAAGTTTGACTCTCAAAAGTTTTCTTCTGATTTCAACATTAACTCAGTGACATACATGTGCCCTCATGGTGCATGACACAGACGCATACAATACCAGTATATTTTTAAAAGAAAATAGGTTTTAGACCCCATTATGATAAAATGTGAACGCCAGATTATAGGCACTCAACAGTAGAGAAACAATCACAGATGTTTAAATTAAGAAATTTTAATATAAAATTGACTTTTAAAGGAGAGAAATCAAGCTGTGACTCACAGCCAGGAGACAGAGAAAGCAGCAGGGGGATATGGCCTCAGATGAGCGATGAATTATTGAGGAATTCTTTCAAGATGTTGTCAAAGCAGATGACAGAGATGAATGATCACTTTGGTCCCTTGAGTCTGCTGTAACCAAAGCACTTCAGGCTCATAAACAAAAGAAATTTATTTTTCGTATATCTTTAGTCTGGGAAATCCAAGATTAAGATGCTAGAGATCAGGCTTCACGAAGAGAAGCCAGAAAAAAGACAGTATGGCAACACAGGAAGGAAAAGATGTTCGTCAAATTGGGCCTAGTCAAAGTATCTCACTAGCTGAGAAGCAAAATGGCCAGCACATTACCAGCCTTTGCTGTGAGATTGCTGACACAAAGGCAATGTTCTTTTATGTAGACATAATTTCAAATAATAATGCTGAATTAGCAACAAATTCTGCTGGTGGCATAAGTCTTTACCCTAGCCAGAATATAAACCTGCAGTTTCCTAGGAATCTTGTAAGAAACTCCATTTGCAAAGAAAAAAAGAAATGTCTTAATCTTCTATGTGAAATCCTTGAGACCTATGATTTTAATTTATCAGATTATAATCCCTGTCCAAGGAATCCCCAAAGTCACCTTGTAATCTCATTTACAAAGGACAAATTTTTTACCACTCTTAAATATAATTCAAGAACTATTCAGCTATATGTATCACTACCAGTAAGGCATTGATGTGCAACTTTCCATTGATAGAGATTTATATGTTCCCTGAACAGCTCTCTAATCCTTTTGCTTCAATCCAAGTTTTAAAATCTCCTTTTAATAAACTTAAATTCTGCTTTATGCTAACTCATCCTTTTATTTTTCCTATCAAGGGTCCGGATTTACCTGCATAGAGCCCAACAGGAAGAGCAAGATTCCTAGGCTGTATCTTTTGCTATTCTACCACTGTGTAGGAGAATTTTTCTCTCTCTGCTTGGAAGTGTCTCAGTGCATCCTTGGAAGGCAGGTCATGCAACTGTATTCCCTTTGCACTAGTAAACTCACTGAGCTCATCCATGGTAAATGTCAATCATTTACCAGCACTCTGTTTTCTTACCTGAGATTCCTGTTCATTAAGGCTGCCCAGCTATGTCAAGGACCTGGTCAAGCAGATAGAAAATATATGATTAGCTAGCATGAAAACCAGCCTTGTTTCACTCCATCACAATGGGAACAACTATTTATTGTTCTGTTGCTCACCCAAGAGTAATGTTTGCTCCAAGACTAGAATGCCAATAACCTGTATCAGGATTACAGAAGAAAAACCCACTGTACCCAAATCACCATAAAAAATATGTTGTATTCACAACTGCAAAAATACTACTTATTTTTTAAACAAATATCTTTGCCTCTTCAGCCACTTTCTTTCAGAAGATAACCTCCTGCTCCTTCTAGTCCCTGCTTTGTTTCCAGCAGAAGGTAAGTTGAATATCTTCACAGAACATATGATTTTATAAATCAATTAATTAAACTCTGTGCATGCTAGGAGATAGCCAAGTTAGTAAAATGCTTGTCTTTTAAGTATGAGGACCAGGTTTGATCTTCAGAACTGATTAACAAGCTTTACATGGGCCTATGAGATGTCTCAGTGCTTAAAGCACTGGTCGTGCAAGCAAAAGGACATGAGTTCAGATCCCCAGATCCTACACAAGGCAGCCCACCTATATAATCATAAAAAGACCAGAAATCCTCAAAATAAATTGATTAGCATGACCAAGGTTGGGTATGCTCTTGGTTTGTTTATTAGTGACCAAAGCTCATAATAATAAGGAAGAAGAGTGATCAGGAATGATTCTCAATATCAGCCTTGGGCTCTATAGGAATACACACTCAGGTACACTCATGTGGACATACCCACAGACAGACAGACAGACAGACAGACACACACACACACACACACACACACACACACACACACACCCTATGCACCAATACATTAAATAAAAAATAAAAGAAATCATGCATACTGGGACACCTGTAATTCCAAAGGCTGGGACATTGACAGAGTAGTTTGTTGACTAATGAGTCTAACCCAATTGGAAAATCCCCATACAGTGAAAGAAACTGTTTCAAAATAATAATTAAAAAATGTGGATTACATTTGACAAGGATGCCTGAGGTTGTCATCTGGCTCCCATAAGTGCATACATATACACATACACCATTATTGTATACATACACATGCACACAAGAAAGAAAGAAAGAAAGAAGGAAGGAAGAAAGAAAGAAAGAAAGAAAGAAAGAAAGAAAGAAAGAAAGAAAGAAAGAAAGAAAGAAGGAAGGAAAGAGAGGAAGAGAGGGGGAGAGAGAGGGAGAGGGAGAGAGGAAAGGAGGGAGGGAGGGAAGAAAGAAGGAAGGCAAGGAGGGGTAGGAAGATTGAATTACGAAGGAAGCAGTAAGTTGAAGGAGATAAGGATTAGGCACGGAAAAAGGAGAAATAAGGAGAAATAAAGAACAGAAAGAAAGATAAGAAAAACAGAAGAAGAAAGAAAAAAGAAAGAAAAGAAAGAAAGAAAGAAAGAAGAAAGAAGAAAGAAAGAAGACTAAAAGAAAGAGAGAGCGAGCATAAAAAAAGAAGGGATTACGAAATAATGGGAAGTGAATTATGGAAGAAGGAATAGTGCGTGGAAGGACAGAAAGGAGGGAGTGGGAGAGAAAAGAAGGGAGAAGAAATAGATGAGGGATAAGAAGGAAGATTTGGCCTGCAGTGTTATGGAAACATATGGATAAGGTTAGGAGCCCACTGCCATTCTCAGAATAGTTTCCCTTTCAATTTCATTTTTTGTTTATTTGATATTTTGGAAACGAACAATTGTTAATCAAACGAAGCTAGAAAATCATGAGGGCTAGAACTGTGACTAAGGACCCAATAAATCTGGCCCGAAACAAGAAAAAAACAAATTGTTTTTTTGAAGAATGCCAACTTGGTGTAAAGCGAAAATTGGGATCGATAAATTAAAATAGCTCAAAGAATGATGTAATTCTTCATTGTAGTCACTTGGATTCAACTCTAATACTGATAGAGTGAAATAAGGGGGGTCCATGTCCGGGTTCTGGTTCTCGTACTCATCATCATCATCTATTCTCAAACGCGCCATTGAATTGCAAGCTACTTCACAGCTCACAGGGGACCTTTGAGACAATAAACCTGAGGCTAGGCTGATGACTTGCCAAACAAACCCAACCAATCTGGGTCTTAATTCATCTGCTTTTACTCTGCATTATAACCCTGTTCTTCACTTCTTGATATTTGATATGTTTATATTCCTGACTGTCTGGGAAAGTCTCGGCTGCTTTGTGCTGGGCATTTGGGGCCA